>CM018694.1:38281198-38730451 GCA_009363875.1 Mikania micrantha | reverse complement strand
GCTTTATTCCACGTTTTTAAACGACGACGCCATAGCGTCCTTTGACTTGCATGGTTGTAAGAAGGTTGAAGTGTTTCTCGAATCGTGTTTGTTAATTGAGGGTTGTCGAAGTGTCCGAATGACAACACTTTTTGAATTAGGAAATTCGCTATTCAATCACGAGCCGTATCAACGTCATAATGAAAAATTCAACCAACACTTCCAATTTGAGTTTATCGGGTCTTCGGGTCATTCTTCAACACGTTGCAAAATGGTTTGTTAGTGTGTTTCTTCAAACTCGACTTTTGATTCATTAGCTAGAAAGATGCCACAAAACTTGCAACAAACGTTTCGAGACCTGTCACTCATTTCAACTAAATCTCGCTTACACCATATTTCCATGTTTCAATTATGTGTAAGAACACGAACAACGAAGGTTTCGGTGTTGGAACCTTGATCGATAGAAGACGTGGAATGAGCCATTATGTAATAAAAGAGTGAAGTATAATGAAATATAGTAAAAGGAATGTAATGAGAGCGTATCGCGAAACAAAAAGGTTAAAGCTATAGAAAACGCGTGACGAGAGCGTTTTTGCATATAATGTGAGTTTTCGATTATGGTAGTAAACTAAATCATACCACAACCATTTATACCAAGTATAGCTCCCAAAAAAATCAAAAAAAAGGGAAATTGGGTCCAACAACTAGAAAACAACTAGACCTCGAAAATATGCTTCACACGATCAGAATCGGTTCCAAAACTAATTTTGACAGGTCGGGTAAGAACCAGTAATTTTTTTGAAATTCCAAACCGGGTACAAAAGGCCGGTTACATTCGGTTTTGAACCGGTTCTTATCGGTGCTAGGTCCGGTTCAGGTTCCGAAACTCGTTTTTTTGCCACCTCTAGCACTCATCTTAGTTAAATCTCTATTACACTATATTTATACGTTTCTATTATGCAAAATAACACAAACATGGTATTGTAAGTGAGGTATTGTGTAATACAAAACTAGATAATACAGAACTTGGAGTAACACAAACGTAATAAGTGCATTTGATAAAATAACAGTAAACAAACATAAAGAGTTTGCTTTTGTTTTTTTTCTTTTTTTTTTCTTTTTGCGTTTGAGCTTTCGTTTTTAAATGTAGTACTTCAACAACTCATCTTACAAACTTTATAAAATGAGGTCAAAACAAGAAGAAATGGGCTAGAAATTGGGGTCCAACTGATAGAATCTCGACCCAAATGGCTAAAATCTGAATTCTTTTTCATCCAAACAGCTAGAACCAGTTCTTTTAGTCAACTAGGAATCGATTACGAACCAATTTTCTAAAATAGAAATTAAGAATCGACGGTCCGGCGGTTTATATAGGTTTAGTACTGGTTCTTAACCGGTACCCGTTCCAAGTCAAAGAAGATCGGTCTGGGTGTGAGGAACCACCACAACAGCCTTGTTTCGCCACCAATCGACACATCTTGACGTTTATAACGCAAGAGTAGCGTGAATTTACATATATTTAAACACCATCATAAAAATGACTTTCTTTCGACACCTAATCATGAACCAAAACCGAACAGCACACAAATCTGGCAAATATATGTAGTCAAGTCAACCAAATCTATAAAACGAAAAACCCCAATGGTTCATTAGACTGATTTTCACACCCCACACATCTTGCATCCACAGCGTAAACCACTACGAATTTACTTGATACAAGAACAAAGAATAATAATAATTAGGATAAAAAACAAAAATTAAAAAAAAAAAAAAAAAAAAAAACCCAAAAAGAAACCTGTTTTTACCAGATTAAAAAACCCAAGCAAATCCCAACCAAACCAATAACCACATCGTCACACAAACCTAATTACCATATTAAACCCATCATCACACGATCAGTGTTTTATTAGTTATTTTATTAAACTTATTTTACGGTTTCGATGCTCTTGCTCAGCTCATCCAGCTTCTTCATCCTCTCCTTTTCACTTTCGCTCACCAGCTGCTTAACAAACACAAAAAATTAACTGTCAGTTGTTTTTTTCACAAAAAAACATGGTTTTTTGCACAAGTTATAACACCAACCTCCATTAATCTTGTAATTAGTTGCACTTTTTCCTTGTTCTTTTCATTAAAAGCATCCAGTGCTTCCTTATACTCCCTCTCCTGCCAACAATTAGATTGACGAACTAGCGACAATTAATTACTGTTCTACCCTTTGGAAGTGTTATAAATGTGGAAGAGATGTTTCATTGTTACCTTCTTCTGGCAGTTATGCCCAAGTGGCTTCAACTCTTTGTTGACCGAATCAATCTTCTTACGAACAAGTGTTACCTCTTTCTTCAGAGGATCTGTAAGCGCTTCAAGTTCCTGACATTGAATTGCCATGAATTAGCTTCACAAAACAGATTGATGATGATGGGTTTGTAGTACCAATAAATAACCAATCATTATGTAGTCTTTGACACCACCAAACTTCACACTATATCCATATTACCTAACACACTACCAGTTCTTTCATGTTTAAGGTAACTCATTGACATCATGAATGAAAGCTGACCAAGATTTAAAAAATTGGTTGGAATATGTGGTGGTTAGTTTTTTTTTCGTATCATGCAGATGTCATCTTTAGCCCAATTCGTCTATAAGATGCATGGAATGTGACCATTTAGGAAGTTGTCCAACTAATACTATGATCCATGAGGCACCATCCCGTCACATCCAAGTGAGATTCTACTCGTTCAACCACTTAGTGTTCAAAAGCATGTTGAAAGAACGAGCAACTGCATATACCCTCTATAACTTGTAAACTTGCATATACCCGTGCATGTTGTTAGGATATATACAATTTCACGTTGAAAGAAAATGAGAACGACGATGGCACTTATTTTTCTTTTCAAAAAGTCAAAAACTGATTATCGTCGACTTTAATGTCGTGATAACCAGTAAACACGTATAAAGTAAGCACCTCTTTCATGTCTGATGGTTGGGGGTTGTAAACAATCAAACGAACATGAACGAGAGTGTTCATTGTGGTTTAACTTTTAGCATGTTCACGAATAGTTTACAACACTAACCGAATGAAAAATCTTGTTTGTGTTCGTTCATAAGTAATTCAACTTGTCCACGAATGGTTCATGAATGCAAACAAGCACATGATTTAAAAGAATTTCAATCTCAAACATTAGACATAATTATCTATAATTATTAGACATAAATATAAAATTAAACACTTGATGTAAAATTAAAAAAAAAAAATCATAGGAGAATTACATATTTCCCCCTCCTAACTTGAAAAATTACATATTTCCCCTCCTAACCTGAAAATTACATATTTCCCCAGGTACACAAATTTTCAGTGCATAATGTACAATGCTCTTAAAGCATGATTTGAGGAAATATGTAATTTTACAAGTTAGGGGGAAAAATGTAAATGCCCCAAAAATAATTATCTTAAAACAAAGAAAGAAAAAGTTATAAATATAATCGTAATTGAAATTACCTTAAACTAACGTTTCAAAGATATTAGATTCAAACAATTAGATTTTAGTTTAAATGTTATAGTATTAACCAAAATAAAAAAATTTTAGAGGATAAAACATTTAACAAACATAATAAACAAATGCTTTAACGAACGTTTACGAACAAATGAACGAACATGACATTTGCTCATGTTCGTTCATTTAACAAAAGGAACGAAATTTCTCGTTCATTTAGTAAACGAACAAACATAAGAACTTGTTGTCAAAAGGTTCACCAATTGTTCCGCGGAACGTTCAGTTATTTTACAGCCCTGCTTGATGGTACACAAAAGATCCAACTCACTTTCTTTGTGAAAATAAAAGATGCTAAAGACTTCATAATTTATACTCTAGAGTAACTACCCCTCAATCATTAAAGAAGAACCCCTATCTTGACTTTTTCATAGCTGTTGTCAAAAGGACTTAATTTAAATTTCAAAGTTCAAATAAGAAAGCATCAGAATACAAATAATTCTTTTTGGGGCAGAAGAGATGGTATTATTGAAGAGTAAAAAGGGAATAAAGTTGAATATATGATATTGGGATCAGATTTCTGAATCCATAATATCTTGCTACCAACAAAATTGGTATAGATCTATTACAGATTGAGCACTCGATAGGAACAACTTTAAAGATAATTATACCTTAGAAGCATTAATTATCAATACAAATAACCCTTTACACGATCTATATTCAATTTCCCTTGGAAAGAATACCAACAGAAAACAGATCAAACCCTAAACGATTCGAAATAAACCCAAAACTGAATTTTCAAAATCAAACATTTAGATTTATACTAAGAGACTGGCCGTATCAAATCTCTATAGATGAGAACACAAAATTAAAAAATAAAATTAATCGAATGACCATTTTTTCGCTTTTAAAACAACGAAATTTCCATCTGTGAAGATAAAAGAGTTTCGCCCTAATAGGAACAAACGAAACGCTAATTAAGTTAAAGCAAAAATTGAACTCTAAAACACGCATAATCGATTGAATCATAAACCCACAAACAAAAATAAAAAACCCAGAAAAATCCGTACGTTCATATCATTGAGAAAACAAAGTCAAACCTCTTGAATAGCTGCTAAACGTCTGGTTTCTTCTTCGATACGACCCCAAGGGCTTGAACTCTTTCTTTAACCTCCCAATTCTTCTTCTCGATCTCTTCTTTGGCCTTAAAAGTGTGAAAGAGCAGATTTAGACTATCTTCATCTTCTTTCGACATCAACCCACTGAAACTCATACTCTCTGAAAGTGACCAGCTTGCATCAGTGTTTGAAGCTGCTCATGAGGTTGATTCTGAGAAGCCATTTGTTTTCTGGTTCTTTCTCGCTCTTCTTCTTCAAACAGAAAAAGCAAAAAACCCTCCTCCTTCCTCTAATTCCTTCTTAATTTCTCTAATTTTTTCCGATTTTGCTTCCCCAATTCTTGATTTGCTCGAATGGTTGGTATCTAACAAGCCAGGCGGTGTGCTTAAAGCTACGAGCTTGGTTGCCCACAAACGAAAAGAAGGAAAGAAATCTTGCTAGCGGTATATGGGTGTGTGGGCAAATATGAGTGTGTATGTATATGTCTTCTATATGTGAAATGACGAAATTACCCATGAATCTCCAACGGAAAGATTTGAGTGTGCATTGTGGGAAAATTTTGTGGGGCCCTACTTGAAATTCAAAGATTATGTTTGAGAATAGACTTGAAATTGTCGTTTTTGGAACGACATTTTGGGTGATACGATGATCAAATTGTAAAGATTCCCAACGGTTCAATCATTTTGTCTGTGTAGGTTCAAATTTACTTGTAAACAACAGGTTTTGTCACAAAATCTTATAACATTTAGCTATAAATACCGTAAAATCAAATAAAACTATCTCATCAAATTAGCTGGAAATACCATATAATCAAACAAAGCGTATAGAGCTTCTAGAACTTAACCTTATGAATCAGAAACACTTGTTATACTTGTAGATGGCCAAATCTGATTGGTTCTATAACAATATCTAAACGCAAGCAATTTTGTATGACGGATGTTAGACAAATCTCGAATGTTAGGAAACCAAACTTGATCGGAATAGATATGCTTGGTTCTTCAATAATCTTGAAATTATCTATATTTTGCGTAGAAATTAAAAAAGACGTCTCTCTTTCGTATATGTTTGTGTGTATAGTAAGAATATTGTACAAAAATGATAGTTTTGTAAAAAACAATGAAAAATAATATGGACCGTAAATGTATTATCATCAATGGATCAATAAAAGACCAGTGACATGATCGTAATAATATGTTGTTTAGAATGTACGGAGGACAAAATAGAAATTGTGTTTAAAATGATTTGATATTAACATGATACAGTCAAGTCAAAGTGTTTTCAGCTACACCAATCAATGAAAAAGGACCCTGAATTGTTTAGGTAATGTTAATTCAAGTATAGTTATACCTTTGTAGTACACATGTATTCAACAAGTTTGCTAGGTGTACATTTTCATCTTTTTACACAACGACAAAAATCAATGTAAGGGAGGTATCTGACCATTTTCAGGCTACTAGTGTACTATCTTACTTGACTGGGTAACAACAAATAGATGCAAAAATGTATCACACATATCCATTAACACAAAGACTAACTAAATCTAAAAAACTTGCATCATTAGTTTGAATGATTTATAGAATTTAACATGTTTGAATGGAAGCATGTGTAGCATCCTAAAGATACAAAAATATGTAAAAAGGGAGTATGACGTCACATCCTAACCGACGGCGGAATACGTCATGGCACGATTGTGAATGTAGCTCATGGTGCTTGATGTGCATGAAACTAAATAATTTTAGTATGGATTTTTCATGGATTTTTCAAATGGGTTTTAGTTGTAAAATGGTTTTTGCTCAAGAACTAAATCACACATGATAGGCAAGCACACCTCTCATATAGTAATATAGCTTATAGTAAGAACCAATGTTAAATAAAAGATAATTAATTATTTGAAAATGATCTAAAGTAAAAAAAAAAAAAAAAAAAAGCCTAGATTGTGAATTCACTTGGTCTAATGATGATGTTAGCATGAATTGACAAACCAAGGTTGACTAGATTCTGGTCTATATCTAATTTTATAATCTTTGGAAAATTAAAATGATAAACACATCCTAATCACCTTAGATTATTCTATGAAGTCTAATGTCAAATTCTATGTAAAGATTTATCCAATAATTATTCGTACATCAAAAATACTAATTCTACAATCTAAGGAAAACTAAATATGACTAATGCATATTTATCAACCTAAATTGCTTAAAGTCAACAAAGTTACATTTAAATCAATTCATAATCTATAACATGATCATGCAAACAAGATCATTTTAGCCATAACTTCCTAACTTACATACTAATCATATTCAACAAATCATAACATCATCATTGTTTTTCCAAACTTAAGTGAAATAAAGTATACTTGTTTAAATTTCATATCAATCAAGGAACCAATTATCATTCCTAATATTTTGGCATAATCTTAGAAATAAGATCATAAACAAATGCTTTGGTGATAGTTTTCCAACATATTATAAATAAACAATCATGATTCTTGAACAATAATTAATCTAAACAAGTCTACAACATCATTGAAATAACATCATAACTCCATCATGAATCTTGACATAAACCATTTCAATCAATTCATACAACCATCATCTATATAACATAAGTATCATCATAATCTAGACAAAAAAAATGTTTAGCCCATAAGGCTTACAAGAACAACAATAAAGCTTGCAAAGTTAACAAATTTCATGGTAGATGTTGATAAACTCAACCTAAAAGTAAGCAAGGTGGTGAAATGAAATGTTGCTGGATGTTCCTTCGATCTTCAAAGCCTCTGGAATCACCTTTGGAAAGCATGGAGAATTATTGGCAGAGAATGTTTCAGCTCCACAAGGTCCAACATCTCAAAATGAATGAGAATGCAACTTATATTGTAACAACCGATTTTAATTGGTCATGTGTATGTGTGTATACGTATTACTCAAAGAGGGAAAAATTGTAACTATGGGGTGAAAACCGTGTGTGAAACGGAGTTCCGGATTCTTCGGAATCGTAAAACGGAGAAAAATACAAAAATATCAAAGTTTGGGGAGCCTCGCGGTACGCCTAGAGCCACTTTGCCCCACTAGGCGGTACGCGAAGGCTATAAAATATCTGAGTCTTCGTAGTTCCTTGCGGTACGCCTAGCCCCAAACCGCCCCGCTAGGCGAGACGCGAGGGGTATGGCGGTTTGGATGAATTGTCTTTTATCAGATTTTACACTTAAAATTGTTAATTTTTGTTCTTTCGAACCCAACACACACAAAAACGATCTGATCATTTTCCAGCAACCAAAATCAGTTCTAAACCTGATTTAAGCTATGGATCAGTTACACAAGGCTTGATCATCGTTTTAATCGAGAAATCCATCCGATCGGGTAACGATTCGATATATCCTACTTGTCACACCCCGAGCCGGCGGGATAGGATCGGTTGTCCCGTCGGGCGGAAAGTTCCCGGGGCGCGATATCGTGAGTGATAATCGTGATGATCAGATTGTTTACATTGCACATGATACAAATGAGAAATGCTAAATATAATAGAATTACAAAGTTAAATTACATCAGTATTGTTTATAATTTAACAATGTAAATCTACCATAAACATCATATATTTCTATCTTGTATTTACACAAGATATACAAAATAATTTGCATAATGATGTCTTCAAAAATAATGCAGGTCCAAAAGTTAAGTCTTCTATCTGAAGTCCTAATCCAAAGGAATAACTCCTTAGTTGACCTGTTCGTCACCTGAGAAGTCATGCAAAAATAAAGTCAACACATGGTTGGTGAGTTCATATAGTTTTATGATTTGAAAATGATTTGAAAACCTCTTTCGGTAAAGACCCTAACCTCATTAACATCAACTGTATCATCCAGATCGGTATGCTTATATATAGGGCATACCCCTGGGTCAAGGCTACAACCCCGCCCAGACGCCATCCCACCACATACTAATCCGCATAGGACATTGACATTAATGATAATTAAGCATTTTTACCTAACACCTCTGAAATAGATTTTGATCTCCAAAACTTGATTTACCTTTGATTCTCTTGATTTTGATCATAGACAAAAGATTTTCCAAAAGTCAGTGATAATAGTAAAATGTCAAATATTTAATTAAATAATTAAATAAAACATTTAAATGCAACTAAGACATGATGATTGAGTGTAATTTTACTCAATCAGTTAGACTTAGTTGTTGGTGGTTGTCCAAGTTGTAACCTCTCACACGTGACCCATACCAGGCATAACTCACAAGGAGTATACCTGGGCGTGACGGGATTTTAATGATTTGCCCTTACAGCTTGACCAAAGGTCTTCTGTACATGCGGGGACTTAAGGATATCCTTTGTTTCTTGATCTCTTGATTCTCTTGAGTTTAGACTTTGATATTGATTTCCATGATTGTTCACGTTATTGCCCGTATAGCCTGACTACAAAAGTCTTCTATACCTGAAGGGACTTTATTGTGTGTTACACGTGGTCTTGATTCCATATACAACTGACATCCACCATGACTTGAGTATTAATGAGTTCATTAGATCATAATGATTTCATTATTTCAATGAGTCACACACATTTATGATTTCTGATCTCTTGAGTCTCTTGATTCTTGATTCTTGATTCTTTGAGTTCCCATGATTTTGAATGATAATTGATTTGATTTATGATTCTTGGGCCTCAGATCACACACTGAGTTATGATTCCCTTGAATATGATTTATTGATCTTGTTCTTTTGATTTCACTTTGAGTTTAGATTCTTGAAGTTGAACTTGATGGACTAAGGTTGATTTAGAATTCAAATTTAAGGTATTACTCATAAGAGTACTTAAATTTAATTGATAACTTGATTTGTTCATAATTTCCTAGACAGGAGTCTAGGAGTATCAACAACATATATATGTAAGACATATAATAATTAAAAGCATTTAAATAAACAGTTTAAATAAAACAGTTTACGCATGCTTCTCAGCCCCGCGTTTTAAAACAAAAATGTTTAGAAAAGGGGCAATGAACTCACATGTGTTGCTTTGTACTGAATTACCACAAAATGCGCGCTCGTTGTTGTAGCCTAAGTGTCTTCAGTTCCTGATTTGTTTTAAAAGGATTCGCATACGATAAGTATCTATAGGAAACGTTAGGTGGGGTTTGGTCTCGGTGTGCAACTACGTGTCCTAGATTACTAGCATGCTTGCATGATTTCATCTAAGTTAGTCTAATTCATTACCCATTATATCCCTTATCCCACAATTTATTATCACAAGTCCTTACAAGTACTTAGTTAAGTTGGATTTTACTTGCTTCATTATAGGTTAATCATTTAGAAAACATTATTTAGTATTATTTAATAAAGTTTATTATTCAAGTCTTATATTGAAAACATTCTTTAGTCAATAAAATGTGAATTTCAAGTTGATGGGTCTAGGTTAAGCCCATTGGGTCTCCATTGACCCATTACTTGACTTAATCACTTAACGATCTCTAATTATTTCTTTGAGTAACCACACCTAGAAAATTAATTAATCATCAAAGTTAGTTACTTGATCTTATAAGATTTCCTAAGGTTTAGGTGTTACAATTAAACCAACACTTGAAATCTCATATAATTATTTTGATCCATGTGACTTTACTAGATATTTCCCCATGTATTAGAATTTAGAAATGAAAGTTAATACCCATATTTAATCAATGGCACGATTATGAAACCCTACTTAATCCCATCCCATGTACATACACTTCCATGCATGCTCTTACGTGGGATTTTCCATGCACACTCATGTTTTCCTCATACCAATCATGCACACACACACACCCTTGTTCCGAAGGTATAGGGTCGACTAAGGAGATTTACACCAAAGGAGAGCAGCCGAATGAGATGCATGGCCAAATAGGCGTCGAAGGTGTCTTGTCGAATGAGCTCAATCGGAGAGAACATGGTCGAATGAACCCCTCCCGATCGAATGAGACCTAAGGGCGAAGATGATTGGCCGAATGTAGTTATCAGCGAATGAGCAAGGACCGGTCGAATGAATATCTGTCGAATGGAGTGACTGTCGAATGGAGTGACTGTCGAATGGAGCTTGGTCATTCGGCGATTGAATGGTGATTCGGCCCATGGTTTGGACGAAAGAAAAGTGGCGAATGAGTGTCTTGGTCGAATGAGGCTGATCAAATGAAGTTGATTCGCCCTTAGTCCATTCGGCGAATGGAGATTGGTTGGCCTAATGCCCTTCGGCGAATGAGGGTTCATTCGACCCACTGTTAATGTCATTCGGCCAAGATGATTTTCGAACCAGGGCAGCCATGAATGTCGGCTTTAGGACTAGTTGGCAAGGCAGAGATTGTTCCTATGTTGTTATGAGATGTTTTCGTGCATTTCTCCTAAGGTTTTGTGGTGTTTTAGTCGGTTTCAAGGAGAGGCGATTTTTAGGGTTTTCAACCCTCAAAATCGAACAGAAATGGGGGTTTTACCTCGATTTGGATGGATGGAAGCTTAGATCTGCTGTACTTCTATGATCTACAAGTTGAGATGGTTGTTTTGACACCAAAATCTCACAAAATGATGAAGATTTGGGCTTGGAATTCTAGTGAGAAGTTGAAGTTTTCTTGAGAAGGTTAGAGAGAGAGGGATGAACGAGATGGGAGTAAATTCTGGTTGGTGGTGTTTGTTGTGGCATTAAATGCCACAATAAATGTGGGGAATAATACCGGGTTCGTTCGGGTTCGTTCGGTTTCGCGTGGTTTCGCGTAGAAACGTCGTTTTCGCGTCGTTTTCGTAACGAAACGACTCGGTTTTAAAATAGAATTATAAAAATTATTTTAGGTTGTAATTCCTAATAAATTAACTAAATATCTTTTAATTATTTAATTTACAAAATATTTATTTAGCGTTTAAATCGAATCGCGCGGTCATCGCGCGTATTTGTTCGAATCAAATACGACGATAACTACACTTTTCAATATTGTTTTCTAATTATCGAATATCATTCAGAACGTTAAACTTTTAGATTTATTCGTACAGATCGTCACCTATACGAATAATCTGTCAGTTTAGCATTCACTTAACGATATTCGTGTTGTTTTTGTCCTGTAAGGCCTCACATACGTTTATACATAATAAAATCCTAACAAATAAATCACATGATGATTCTGTGTTGCCAGATAATTATCTGACTCAAGAATCATTGTTCTGAACTGATTTCTCTGAAATGACTGTGAATTCACTGTTTTGATGATATGAAATGATACTGAAACTCGATATGAACATGAAATACACTGAATTACATGAAAATTGTACCTGATTACTGTTCACGCACTGTTACGATCACTGTTCCGGTGACGGTTCCGGCACTGATGTTACAGTCTCCCCTTGTTAAAGAAATTTCGTCCCGAAATTTAAGAATTGTTATCGGGTACAGCTTCCTCTTCAAACAGCTGGGGATACTTTAACTTCATGTGATCTTCACGTTCCCAAGTAAACTCGGGTCCGCGTCTTGAATTCCAACGAACCTTTACCATCGGAATACGGCTTCGTCTCAGTTGTTTGACCTTGCGATCCATAATCTCTAAAGGTTCTTCGACAAAATGCAACTGATCATCAACTTGAATCTCTTCGAGTGGAATGACGAGTGATTCGTCAGCAAGGCATTTCTTTAAATTCGAGACGTGAAACACGTCATGCACACCACTGAGTTCATCTGGTAATCTCAGTCTATACGCCACAGGACCAATACGTTCGATGATTTCGAACGGTCCCACGTATCGTGGTGCTAATTTGCCTTTTGTTCCAAAGCGGACTACGCCTTTCCATGGAGAAACCTTCAACATGACACGGTCTCCCACTTGGAATTCCAACGGCTTACGCCGTTTGTCAGCGTAGCTCTTTTGTCTGCTTCTTGTTGCTTGCAATCTTCTCTGAATCTGAGCAATCTTGTCAGTGGTTTCCTGAATAAGCTCTGGTCCAGTTATGCGATTATCTCCAACTTCAGTCCAACAGATCGGTGATCGACATTTCCGACCATAAAGAGCCTCGAATGGTGCACATCCGATACTGCTGTGGTAACTGTTGTTGTAGGAGAATTCAATCAGTGGCAAATGAGAATCCCAATTCCCACCGAAATCTAAAATACAGGTCCTTAACATATCCTCTAGGGTCTGAATCGTACGTTCGCTTTGGCCGTCCGTTTGTGGATGGTAAGCTGTACTCAGATTTAACTGTGTCCCTAGAGATTTCTGTAGTGATTGCCAGAATCTTGAAGTAAATCTGCTGTCTCTATCAGAAATAATTGATAATGGTACACCGTGACGTACCACTATCTCATTGATGTACAATCTCGCCAGTTTATCCATCGTGAAGGTTTCACGCATCGGCAAGAAATGAGCAGATTTTGTTAATCGATCAATGATCACCCAAATTGTATCGTGACCACTGGAAGTGCGGGGTAGCTTGGTAATGAAATCCATAGCTATTTGTTCCCACTTCCAGAGCGGAATCTCAGGCTGTTCCAGTAAACCAGACGGTCTCTGGTGTTCCGCATTTACCTTCGCACACGTCAGACACCGACCGACGTACTCGGCTATGTCTTTCTTCATTCCGGGCCACCAATAAAATCCACGCAAGTCTTGATACATTTTATCGGCGCCTGGATGAACAGAGTATTTTGTCTTGTGTGCCTCATCGAAGATAAGCCTTCTCAATTCATCTACCGCCGGAATCCATATACGATCCTGGTAGTAGATCATTCCATCAGACTTGGTCTCTAAATGTTTCTCTGCTCCGCAGTCAAGTTCTTTCTTTAAGTTTCCCTTATCAACTGATTCCTGTTGTGCTGAATGATCCTGTCTTGTAAACTGGTCTGCACAGTCATCCCCATAGCTCTAACGCTTAAGGGTTTGACCCGTTCCTTCCGGCTCAAGGCATCAGCTACAACATTCGCCTTTCCCGGATGGTACTTGATCACACAATCGTAATCATTCAGAAGTTCAACCCAACGGCGTTGTCGCATGTTGAGCTCCTTCTGATCAAAAATGTGCTGCAGACTCTTGTGATCTGTAAATATGGTACACTTAGTGCCATATAAGTAATGTCTCCAAATCTTCAATGCGAAGATTACTGCTCCTAGTTCAAGATCATGAGTAGTGTAATTCTTCTCATGAACTTTTAACTGCCTTGATGCATAGGCTATGACCTTGTCCCGTTGCATTAAAACACAACCGAGTCCCTGATGGGATGCATCACAATAGACAACAAAGTCATCACATCCTTCCGGGAGTGATAGAATTGGAGCATTACATAACTTCTGCTTCAGTGTCTGAAAAGCATCTTCTTGTTTCTGTTCCCAGACAAACGGTTCACTTTTCTGAGTTAATTTAGTGAGTGGCAAAGCTATCTTAGAAAAGTTCGAGATGAACCTTCTATAATAACCCGCCAATCCCAGAAAAGACCGTATCTCCGTTGGCGTCTTCGGAGTGTCCCAGTTCTTTATCGCTTCAATCTTGGCGGGATCTACGTGTATTCCCTCACTGTTGACTACGTGACCAAGAAACTGAACTTCCCTTAACCAAAATTCACACTTAGAGAACTTGGCATAAAGTTTCTGTTCCATCAACAGTTCCAAGATCTTCCTGAGGTGTTGTTCATGTTCTGCTTTGCTCTTGGAATAAATCAGTATGTCATCGATGAAGACGATAACGAACTGATCTAAATACGGCTTGCATACTCGGTTCATGAGATCCATGAAAACCGCTGGTGCATTTGTCAGTCCGAAAGGCATCACTAAAAATTCGTAATGCCCGTATCTGGTTCGGAAAGCCGTCTTCGGTATGTCTTCGTCTTGAACTCTGAGCTGATGATACCCGGACCGTAGATCTATCTTCGAGAAATACTGAGCTCCTTGTAACTGATCGAACAGGTCATCAATCCTCGGTAGTGGGTACCGATTCTTGATAGTCAACTTGTTCAGCTCTCGATAGTCGATACACATTCTAAACGATCCGTCTTTCTTCTTCACGAACAAGACCGGAGCTCCCCAAGGTGAGTAGCTCGGTCTAATGAATCCTTTATCCAATAATTCCTGCAACTGGTTCGATAATTCCTGCATCTCCGAAGGTGCTAACCGATAAGGAGATTTAGCAACAGGAGTTGCTCCAGGAACTAAATCGATTCGGAACTCTACCGGTCGCACAGGTGGCAAACCTGGTAGGTCTTCAGGAAATACTTCTGGATACTCTTTCACTACTGGTACGTCTTGTATCTTCTTCTTGTCTTTCTCTTTTTCCACTACATGAGCCAAGAAAGCTACACACTTCTTCTGTAAACACTTACGCGCCTTTATGCAAGAAATGATTTTGACACTTCGTTTTGCTTGGTCCCCTCTGACTTCCAATACACGATCATCGGGCAATGGAACTCGAAGCAGCTTCTCGAACAGACAACTTCCACTCGGTTAGAGGAAAGCCAATCCATTCCAACAATGATGTCGAAACTACCCAACTCCATCGGTATCAAGTCGATAGAGAATGTATGACCGTTAAGTGTCAACGGGCAATTTCTGTAAACTGTACTAACTGTGATCTGTTTTCCGTTAGCTACTTCTATAATATAGGGGGAGTCTAACTGTTCCTCTATAGAATCTAGTTGGCATGCAAAATCGGCAGAGATAAAACTCTGATCCGCACCAGTGTCAAATAGAACAGATGCATAAAAGTCATGTAAGAGAAACGTACCAGTGACCACATTCGGGTCCTGGCGTGCAGCTGGTGCTCCAATAACAAAAGCTCTTCCACGAGGAGCTTGAACTGCTTGTTGTGCTTTCTTCGGGCAGTTCTTTGCAAAGTGGCCTTGTTCGCCACAGTTGAAGCATCCACCATTGTTCTGATTAGCTGGTGGAGGAAGTGCTAGAGTAGCATTGTTAACTGCTGGATTAGGTGTCATCCGGCATTGCTGAACCCAATGGCCCTTCCTTCCACATCCCGTGCATTGCCTGCAGGGAGTGTTAGCATTGTGATGATACTGGCACTTAGTACACAAAGGATGTGGGCCAGTATACTGCCTTTTGGGCACATTTTGTTGTGCCGCTGCTACTTGATTCAGGGGAGTAGCCATAGTGTAATTCTTGATAAATTTCTGCTTCTTCTTTGGGTGTTGCTGATGTTGTGGTTTCTTTGAAGACTCTTCCTTGCGCTTCCCGGTGTCAGCCTCTTTCTTCAGAACTCCAGAGGCAACCATCAAATCAGTGAGTTTTCCAGACAGTCTCACTGCAGACTCAACAGTAGTAGGGTTGGCTGAAATAACCATTCCCTGAATGCAGGCAGGAAGTCCACCCACATATCTATCAATCCTCTTCTCCAAAGTAAGTACCATGTCGGGCACCAAAGCAACTAACTCGTGGTAACGAGTAGTATACCCCATATGATCTGCCCCTTTCATCACATGGTTGGATAATTCAACCTCCAGTTTCTGCAACTCATTCTTGGGGCAGAACTCTGTTCGCAACAGTGTCTTGAAATCCTCCCATGGCATGGCCATGGCTTCTTCTCTTCCTCGGGAGTTGATCTGACCATTCCACCAGGTCAGAGCCCGCTTGTTGAATGTTCCAGCAGAGTAGCGGACTTTATGGTGCTCTGGACAGCTGCAGAGGTCCAGAGTAGCTTCAATCTTTTCAATCCATTGGATTAATCCAACGGCTCCTTCAGATCCGCTAAAGCTAGGCGACTTACATCCTACGAATGACTTGTAGGAGTAGTGTGAGGTACCACCAGTATTCCCACTGGCTTCTCTAGATGAGTTGCCAGTGTTGTTCATCTCATTACGGAGAAGGTTGAACATCTCCGGTATCGCTTCCTTCATTTGGCTGGTCATCTGACTGCTCAGTAGAGTCACCAACGCTATAGTAGTAGGATCCAGTATAGGTGTTGTTCCTGAACCTGATGCCTCGGTGATCAGTGGAGGAGGAGGTGGAGGCGGTGGAGGAGGTGGCGGTGGTGAATCGGCTGGAGATGGTGTCGAAGAATGTGGAGCCAAGCCTAGAGGTGGTAACGAGGGAGTCTGTCTTCGCGGCGGCATTCTGATCATAACCAAAATAATATTGGTTAGTGCAATGATCGAATGCAGAAGACATAATGCAACAAAGTCTTAAATCTTAGATTCTCTACATGCAGGGTCCCTAGGTTATAGTCTAGGCCAAACCGTTTAATTAAATGACCTATATTTCTCTATAACCATGGCTCTGATACCAATCTGTCACACCCCGAGCCGGCGGGATAGGATCGGTTGTCCCGTCGGGCGGAAAGTTCCCGGGGCGCGATATCGTGAGTGATAATCGTGATGATCAGATTGTTTACATTGCACATGATACAAATGAGAAATGCTAAATATAATAGAATTACAAAGTTAAATTACATCAGTATTGTTCATAATTTAACAATGTAAATCTACCATAAACATCATATATTTCTATCTTGTATTTACACAAGATATACAAAATAATTTGCATAATGATGTCTTCAAAAATAATGCAGGTCCAAAAGTTAAGTCTTCTATCTGAAGTCCTAATCCAAAAGGAATAACTCCTTAGTTGACCTGTTCGTCACCTGAGAAGTCATGCAAAAATAAAGTCAACACATGGTTGGTGAGTTCATATAGTTTTATGATTTGAAAATGATTTGAAAACCTCTTTCGGTAAAGACCCTAACCTCATTAACATCAACTGTATCATCCAGATCGGTATGCTTATATATAGGGCATACCCCTGGGTCAAGGCTACAACCCCGCCCAGACGCCATCCCACCACATACTAATCCGCATAGGACATTGACATTAATGATAATTAAGCATTTTTACCTAACACCTCTGAAATAGATTTTGATCTCCAAAACTTGATTTACCTTTGATTCTCTTGATTTTGATCATAGACAAAAGATTTTCCAAAAGTCAGTGATAATAGTAAAATGTCAAATATTTAATTAAATAATTAAATAAAACATTTAAATGCAACTAAGACATGATGATTGAGTGTAATTTTACTCAATCAGTTAGACTTAGTTGTTGGTGGTTGTCCAAGTTGTAACCTCTCACACGTGACCCATACCAGGCATAACTCACAAGGAGTATACCTGGGCGTGACGGGATTTTAATGATTTGCCCTTACAGCTTGACCCAAAGGTCTTCTGTACATGCGGGGACTTTAAGGATATCCTTTGTTTCTTGATCTCTTGATTCTCTTGAGTTTAGACTTTGATATTGATTTCCATGATTGTTCACGTTATTGCCCGTATAGCCTGACTACAAAAGTCTTCTATACCTGAAGGGACTTTATATGTGTGTTACACGTGGTCTTGATTCCATATACAACTGACATCCACCATGACTTGAGTATTAATGAGTTCATTAGATCATAATGATTTCATTATTTCAATGAGTCACACACATTTATGATTTCTGATCTCTTGAGTCTCTTGATTCTTGATTCTTGATTCTTTGAGTTCCCATGATTTTGAATGATAATTGATTTGATTTATGATTCTTGGCCTCAGATCACACACTGAGTTATGATTCCCTTGAATATGATTTATTGATCTTGTTCTTTTGATTTCACTTTGAGTTTAGATTCTTGAAGTTGAACTTGATGGACTAAGGGTTGATTTAGAATTCAAATTTAAGGTATTACTCATAAGAGTACTTAAATTTAATTGATAACTTGATTTGTTCATTAATTTCCTAGACAGGAGTCTAGGAGTATCAACAACATATATATGTAAAGACATATAATAATTAAAAGCATTTAAATAAACAGTTTAAATAAAACAGTTTACGCATGCTTCTCAGCCCCGCGTTTTAAAACAAAAATGTTTAGAAAAGGGGCAATGAACTCACATGTGTTGCTTTGTACTGAATTACCACAAAATGCGCGCTCGTTGTTGTAGCCTAAGTGTCTTCAGTTCCTGATTTGTTTTAAAAGGATTCGCATACGATAAGTATCTATAGGAAACGTTAGGTCTGGGGTTTGGTCTCGGTGTGCAACTACGTGTCCTAGATTACTAGCATGCTTGCATGATTTCATCTAAGTTAGTCTAATTCATTACCCATTATATCCCTTATCCCACAATTTATTATCACAAGTCCTTACAAGTACTTAGTTAAGTTGGATTTTACTTGCTTCATTATAGGTTAATCATTTAGAAAACATTATTTAGTATTATTTAATAAAGTTTATTATTCAAGTCTTATATTGAAAACATTCTTTAGTCAATAAAATGTGAATTTCAAGTTGATGGGTCTAGGTTAAGCCCATTGGGTCTCCATTGACCCATTACTTGACTTAATCACTTAACGATCTCTAATTATTTCTTTGAGTAACCACACCTAGAAAATTAATTAATCATCAAAGTTAGTTACTTGATCTTATAAGATTTCCTAAGGTTTAGGTGTTACAATTAAATCAACACTTGAAATCTCATATAATTATTTTTATCCATGTGACTTTACTAGATATTTCCCCATGTATTAGAATTTAGAAATGAAAGTTAATACCCATATTTAATCAATGGCACGATTATGAAACCCTACTTAATCCCATCCCATGTACATACACTTCCATGCATGCTCTTACGTGGGATTTTCCATGCACACTCATGTTTTCCTCATACCAATCATGCACACACACACACCCTTGTTCCGAAGGTATAGGGTCGACTAAGGAGATTTACACCAAAGGAGAGCAGCCGAATGAGATGCATGGCCGAATAGGCGTCGAAGGTGTCTTGTCGAATGAGCTCAATCGGAGAGAACATGGTCGAATGAACCCCTCCCGATCGAATGAGACCTAAGGGCGAAGATGATTGGCCGAATGTAGTTATCAGCGAATGAGCAAGGACCGGTCGAATGAATATCTGTCGAATGGAGTGACTGTCGAATGGAGTGACTGTCGAATGGAGCTTGGTCATTCGGCGATTGAATGGTGATTCGGCCCATGGTTTGGACGAAAGAAAAGTGGCGAATGAGTGTCTTGGTCGAATGAGGCTGATCAAATGAAGTTGATTCGCCCTTAGTCCATTCGGCGAATGGAGATTGGTTGGCCTAATGCCCTTCGGCGAATGAGGGTTCATTCGACCCACTGTTAATGTCATTCGGCCAAGATGATTTTCGAACCAGGGCAGCCATGAATGTCGGCTTTAGGACTAGTTGGCAAGGCAGAGATTGTTCCTATGTTGTTATGAGATGTTTTCGTGCATTTCTCCTAAGGTTTTGTGGTGTTTTAGTCGGTTTCAAGGAGAGGCGATTTTTAGGGTTTTCAACCCTCAAAATCGAACAGAAATGGGGGTTTTACCTCGATTTGGATGGATGGAAGCTTAGATCTGCTGTACTTCTATGATCTACAAGTTGAGATGGTTGTTTTGACACCAAAATCTCACAAAATGATGAAGATTTGGGCTTGGAATTCTTGTGAGAAGTTGAAGTTTTCTTGAGAAGGTTTAGAGAGAGGGATGAACGAGATTGGGAGTAAATTCTGGTTGGTGGTGTTTGTTGTGGCATTAAATGCCACAATAAATGTGGGGAATAATACCGGGTTCGTTCGGGTTCGCGTGGTTTCGCGTAGAAACGTCGTTTTCGCGTCGTTTTCGTAACGAAACGACTCGGTTTTAAAATAGAATTATAAAAATTATTTTAGGTTGTAATTCCTAATAAATTAACTAAATATCTTTTAATTATTTAATTTACAAAATATTTATTTAGCGTTTAAATCGAATCGCGCGGTCATCGCGCGTATTTGTTCGAATCAAATACGACGATAACTACACTTTTCAATATTGTTTTCTAATTATCGAATATCATTCAGAACATTAAACTTTTAGATTTATTCGTACAGATCGTCACCTATACGAATAATCTGTCAGTTTAGCATTCACTTAACGATATTCGTGTTGTTTTGTCCTGTAAGGCCTCACATACGTTTATACATAATAAAATCCTAACAAATAAATCACATGATGATTCTGTGTTGCCAGATAATTATCTGACTCAAGAATCATTGTTCTGAACTGATTTCTCTGAAATGACTGTGAATTCACTGTTTTGATGATATGAAATGATACTGAAACTCGATATGAACATGAAATACACTGAATTACATGAAAATTGTACCTGATTACTGTTCACGCACTGTTACGATCACTGTTCCGGTGACGGTTCCGGCACTGATGTTACACTACTGGTTTAATAGTGTGGGGATTAAATTTAGTTTTGAATATAATACAATGATTATGGTTGTTGATTATTGCCTAGATGATGACTAGGAATAGTTAGAAACGAAGAACTTGATAGTTTTGATGGTGAAATCTTCGTTTTGGAGTCGGTATAATGTCCAGTTATTATGAAATTCATGACATTGTGTGATAACTAGTAGGATGGTTAAATTATGATTTCGAATGAAATATGGATCATAATCCATGGGTTAAATGTTTATATGTAATAAATAGATGTTAAAATTATTAAAAGTTATGATCTTGAGTGAATTTTGACTAAAAGAGGTGATTAGGATCATAACTAGGGTAATGAACATCAATTATTTGATGAAATGCCAAAGGAAGGCATGAAATATGATTAATTGTGATAATTGACTAAAACTTGCTAAATGTAGTAAGATACAGTCAATTATGTGATAAATTGACTTTGAGAAAGTCAAACCAGTCAAGTGGGTTGAACTTGATTGTATGTGTTATATGTTTTGAAACTAGTTGTATATGTGTTTTGCAACTAGGTGGTGGTAGTGGAAGTCAAGCAAGTAGTCATAGATCGGGAAAGGAACATGTAGGTGATAATCTATTATCTGATCAAGGTAAGTAATCCCACTACTACGACATCACATAATGAATACTAAAAATTGTTGGTAAATCAATTATATGATAAGCATGGTATTGGTGCTAGTGGAAAGTTGAATATTAGAAGTTCAACAAGCTATGATAAATCAAATACTTTGGTGAATTAAAGTAATGGGATTCTATGATGGAAGTACCGGTGAGTGAACATCATATAGATTTGATTGAAATAACGAACCACAGGTGTGTGGATAGCTAGAGGTGCTAGCAAGTGTCTTAGATGGAAGGACCGATGGGTGAACATCGTAAGACTTAAAATTATGTATGAAACCACATGTGTGTGGATAGTCAGAGGTGCTGGCAGGTAACTATGGTGGAAGAACAGGAGGGTGAACACTATAGTCTGATCATGATTAAACTATTGCAAACAATAGTTGATAAATAATAATATGGTATGATTACATTATGATGAGTCAATTTGAATAGAAATGGCTAATTGAAACATTGATTGTGAAAGATGTATTTTTACATTTTTGTCTTGAGAAACCATTGGGGTTTAACTTACTTAGTTCTTATGAACTAATGGGAGTTATTATGTGATGTTTGTAGGTCAAACATGACGAATACGGCTGTAATGGTTGAGGCGGGTCAAGAGCTAAATCGAACAAACTTTGTCACAAGGGTTTTAGCTTGTGTTTAAACTTACTTATGTAAATAAGTAACATAACTGTGTGTGACATGTTTATGTTTGTTTTAAACTTTGTTTAATATCATTAAATAAAGAAGGTTAAAAGGTTAAACAAGGTTTTAAAAACGAGAAATTTTCTAGGACCAACTCTGATATTGTGTGAAAAAGGTTAAACAGTAACTGGGGGTTACAAAGTTGGTATCAGAGCAATGGTTTGAGGGATTCAAGTGTTAGAAACACACTTGAACTCAAATCTTATGCTCTTGATATGTGATTAAACGTTCGATTCAAGCCTCGATCATTAAGCCGGAAGTATGAGGTCAATATTTATGTGTTGAATTGCATATGTACACCTTGTTGTGTATAAATTATACGAGCCGAACTTCTTAATTATGATGTGAAATGAGGAAGTTAAGGGCACGAGCGTGTGATAAGCATGTTATTATGCCTGGCCAGTATAATAAGACGTTTATGACATGAACATTCCCTTAATATAATCAAATTGTATCATAAGTTTGAATATTAGGTAAGATAATTGTATGATGCATAAGTACAGACTATTTAAGTGTTGTGAATATATAAGACTAACTGTCTAATCATGTGATTTCAGCCACTAATGGCAGATGAACATACCTCTGGTGGGAGTGGTAGTGAAAAGGAGAAACTTACCGAAACTCAAATTATGGTGAGGGAGGAAGTGGCAAAGGCTTTTGAAGTTGCTTTGCCCACATATATGGAAGAAATTAAGTCTTCATTTAAAGATTTTCTTCATCAAGAGTTGGCTGATTTTGAAGCTGGAGCGGAGATGAAACAATCTTCCAAGAAAATTACTTTTAAGGAATTTATGGCATGTAAGCCAGCAGAGTTTAAAGGGGAGGTGGATCCCTTGATCAGTCAGTGCTGGATATCTGATATTGAAGGAACATTTGAGACCAGCCATTGTGACCCGACTGATAAGGTCATGATTGCTGGAAACCAATTGAAAGATCGAGCTAAAGACTGGTGGGAGTTGCTGAGGAAGGAGAGGGGCAGGGATGGAATGAAAGAACTGACGTGGGCCCAGTTTAAAGAACTCTTATTGAAGCGATTTTGTCCTCAAGCCGCTATTGATCGTATTACTGAGGAGTTTCTTCATCTACAGCAGAAAGATGAAAGTATTGATACCATCACTGCCATTTTCTTCGATAAGCTAAATTTTGTCCGGATCTTCTTCAAACTGAAAGAATGTGGATAAACCGGTATCATAACATGTTGAATACAAAGTATCGGGAATTTCTCACGCCTTCTAAATGTGAGACATTAAATGAACTGATTGATTATGCTCGGGAACGAGATTTGGAGTTGAAACGGCAAGGAGATTGGGGAGATAAACGAAAGGCGGAAACAGACACGGGTCCATCCAAAAAGGCGAAGTTTGTTAAATCGTCTAAAAAGTTTGTCTTTACCAAACCTTGTCCCAATTGTGGGAAGATGCACGCAGGTGAATGTCGTGCTAGACCCGTTGTCTGTTATAAATGTGGGAAACCGGGACATTTGGCAACCCAGTGTTTGAGTCCTCCTAATATGTGCTACAATTGTTATAAGCCAGGGCATAGGAGGAGTGAGTTATGATGGCTGGGATTTCGAAACTTGTCCAGCCCTTAATCCAAGTTGATACAAGTATTCCAAAGTTAATTTAGTGTCATTCATGATGTTTTAAGTTGTTGTTAACCAGTTCCAAGATCAAGGTTCAAATGTTTCAAAAACCCCATTAGTCGAAAGTTCAATCTAAAACCTACTTCAATCTGCACTTGTAGAGGGCTGATTGTAACATCTGGTAAAAAAATTCACATAATCTGAATCGTCTTCTCGCTAATGAACATGATGCCCAGTAAGGATTGGGCTCATTCATACCCAACTGATGAGTTATTAGCCTATATAAGATAGCAAACTTATTAAGTGAGTCGTTACGTATGTTATTGGTGCTTATAAATGAGTAAGACGATTAATCGATTAACGTGTCGTATTAACGAAAATGCGACATTTAAGTATTTATGTTAATTTTATAATAATATTAGTACTAAAATATAATCAGAAAAGTAAGAATGAAGTTCGTTAAGAGAAAAACAGTTAAAACATGAAAACGCGTTGCATACACGATATTGAGTCGTTTTAATGAATCTATTCATCCGGATTGGTTATATCCAACGAAATAAATACTCGGAGAATATTTTTATCAAGTTATTCCGGTCATAAAAATATATTCGTGGAAAGTTTTCGTGACGTTAAACATACTCGTGACGTGATTTAAACACATTAACAGCTCGGGCTATATATACTAAACACATAAACACTGTGGTGGTCCGGCGGTGGTTCACGGTGGTCCAGCGGCGGACGAAGCTACTGGGGATCCCATTTTTAGCCTCTAACCATTTCTTGACATCCCTATCCTCATGGTTATCATCAAGAGATTTCAAGACAACATGTTGTGGTTTTAACTCTTCACATGCAGTTCTGATCTCGATTAGATCTACGATTATCCAACCGTTGAAATTAGCTGAGTTTTGAATATGTTCTTCATAACAAAATTATCTTGAATCTAATAGGAGGGAATTTTAATCAGAGCATTATAGGTGCGGTTTTTAGCACCTGAAAGTAGACTGGTCGAAATTCGGAGGCTGAAAAGGGCAGATCTGAAGAATTCTAGATGCACGGAAATCCAACCGTTAAAATGAGCTAGATTTTGAATATGTTGTTCAAAACATACATATAGTGAATCGTATTGAAGGAAATGTTGATCGGAAACTCAGAGGTGCGGTTTTCAAGACCTGAAATAGACTGGTCAGAATTCAAAAGTTGAAAAGGCAGCTCTGAAGAATCGTTCGTCCTAGGTAATACAACCGTTGGATTGCTTTCATTTTGGATATGTCATTCCTAACACACATACGGTGATTTGGACCGTTGGGATTGACTCAATGATATTCAGAGGTATACCTTTACTTGCTTAAATCGAGTCTGATCGGATTTCCGGGGGGGGGGGGGAAATGAAGTTCCAAAGAAACTTTAATCCCTAGAGATCTAATCGTTGAAAATTCACAAAATTTGGACAGTTCTTTTAAAACACAATATATGCATGTTTCCACCAAAGGAATTTCCGATCAGACATAAAAACATGCGTCTCTTGTTTAGTGCAGATTGTCAATGCTCTTGTGCGCTAATACAGGTTTTATTCGGTCATGCAACATGGGGACAGATGTTGTATGCTTCATTCGAGACCCGAGAAATAATACGAGAAATTTAGCATGTACTAAAATATATTTAGGTCTTGTTACATGATGCCTATTATATGTTGCCCTGTTATCTTTACAATCTGAGTTGGTGATAGTTCAAGAATACTCTATATTGGGTTCTTAAATTAGAACTGTGAAACTACTTTTTATGATTGGGGTTCTTAAATAAGAACTGTAGAACTATCTGTATTCTCTTATACATTTGGTTGAATATGTGATTTCTAAATATATAAACATATGTACAAAACTTAGAACACACCAGTGTAAACTGACCATTTTAAGTATACATATCAGGTAATCTGGAAGTATTCAAGCAATGGGAACGCAAAGAGAGGTAAGGCATAAGATTTAGAAGGCTATCATCAAAGACTTAGAAGATGTTGCGTTCTTATCTTGTATTCCAATTTTGTAAATGTACTGAATCATGTATATAATCCTGGGTTATATACTTTGTAAATGACATCTATGTATATTTTCTACAAAATGATATTCCGTTGTTTCTCTGTTTCCATGTGTTCTTGTGTAAATCCAGTTAGTGGTGTGACCAAGGAGACGGGGAGCCACAAGTTGGTATCAGAGCTTTAGTTTAAGATAATTAAGCACTTGCAGTAGTGCTTAAACTTAAACTAGGACTCTACAGAAAAGATACATGATGTCAGAAACATTAAGTTATAAAATTCAGTACATTTACTCTTATCCCTTTACCTCAAGTGAGTTGTCAAGAATGTATCTATCGTGTAATAGTAGAAATCAAAACTTACATGTATGAGGAAAGTTGTATAACAATTAGCTACTGTTATAGTACAATTTTATCATACGAGTAAGCAATGAACTTTTACTATGATATGACCACTATACATGACTAAGATAGGAAGTATTTCCTTAGAAGGAAGATATGGTTTCTAGATAAGTATGCACAGTGTTATGGAAATGATGAAATTACAAATAAATGAACGAACCAACCAAATAACAACACATTATGACTTGTGACAGGAAAGTACTAGAGTGATCGAGTAAGATAATTGATAGTTACACTTTGCGCTACATAACTATGAATTATAGTACTCATGAATTCTGGAAAATCCTCTCATTATAATTAATGTTAAAACCAAATAATTTTACTAACTCAATAAGAATGAGTATCAATTCTCTCGAAGTGAACTGGTTACGAATTAGAAATTCTAGTCACTATCTGACCATCTTTACAATAGTTTCTCTTAAATACTTCAACATAGTGTATCTCTTTGATTAACGAAATTGGAATCTATTCAAGGTAGAATAAAAATAATGGAGCGATGTACTAGTATATTCCATTTCTTTGATATAAGCATGTTGACCTTCTGTCAGATATCATATGAAGTTTTCCTAGGCATATCGGACAAACATTCAGATTGAGCTTTCTTCAGTCTTAACCAGGACTGAGTGAATTTAAGATTAACAATTTAGTTGACTCGGAGAGAGAGTCACAAGTAATTGCTACGTAATTTGGAATGTTAATTCCTCTTCTCTGATTCCAAATCGCTACGAATTCTCTATATTGAAGTACTTCAATCAGTACTGCTCCTTGAATTGATGGAATGTTGATGGAGGTATAAGAACCTAATTAGATACAAGTGAGTGTCTATGACTCCACAAACCTTTAATCTCTAGAATTTTCGTATCTCTTGTACTTATTAAGTCATTCTAAAAGATGCTTCTGTAGCACGTTTTCAAACAAGAAAGCAAGTTGATTGCCATATTCAAGCCAGTATGAATTGTATATGTTGATTCCAAAAGTTTGTTAAGCCTACCCTAGTTGTAGTAATATCCATGATATCATATTCCTTCGTGTAGAGACAAGTAAGTTATTTATCCATGATTGGCGATATACACATCTAATTTTATTCATACATTTTGAAGGTTGTAAGGTCATGATAACGACCGTTTCCAACAAGTTTAGGAATTCTTATAGACTTCTGTACTTCAGAAAACCTGACTAATGATTCACGAATGAGCATTTCGTGATAGCATTCTAGAAGACACGTTGATCACTTGCATCCAGAGATTAGTCTGCATGTCGAATCAACCTTAATAAAGGACAATCTATTCTCTGATTTGAAGTATTGTTTGACAAGGTACTGTTTTCACTTTTGTCACACCCCTGCGCCGCGTGCGGAATCCACGGCGCGGTGACGTATGATCAGTTGAATCATGCACAAGTATTGAATAAGAACGACCACAATGGATTACTATGTTGCATAATGTTTAGACAATTGTTTAGTTACAGACAATCTATCTACCAAAAGAAAGACAACTACAGACCCAAAATATAGTTACAAAATAAGACTCCAAACAAGACAATTAAACATTTAGGATTTAATGTGTTTCTAATCCATCCTAGCATGTTTCTTCATCTTGTTCTATCTTAGTATGGTCTCCTTAGTTGTCTCTGAGAATGCCTTAAACCTGATTACCTGAAACACGTGAAAAGTAACTGTCAACTACAGACGTAGTTGGTGAGAACAATAGGTTTAAACATTTGTAAACATGAGTTATATGATATAAGACATAGGTAAGTTAAAGGATCATAAGATTCACACGGATGAGCTGCAACCCAAACTAACATCAAGTAAGAAAATGAGTGTAAACAGTCCAATCACTGTTCGCACGACAACCGATAATATCAAGTCCCAAACCACGTTTGGAGTTAGATAATACGTCAGCAGTTTTGATAACCATATGACACCAGACCTGCAGTTGGCTTTTAAAAGCAAATTTAAAAGCCAACTCCATCCTGGATAAGAAAACCATGACACCAGACCTGCAGTTAGCTTTTAAAACAAATTTAAAAGCTAACTCCATCCTGGATAAGAAACAATGTGTCCGCTTTCCCTTGTTGTGATCACCCAGTACTAACGCTAATGAATATGATACTTGATGGGTTTATAAGTTTGTTTGCAACAATGGACACCATGTTTTCTGAATCTTACTTTAACCGGATGTGTTAATGTCTTATTGAAAACCTGGATTTAACTCCACGAGTTGAATCCTTTGTTTATGTAACATGAAATGAATCTCTTGATTTGAATACCATGATGTGAACAACTTGACTTGAATACCATGTTTTGAACCACTTGATTTGGATACCATGTTTTGAACCAATGAATTTGAGTACCATGTTGTGAACCACTTGTTTTGAATACCATGATGTGATGACCTTGTATAACAACAAGGTTTATAACAAAAGAAGGGTTTATGAAATCATTTATTTAAAAATGTTTATCCTTTAAAAGAACATTTGAGTAAAACTGTTATAAAACCTTTCAAGAAAACATTTTAAAATCCTTTTTAGTAATAAGGGTTTAATAGTAAATAATTTCTTTAAAACAGTTGACAATTTCCTTAAACAGTTGAAGAATCACTTGGATTCATAGGATAAACCTGTAATGTTTATGAATGCACATACACTGTGCAATGAAACAAGATTGAAATAGCGGTTTTGATCACGTGTTCCACCCCAAAACAGTTATAAAACAGTAAAAGAGGGGCTAAAGTTCTCACCTGTCTGCAGTAGACTCTGACTTAAACAGTTAGCAAGTAGCAAACAGGACTTCTAACTTGTTCCTATATCATTGTAATCATACATAAGATATAAGATTTATAATTGTATAGACTTTGATTTGTTGATTGACTGGTGTTCACTTGAACTTGTTTAACTTGATTACTTGATTGATCATGGGTTCAAGAAACTTGTGAAATGTTCTTTTGTATGATAACTTGTTTGTGTGCCACATATGTTTAAGTGTTTGATAAACCATTTGATAACATGAAATGTATGAAAAAGTTTAAGTGTTTTAGACTCCTATGTTTATGAATTGATCTCATTATTAGTTTAGGTTAATCTTAAACCAACTAATACAATTCATAGACATTTTGTATTATTGACCACATCATGGGTCATTTCAAATACAATGGGCCAATTGGTTATAGTGTTGGCCCAATAACATGTATTTAAGCCTTGTAACACGTCCAAGCTAATATCGAGCTTATTAGGGTCATAATGAGTCGTGTGAGCTTGGATTGGGCCTAAGGGATTTGAGTTGGGCCAACCAATGTATAGGTAGACCATGTAGAGTTCTAAGGTGTTATTGGCCAATTGAAAGTCTAAATGAACCAACCTAACATCCCTTGAGCTTGTCTCACCCTGTGGGCCTTTTACTAATGGAAATTGGGCCGGATGGGTTGAGGTTGGGCCGAAAGTAAAGGTGGGCTGTCATTTGGGCAGCGAACCCTTAAGAGTTCAAGTCCTAGGTTCGTTCAATACAAGGAATTCACCAAGGTTCGGCCAAGGATGGGATAGCTAGGGTTCGTTACATGTATGCATGGAAAGTTCGGCTATGGTAGTACAAGGTTCGGCCTACCTAGCTGCATATAAGGTTCGCTTGGGTATCATACAGGGTTCGTAGATGAATACAAAGGTTCGGTCCTCATGGCACATGCATGGTTCGGCCGGCTGCATGGTTGAAGGGTTCGGCAATTGAGCAACGAACCACATGGGTTCGTCTATAGTTCGTGATGGTTAGCCAAATGTAGGTTCGTTATTCACCATCTAACAGTAGGGTTCGGCTAAGTGAGTTGCGAACCATGCAAGTTCGTGAAGGATCGTGACTCCTTATGGTTCGTCTGGTTAGGATCAACGAACTATAGGTTTGTCATGATTGCAGGGTTCGTCTAAGGAAAGTTCTGTCAAGGGTTCGTGGTCAATAGGCTTCGCAGGAGGCTTGAACAGGCTTCGGCTGATGGTACACGAACCAGTAGGGTTCGTGGGGTTCCTTGCAGGGTTCGTCTACCGAACCTGTAACCATCATCATTCTTTCCAGCTAACTTCCTTCGATCTAGTTACATGTAGGCCATAAAGACTTGCAGAACTCATTTCGAAATGTTGTAGATTACAACCGATTAAGCTTGGAACCAGCTAGGTCGTGGTTTTACACACATACACATAGAAACCCTAATCTCGTGAACATTCAAGCATCAATACCTCTCGATTTGCTGGATGGATCTGCGAAAATCTTGTACTTCCGTGTAGAGGATGTCGAGAGCTACGCGTGGACACCAAGAACTCCAAAATCCGTTGAGAAATGAGTGAGTTACGATCGTTTCAAGTTGGGATTTTTAGAGAGAGGATAGGTTCGCGAGTTTTAGAGAGAGAAGGGTTGTTGGCTGATAAAAATGAAGGAAATGGCCTTCTTTCGGGCTTTTATAGTCCGGGTAGTGTTCGGGTCCGTTTCGGTCGCTCGGTTCGCGTTTCCGGAACGTAACGCGTATTTTACGCGGTTTTAAATAAAAAGAGTTGTTAAACTCATTAAAATGATGAGTTTCAAAATTGTAAAAATATAAAATAATTAATATAATTATTTTTACTCTTCGTGTGTTGTCGGATCGTTAAACATTCACAATTTACGTGTATACCCGCAATCGCGTACGTTTTCCGATCGTATTAAAATATTTAAAGTCGTTCAATCGTAATTATAAGTTCAACATTCGTATTATTATGGATCGTCACCCATAACTATACTCAGTCTGGCTTACAGATTACGATTTTTTGTTGAATTAATTAATTGTTATAATATTCGTCTCTACACTACGCACTAACACTAAGCTGTTACACCGAACGCAGTATATATATAGGGCTCACTCTTGCTGCCCACCACTGTTTCGATATAACCAGTTACTGTTCTTGCCTAGTGTAATCGACTGTAAATAGATAATACATACTTGTTCTCTGACTACTAAGATCCTGTAACACACAAGCACACATTATGAACATACGAATCACATTGATGAACTGAACCATGAATAGACACTGTTCTAACACTGTTTACAACTACATGACTATATGCACAAATGTTACAGTCTCCCCTAGTTAAGGGAATTTCGTCCCGAAATTAACTAGCCGAAGATACTGTAAAAAGATGAGGGTACTTAAGCTTCATCTGGTCTTCACGTTCCCAGGTGAACTCAGCACCGCGTTTGCCCTCCCATCGCACTTTCACGATCGGGATACGGCTGCGTTTAAGTTTCTTGACCCCATGATCCATGATCTCAACTGGACGTTCAATGAATTGCATGTTGTTCTGAATCTGTATGTCTTCCAGTGGAATCTGAACATCATGATCCGCCAAGCATTTCTTAAGATTTGATACATGAAAAGTATCATGAACATTGCTTAGCTCCACTGGAAGTTTGAGTTTGTAGGCTACGGGACCAATCCGTTCCAGGATCTCAAAAGGTCCAACGTACCTTGGTGCAAGTTTCCCTTTCTTCCCGAATCGGACAACGCCTTTCCAGGGAGAAACTTTGAGTAAGACTCGGTCACCGACTTGGAACTCAAGCGGTTTCCGACGTCGATCAGCATAACTCTTCTGCCGATCTCGTGCGGCCTTAAGCCGTGACTGAATGATTGTGATTTTGTCTGATGTTTCCTGAATGAGTTCTGGTCCTACGACCTGTGAGTCACCAATCTCGGTCCAACAGACCGGTGATCGGCACTTTCTACCATATAGAGCTTCGAATGGTGCACATTGAATGCTCGTATGATAGCTATTGTTATATGAAAACTCAATGAGTGGGAGATGAGTGTCCCAACTTCCACCGAAGTCAATGACACAAGAACGGAGCATGTCCTCAAGTGTTTGGATAGTCCTCTCACTTTGGCCGTCGGTTTGGGGATGATACGCCGTGCTAAGATTAACACGCGTTCCCAAAGCCTTTTGCAATGATTGCCAAAAGCGAGAAGTGAAGCGACTATCACGATCAGATATGATTGATGTTGGTGTACCATGACGTGCAATGATTTCGTTGATGTACAATGTGGATAACTTCTCCATCTTGTAATCCTCTCGGATAGGGAGAAAATGAGCAGATTTGGTGAGTCGATCAACGATCACCCAAATCGAATCGAAACCTCGCGGAGTTCTCGGCAACTTGGTTATGAAATCCATGGAAATTTGCTCCCATTTCCATTGAGGAATTTCAGGTTGCTGCAGAAGTCCCGAAGGTTTTTGATGTTCTGCTTTGACCTTTGAACATGTAAGACATTTTCCCACGTACAGTGCTATGTCTTTCTTCATCCCCGGCCACCAGTAAGATGTCCTCAAGTCTTGATACATCTTGTCGGCTCCAGGATGAACTGAGTATCGCGACTTATGAGCCTCATCACAGATGAGCATGCGCAATTCTTCAGACTTTGGAATCCACATGCGGCCATTGAGATATAACAACCCATCTGATCGAGGTTCTAGTTTCTTCTCAATGCCACAATCCAAGTCTGTTTTGAGTTGATTATCTGTTACTACTTGTTGTTGTGCAATACGAATCAAGTCTTTCAAGTTCGGTTGTGTGTTGATCTCCATGGCTCTAACACGAATTGGTTTGACTGGTTCCTTGCGACTAAGAGCATCCGCCACCACATTGGCTTTACCCGGATGGTAACGAATCTCACAGTCGTAATCAGTTAGAAGCTCAACCCAACGTCGTTGTCTCATGTTGAGTTCTTTCTGATTGAGAATGTGTTGAAGGCTCTTGTGGTCTGTATAGATAACACATTTAGTACCATACAGGTAGTGTCTCCAAATCTTCAATGCAAAGACCACAGCCCCTAACTCAAGGTCATGAGTAGTGTAATTCTTCTCGTGAACCTTAAGTTGTCTTGAAGCATAAGCAATGACCTTGTCCCGTTGCATAAGTACACAACCGAGACCAAGGTTTGAAGCATCACAGTAGACAATGAAATCATCACTGCCTTCTGGAAGACTAAGGATAGGAGAATTGCATAACTTCTGTTTAAGAAGTTGAAATGCATCTTCTTGTTTCTGTCCCCATATAAAAGCTTGACTTTTCTGAGTCAATGTAGTGAGTGGCAAGGCTATCTTAGAGAAGTTTGCAATGAATCTTCTATAATAACCTGCCAGACCCAGAAATGAACGAATCTCTGTTGGAGTAGATGGAGTAGTCCAGTTCTTAATCGCCTCAATCTTGGCTGGATCTACATGAATTCCATCTTTGTTTATGACATGTCCTAAGAAGTGAACCTCCTTTAGCCAAAATTCACACTTTGAGAATTTAGCATAAAGTTGTTCCTTTCTTAGTAGTTCCAAGACTTTCTTCAAATGATCCTCATGTTCTCGTTCTGACTTGGAATAAATCAGTATATCATCAATAAAGACGATAACAAACTGATCCAAGTAAGGCCTGCAGACTCGATTCATCAAGTCCATGAACACTGCGGGTGCATTGGTCAGCCCAAATGGCATAACCACAAACTCATAGTGTCCATATCGAGTCCTAAATGCCGTCTTTGGTATATCCTCATCATTTACTCTTAACTGATGATACCCAGATCGTAAGTCAATCTTAGAGAAGCAAGTTGCTCCCTGTAATTGATCAAACAGATCATCGATCCTGGGCAGAGGATATCTATTCTTGATTGTCAACTTGTTCAGCTCACGATAGTCTATGCACATACGAAATGAACCGTCTTTCTTTTTGACAAAGAGAACCGGAGCTCCCCATGGAGAGAAACTCGGTCTAATGAACCCTTTGTCTAGAAGTTCTTGAAGCTGACTAGACAGTTCTTGCATCTCAGACGGTGCTAATCGATACGGTGACTTCGCCACTGGGTTTGCTCCAGGGACGAGATCAATTCTAAACTCCACTTGTCGGACTGGTGGTAGTCCAGGCAAGTCTTCTGGAAATACGTCTGGATAGTCTTTGATAACCGGTACGTCTCCAACTGCTTTCTTGTCAGGTTTCTTTTCCACCACGTGAGCTAAGAATGCATAATATTTCTTCTTAGATACTTCCTCGCCTTGATGCACGATACAATCTTCAATTCGCGGCAGGGTTTCTCACCGTAGACTATCATCGTTTCGCCGGACGGTAGGGGAATTCGAATAAGTTTCTCCGAGCATACGATTTCAGCATTATTCTTAGATAGCCAATCCATTCCTACTACAACTTCGAAGCTTCCGAGAGTCATAGGAATGAGATCGATGGAAAAGATGGTCATTTAGTCTTAGCTCACAAGCATTATGATGGAATCTACAACTATAGTCTTACCATTCGCTACTTCTACAGTATAGGGAGCAGTAAGTGTGGATAGTTGCATATTAAGCAAAGAAGCAGTATGAGCAGAGATAAAACTTTTATCAGCACCAGTATCAAATATGATAGGAACATAGTGATCATTGATAAGAAATGTACCCGTGATGACTGCCGGCTCTTCACGTGCTTCCGCAGTTCCAATCACAAAAGCACGAGCAGCAGCAGTATTGTTATTGAGTTTTGGACACTGGTTTCTGAAGTGCCCTTCTGCCCCACAATTGTAACAAGCTCTTCCACCTGTAGCAGCAGAAGTTGTGGCAGCAGTTGTTGCAGCAATAAGATGAGCAGATCGACAAGTCGCTGCAAAGTGTCCCATACGCCCACACTTGTGACACTTCTTGCATGGAGTATTGGGCAGGTGATGATACTGGCATTTGGTGCAGAGTGGAAACGGGCCAGTGTACTGCTTTCTGACATTAGCAGGTTGTGGCATAGCCGTGAGGGGAGTAGCATGAGTAGGTGCAGCCGCAGTCAACGCTGCAAAGTTCTTGATTGTCTTCTGTTTCTTCTTCTTGTGGTGATGCTGTTCAGGCTTCTTGCCTTTCTCAATCTGTGCTCTTTTAAATCCCTTTCGGGTGAGCACTCCCGATTTAACATACTCCTCGGTCAGAGTAGCACCGAGTTGAATCGCGGCTTCCAAAGTAGTGGGGTTGTTCCCCATAACAGTTCCTCTGACCACTAGAGGCAAGCCTTCGATGTATTTCTCTATCCTGCGGGATAGAGGAGTAACCAGATGTGGTACCAAAATGCACAACTCATGAAAACGAGTTGTATACTTGGCATTTTCGCCACTATCCTGCACCAGATTCCACATCTCCACTTCCAGTTTCTTTAGCTCGTGACGTGGACAAAACTTTTCCACCAGTAAGTTCTTGAATCCATTCCATGGTAAGGCTAGAGCGACTTCACGTCCTCTGGTGTTCTTCTCAGAATTCCACCAGGTGAGTGCGCCCTTGTGAAATGCACTCGAGGCCATCTTGACCTTTAGATTCTCTGGACATCCAGTGAAGTCGAGAATGTCTTCAATGCTTTCCAGCCATTGCAGTAGGCCGGTAGCTCCTTCGGTACCAGAGTACTTAGGAGGCTTAGCATCGTTGAACTGCTTGAAAGTAAAGTTAGCAGTTCCAGCGTTTGTGGCATTTGAGTTATGTGCAGAATCACCGGTACTTCCCCGAAGATTCTGGGTAATATCAGTGACCATACCCGGGATCACATCCCTCATGTGAACAGCGATAGCTCGAGCAATCTTGTTAATTTCATCATCATTACCGCTTGTCGAACCCCCAGCATTTGGGTCTCGTCGAGGAGGCATTCTACGAATAGAAGCCACAAGCGGGTCAGTAATGAGAATGGATACAATTGAATTTTCATGATAAGGTCAGTAATATATCCATACTACTAGTATTATCATTCAATTGTAATATGATCCAGTACACGTATAAGTTATCAACTTATTTGTATACTTATCATGTGAATATGTACGATGTCTCATGATCTCTCCACCAAACCTACACACTGACACTTTCCCGATATACCGAAAATAGCTTATATATAGGGCTCACTCTCGCTGCCCACCACCGTTTCGGTATACCACGATCATGCCCTTGCTAGCATTTGGCAACACGTTTGTACTGATTTCCATGTGTTTTCCATTGATTAAGAATCCCGTGATCTTTGATCAACTTGAACTATGATTGATTCCATGATTGAACTATGATTATGTTATGCGTGCACCTACTAACAGTTGTTAACATGTAGAACTAAGTCATACGTGTGTTCTACACTTTCCTGTTAACCTATGTCAGTAAGTACCAATGATGTAATCACTTAAGAATTTCACTTAAGGTTTACATTTACAGAATATTCACAACTTGGTTGATTCACCATAATGTCTGGTTCATCCAAGTTTGAATTTCATTATGATTTGATTCACCAATGATTGTTTCCCAAATGATTGTATCCCATGTGTTTTGACTAATGTTCCATGTGTCCAGTTGATCCCGAATCCTCACTCCAAATACAAACGCCGGATTCCCCCTAACATACTGAAATAAGCTTATATATAGGGTAAGCTCTCACCGACCCACCACTTACCTCAACACGTCAGCGTTAATCCGTCGTCTATATTTGGGGCTAAGATTCCAACTGTTGATTGATTATGATTGTCTCATGATTTCTCTTGTTCCTTGATTCTGTTTATGATTGTGTAAACCATGGTCCTTAATTTACTAGAAACTAAGACCTTAGGTTTATGTATATGTGTCCTAGGTTAATCAACCTAGTTTCCCAATACTTACAGTACTGAGCATAATGATTTCCTGTGAGAACTTCAACTAAAGAATACTGTTACACAGATTCTAAGTCATAAAGTTCCTATGATAATGAATCCATGATAATGATAACAATGACAAGGATTTCAAATCTAAGTTCTAAATTAATAGACCTCAACCTTTGAATTCCTATAGTGATATGACAAGGATCTCAAATCCAAGTTCTAAGTTAATAGATCTTGATCTTTGAATCCTATAATGAATATGACAAGGATCTCAAATCCAAGTTCTAAATTAATAGATCTTGACCTTTGAATCCTATAATGAATATGACAAGGATCTCAAATCCAAGTTCTAAATTAATAGATCTTGACCTTTGAATCCTATAATGAATATGATAAGGATCTTAGATCAAAGATACTAAATTAATAGATCTTTGCCTCTAAATCCCATAATGAATACGACAAGGATCTTAGATCAAAGATACTAAATTAATAGATCTTTGCCTCTAAATCCCATAATGAATATGACAAGAAATTCATATCAAAGATACTGATAATACAGATCTTTGCCTCTGAATTTCTATAATGATCTCTGTGTGAGAATTTCAGATCAAGGATACTAAGAATATAGATCCTTGCCTCTGAAATCCTTAAATGCATATGTGTGAGAATTTAATCCGGTTTCTAAAATTATAGAATTCCGGTTCAAATTCTTTGACTCGATGTCTAATCTTAGAAGAATGTCCCTAAGATCTTTCAAGCTTATTGTAGACTTAATGCTCACTTAAGTTACTTAGATCCTAAGTATCCTCAAGCCTATAGCACTTAGTCCTATTGGGTAGCTTAGGTTATAGTCTAGGTCATTAAACATTGGGTTTTTCCTAGTTCTCTACAACCTTGGCTCTGATACCAACCTGTCACACCCCTGCGCCGCGTGCGGAATTCACGGCGCGGTGACGTATGATCAGTTGAATCATGCACAAGTATTGAATAAGAACGACCACAATGGATTACTATGTTGCATAATGTTTAGACAATTGTTTAGTTACAGACAATCTATCTACCAAAAGAAAGACAACTACAGACCCAAAATATAGTTACAAAATAAGACTCCAAACAAGACAATTAAACATTTAGGATTTAATGTGTTTCTAATCCATCCTAGCATGTTTCTTCATCTTGTTCTATCTTAGTATGGTCTCCTTAGTTGTCTCTGAGAATGCCTTAAACCTGATTACCTGAAACACGTGAAAAGTAACTGTCAACTACAGACGTAGTTGGTGAGAACAATAGGTTTAAACATTTGTAAACATGAGTTATATGATATAAGACATAGGTAAGTTAAAGCATCATAAGATTCACACGGATGAGCTGCAACCCAAACTAACATCAAGTAAGAAAATGAGTGTAAACAGTCCAATCACTGTTCGCACGACAGCCGATAATATCAAGTCCCAAACCACGTTTGGAGTTAGATAATACGTCAGCAGTTTTGATAACCATATGACACCAGACCTGCAGTTGGCTTTTAAAAGCAAATTTAAAAGCCAACTCCATCCTGGATAAGAAAACCATGACACCAGACCTGCAGTTAGCTTTTAAAACAAATTTAAAAGCTAACTCCATCCTGGATAAGAAACAATGTGTCCGCTTTCCCTTGTTGTGATCACCCAGTACTAACGCTAATGAATATGATACTTGATGGGTTTATAAGTTTGTTTGCAACAATGGACACCATGTTTTCTGAATCTTACTTTAACCGGATGTGTTAATGTCTTATTGAAAACCTGGATTTAACTCCACGAGTTGAATCCTTTGTTTATGTAACATGAAATGAATCTCTTGATTTGAATACCATGATGTGAACAACTTGACTTGAATACCATGTTTTGAACCACTTGATTTGGATACCATGTTTTGAACCAATGAATTTGAGTACCATGTTGTGAACCACTTGTTTTGAATACCATGATGTGATGACCTTGTATAACAACAAGGTTTATAACAAAAGAAGGGTTTATGAAATCATTTATTTAAAAATGTTTATCCTTTAAAAGAACATTTGAGTAAAACTGTTATAAAACCTTTCAAGAAAACATTTTAAAATCCTTTTAGTAATAAGGGTTTAATAGTAAATAATTTCTTTAAACAGTTGACAATTTCCTTAAACAGTTGAAGAATCACTTGGATTCATAGGATAAACCTGTAATGTTTATGAATGCACATACACTGTGCAATGAAACAAGATTGAAATAGCGGTTTTGATCACGTGTTCCACCCCAAAACAGTTATAAAACAGTAAAAGAGGGGCTAAAGTTCTCACCTGTCTGCAGTAGACTCTGACTTAAACAGTTAGCAAGTAGCAAACAGGACTTCTAACTTGTTCCTATATCATTGTAATCATACATAAGATATAAGATTTATAATTGTATAGACTTTGATTTGTTGATTGACTGGTGTTCACTTGAACTTGTTTAACTTGATTACTTGATTGATCATGGGTTCAAGAAACTTGTGAAATGTTCTTTTGTATGATAACTTGTTTGTGTGCCACATATGTTTAAGTGTTTGATAAACCATTTGATAACATGAAATGTATGAAAAAGTTTAAGTGTTTTAGACTCCTATGTTTATGAATTGATCTCATTATTAGTTTAGGTTAATCTTAACCCAACTAATACAATTCATAGACATTTTGTATTATTGACCACATCATGGGTCATTTCAAATACAATGGGCCAATTGGTTATAGTGTTGGCCCAATAACATGTATTTAAGCCTTGTAACACGTCCAAGCTAATATCGAGCTTATTAGGGTCATAATGAGTCGTGTGAGCTTGGATTGGGCCTAAGGGATTTGAGTTGGGCCAACCAATGTATAGGTAGACCATGTAGAGTTCTAAGGTGTTATTGGCCAATTGAAAGTCTAAATGAACCAACCTAACATCCCTTGAGCTTGTCTCACCCTGTGGGCCTTTTACTAATGGAAATTGGGCCGGATGGGTTGAGGTTGGGCCGAAAGTAAAGGTGGGCTGTCATTTGGGCAGCGAACCCTTAAGAGTTCAAGTCCTAGGTTCGTTCAATACAAGGAATTCACCAAGGTTCGGCCAAGGATGGGATAGCTAGGGTTCGTTACATGTATGCATGGAAAGTTCGGCTATGGTAGTACAAGGTTCGGCCTACCTAGCTGCATATAAGGTTCGCTTGGGTATCATACAGGGTTCGTAGATGAATACAAAGGTTCGGTCCTCATGGCACATGCATGGTTCGGCCGGCTGCATGGTTGAAGGGTTCGGCAATTGAGCAACGAACCACATGGGTTCGTCTATAGTTCGTGATGGTTAGCCAAATGTAGGTTCGTTATTCACCATCTAACAGTAGGGTTCGGCTAAGTGAGTTGCGAACCATGCAAGTTCGTGAAGGATCGTGACTCCTTATGGTTCGTCTGGTTAGGATCAACGAACTATAGGTTTGTCATGATTGCAGGGTTCGTCTAAGGAAAGTTCTGTCAAGGGTTCGTGGTCAATAGGCTTCGCAGGAGGCTTGAACAGGCTTCGGCTGATGGTACACGAACCAGTAGGGTTCGTGGGGTTCCTTGCAGGGTTCGTCTACCGAACCTGTAACCATCATCATTCTTTCCAGCTAACTTCCTTCGATCTAGTTACATGTAGGCCATAAAGACTTGCAGAACTCATTTCGAAATGTTGTAGATTACAACCGATTAAGCTTGGAACCAGCTAGGTCGTGGTTTTACACACATACACATAGAAACCCTAATCTCGTGAACATTCAAGCATCAATACCTCTCGATTTGCTGGATGGATCTGCGAAAATCTTGTACTTCCGTGTAGAGGATGTCGAGAGCTACGCGTGGACACCAAGAACTCCAAAATCCGTTGAGAAATGAGTGAGTTACGATCGTTTCAAGTTGGGATTTTTAGAGAGAGGATAGGTTCGCGAGTTTTAGAGAGAGAAGGGTTGTTGGCTGATAAAAATGAAGGAAATGGCCTTCTTTCGGGCTTTTATAGTCCGGGTAGTGTTCGGGTCCGTTTCGGTCGCTCGGTTCGCGTTTCCGGAACGTAACGCGTATTTTACGCGGTTTTAAATAAAAAGTGTTGTTAAACTCATTAAAATGATGAGTTTCAAAATTGTAAAAATATAAAATAATTAATATAATTATTTTTACTCTTCGTGTGTTGTCGGATCGTTAAACATTCACAATTTACGTGTATACCCGCAATCGCGTACGTTTTCCGATCGTATTAAAATATTTAAAGTCGTTCAATCGTAATTATAAGTTCAACATTCGTATTATTATGGATCGTCACCCATAACTATACTCAGTCTCGCTTACAGATTACGATTTTTTGTTGAATTAATTAATTGTTATAATATTCGTCTCTACACTACGCACTAACACTAACCTGTTACACCGAACGCAGTATATATATAGGGCTCACTCTCGCTGCCCACCACTGTTTCGATATAACCAGTTACTGTTCTTGCCTAGTGTAATCGACTGTAAATAGATAATACATACTTGTTCTCTGACTACTAAGATCCTGTAACACACAAGCACACATTATGAACATACGAATCACATTGATGAACTGAACCATGAATAGACACTGTTCTAACACTGTTTACAACTACATGACTATATGCACAAATGTTACAACTTTTCTCTCTTCTTCCTCTATGTCACGGAGGTTATCATAGAGCCTAAATCGGGTCCAATCAATGGGTATGTTATTGCTGTCACATTTCTAATCGAAATACAACTCCTTACTCTAGACATGGTTGTATTGAGACTTGAATTCGCATGCTGTCACAGTAGTGAAGATGAGTGGGATATCCTCTCAAAAGCTGTAAAGGTTTGGTGATGTGATAAAAGAAATAAAATTATTCACAAATATTGTAAATAGTGGATAATTTGTGGAACAATAGAAAATATTATAATTAATAGTCACAAAAATAGTATATTAAGAGGGTAGCTTAATTACAAATAAGAAAATGGAAGATAAGAAGTTAACTAAGAGAATTAAAAAAAAATCTAAAAGGTTTATTCTCAAATGGACATACTGTCACACCCCAAGCTGGCGGGTTGGATCGACTTCCCCGTCGGGCGGAAGGTTCCCGGGGCGCGATATCGGAAATGATAATCGGAATGATCAGATTGTTTACATTGCACATGATATATATAAATGAGAAACTGGTAAATGAAAATAGAATTACAAAGTTAAATTATATCTGTTTAGTTCATAATTTAACAATGTAAATCTACTATCAACATCATAATTCTTCTATCTTGTATCTGCACAAGATATACAAAATAAATCTGTAAAATGATGCTTCAAAAATATGCAGGTCCAAAAGGCTAGGTCCTCTAACTGGTATCCTAGTCCAAAAGTAATAACCTCTTAGTTGACATGTTCGTCAGCTGAGAAGTCATGCAAAAAGATCAAGTCAACACATGGTTGGTGAGTTCATGTAGTTTTATAAAAATGAATGTGAATAACCTTTTGAATGAAAACCTTAACCTCACCATTAACCACCTATACCATCCGGTTTAATATGCTTATATATAGGGCTTATGTAGGGTCGAACTTACCGCCCGCCCAGCCAGCGTCCCACCACATACCGAACCACATGATATATTGTTCCTGGTGATAATTAAGCAATTCATCCCATACCTATGATTCGTAGCATTTGATTTACCCTGAAAATGTTTACCTTGATTTCCCCCGAAATGACAACCTTAACCTCATCAACGACCACCTATGCTATCCAATCAAGTATGCTTATATATAGAGCATATGTAGGGGACAAGCCCCAGCCACCGTCCCACCTGCTTAGCATATTGTTGTTAATGATAATTAAGCGTTTCACTCCATTCACCTTCATCTTAAAATTTGATTTCCACAAATTGAATCAACTCTGATCTCTTGAGTTCACCATGTATTCATGATTACCCCAAAGCACTTGTAGAAATATAATAATAAATGTTTAATTAAGTTAATAATTAAGCATTTAAATACAACTAAGACATGATGATTGGGCCTTATTTGACTCAATCAATTAGACTTAGTTGTTGGTGGTTGTCCATGCATACACACACATTAAAGTTCCATGCACCCCTCACATTAGGGTTCCATACTCACAACTTAAGCCGATCGAATGGCTGCATAGCCGAATAAGTATGAACACCAAATGGGGAAGGTGGCCGACTGAACCATGCCGAGCGAATGGAAACCTTGGCCGAAGGTGGTTGGCGACCGAAAGGGTCCCTGGCCGAGTGGCTCCTGGTTTGGGCGAGGAAGGGTTGGCCGAAGGGAGTGTGGGCGAATGATTTGAACCGACCGAAGGAACTGGTTAGGCCGCATGAGTGCCGGGCGAAGGAGTAGTGGCCGAGTGAGCTGGTGTAACATCACTGTATTTCAGTTGTCCGTACATGTACGATTGTACTGTTACGACCTGATATTATTATTATTAATGATGATACATTATTGGATGTTATTACTGATATTGGTATACATATTGAGAATATATTAATTTATGCATAAACCATGGTGAGTTAGTTGAAACTCAACTAAACAGAACCAGATAGTTTATCGCAGTTGAATTCACGGATAATGGATTATTGGTTTGGAATGGAAAGGAATTAGGAGTTGGTTGTTGTTTGGTTGCTAAACATAGCCAAGGACACATGGTCATGGTTTATCGAAATAGCGGTGGGACGGTGGCTGGGGCAGTTGCGACTGACCCCTACATATGCCCTATACATATGCATATTTCGGTCTATCACGAATGTGTCAGTGATATGGTTTAGCGGGATTGGATTGGGACTGATAATATTAAAGTTAATAAAATAATGGAAGTATAATGGAAATTGATTACGCGATGGTGAGGTTACGAACATAATTTAAACACGAATATTAATTCTGAAATATTAACTTAATAATGTGTTCGCGTGGGTGACGATTCATACGAATATAATTATTAAGAATAATATTCTGAAACGATATTCTATAAATCGTAAATCGAATCGAAATACGATACGAACGTTGAATTCGCAAAGGTGACGATCTTTACGAATACGTATGTGAGTAACGCGTTTCGACGAGATAACATAATAATATTTAACGATAATAAATTAAGAAAAATAAATTAAAAACGTTTATTAGGAATTACAACGTAAAACGAAAACGAACGAATTATTTTATTTAAACAATTAATCTAATGAAAATAAATGGAGACAATTATTTAAACGATTTTCTCTAAAATCATTTTATGGCAACGAAACATATTTAATTAAACGACTTATGTTTTAAATATATTTTATGAGCAAAACCGCGCGTTTCTATAATTTTATCGCGATAAAAACAAGACCGAACACGCGGGGTCAATACGCAATATATGAAAGAAGGTTTCCACCTTCTTCCTCATTTTCCATCTCCCACTCTCTCTCTAAAACACACACACACGCACTCCCACACTCTCTCTACCTTCTCTCTAGGATTTCTCGTTCGTTTCTCGACGGATTCCAAAGATCTTGGTGCCAAAACGTTCTTGTGATCGAGGGGAACGAGAAAGTACGAAGAAACTCCACGTTTGGTCTACGTTTCGAGGTAAATCTGAGATGTCATTTTCGGTTTTTGTAGTAGATCTCGAACTCTTGTTGTATTGATGCTATAACCGATCTAATAACTTGTAAAACATTAAAATTAGTTAGTATAACCTAAGGGGAGACATGGTTGGAACCTGCACCAAACTAGGAGCCATGAGGGTGGTGATGAGCAATTGGGAATGACAGGTTCGCGGGCAAGGGACGGCAGCGGGCCGAACCTGTTGCATCAAACCCTACCTAGCCGAACCTTCTTGTGGCCAGCCGAACCTGGTGCTGGCTAAACCTGCAAGGCAGCCGAACCCTAATCAGGCCGAACCTATTAGCCGTGAACCAGGGGAACACCAAACCTAATCCTACCTAGCCGAACCTTCATTGGGCGGGACAAAGTGGCAATGGCCGAACCTTAACTCTGGACGAACCCTCTGCACTAGTCCTGGGTCCCGAACCTTTGTGCTAGACGAACCCTAGCCGAACTATAAAGGGGCCGAACCTCTGCTGACCACCGAACCCTAGCTGCCAAGTCACTGCTTTAGGCGAACCTAACATGGGCCAAACCTTAGCCATATTAGGAGCCGAACCTAGGCTTCTGAATAAAGGTTCGATGCCCTCTCGACTCATCAAATCAAAGTGATGAACTAGAAGTTAATGGGGAAATCAAAGACCATGGAAAAATCATAGAAATACATGCATGCATGGGGGAGAACTATAAGATACCACTTTTTCTTAATAAACTAAGTTTTGGATTAGAAAATGTTACATAACCTCAACATTTGATGTAAATGACTTAAGTGTTAATCACTTAACCTAAAAAGTTTGGTTTATTATAAATTCGATTATGGTAGTGGGTTTACATTACTCATGCATGAATGTGATTAAAGAACCCCCACTTTTCTTCTTTAATGACACAAGTTTTAAATTATGAGATTCCACCTAATATGAACACCTTATGAGAATGACTTAGTAATAAATTCCTTAAAACTTAAATTAAGATTTTATGACTTAAACCATGGTGGTCAAATAGATAAGTCATGCATGTATGTGGGGGATGGGTGTATGAATAAGGGTAACACCCTTTAGCATACATATCTATGAGAAATATACATCAGAGTTCAGAATGGAATTATCATCATTAGATAATTAAAACTAACAGATATGAATCTCAATTATTAATGATCGATAATGAAATCAAAGTATTACAATTTTAACTTAGATTAAAGAAACTAAGTTAAAGAGACATTTAATGATTGAAAGTAAACACTTATGGACAATTAATGTAAATAAAACACGTATACTTATAGACACGAACACACGCGAATTACAGCTTGTTGAGTTGCCTATAATTTTGTAAACGCGAGCGCGCATTCTACGAAAACACAGATTCTAAGGACTCAGGTGAGTTCTCATAACCTCCTTTTAAAATATTTTGTTTTAAACTCGGAGGTGGAACATGTATACCAATTAAAATATTATTTTGATAACACATGGGAGATACCTGTTTATCAATATGAAATTCATATTATGGAATTATCATTGTTTATGGATTATCACTGATTATCATATATCCGTGTGACATTGTTATTGACTTCGGTCATTAGCAATGATTACATGTATTGCCACTTGGATTATCACAACTCCATGAATCGTTACTGTTGACCTCGGTCATCCGCAACGATTGCATGTATTGTCACATGGGTTGCTACCACTCCATGGATCATGTCTTTAACTATTGTTAATCACTTTGATTCCATGTATTGTCACATATACTATTTGAGAATATTGATGATTGAGATTGGTTGAATGTTTAGGTGATTGATTATCTATGATTATTTGATATATGCGATTGTGATTTATGATTATGTGTTGGATGATGTGTTGGATTATCTCGCAGGTGTTCATGTGGAATTTCTCAGAAAACTATAAACTTTTATAATCATTTTGCCAAACATTTTTAAATATAAAAACTTATGATTACTCACCAACTACTTCATAGTTGACACTTGATTTTCTACATGTTTCAGGGAACGAGGAGAAGTAGGTAGAGTAGGATAGCTCTACATCTTTTGGACAATCATCACTTAGGGTCTCGGACTTAGCTAAAATTAACTGGATTACTGAAGAATAGTATTTAGTTAATTTAGCTAATCTTTTGTGTAATTGATTGTAATTAAATCATGACGAACATGATTTTTGTGTAAACAATTATTTGATTGATTGATATGTGATGATTTGATTAGATGCCCACGAGCTTATGAACAATCTACACATCCCTCGAGGCATCCCGACGTTTACGCCATCGGTCGGGGTGTTACAGATTGGTATCAGAGCCTGGGTTATAGGGAATTAGGTTACTAGAAATGGTTGACCGAGTCTATAACCGTAGGATACCCTAGTATGAATTATTTCATACACTAGTTAGTATATTCAGGATTTCATGCCTATGTGTTTATTACAAGTTATTCGAACTCCTAATATATAGCTACCATGCATATGATATTTGTTAATTATATTTGATTGACTGTGCCCGCATGATTCGATAAGGACATACACGTGGTGTATCGTAAAGGTGGTGGGATGTTGGCTGGGGCAGTTGCGACTGACCCCTACATATGCCCTATATATATACCATTTACGGTACATTAGGTGGATGTCAGTATTGAAGAATAAGGGAACTACCCGTTTGGGAAATTATTTGTTTAGGAAATTAACTGCTTAGGAACTTATCTGCTTTAGGAATTATTTGATTGGTCTTTGATCACCAGACAAGGACACACTCGTGGTATACTACAAAGGTGGTGGGACGGTGGCTGGGGCAGTTGCGACTGACAACTACATATGCCCTATACATATACCATTTATAGTATATTGGGGGTCTGTTAGTGTCAGGAACTTAGGATATTATTAGGATGTGTTGTAAGGTTGATGTTGATGGAATGTTGGTTAAGGTTGGTTTGGATTGACACTTTGGATGATCAGACTTGATGAACACATATAAACTTATTTGTGATCACACTTATTGGACACGTGGGGTGTATAGGATCAACGAACGATACGAACATTTAGTGAGAGACTGAAGACTTGGATGATGATATAGACACTTAGTGAAAATATGAACGCATAGTGATGATACTAACACTTGGTGATGGTATGAACACTTGATGAGAATAAATCATAGGGAGGATATGAACACTTTGTGACAATAAGAGCACTCAGTGATGATATGAACCCTCATTGATAATTATGAACATTGGGATATGGTGTGAACTTTTGGTGAACTTAGACATTATGGGGAACTTTAATGTCATGTGAACTTAGACATTAGGTGAACTTAGAAATGGGCAAGCCTACATGTCAGGTGAACTTAGACATTAAGCGAACCTAATTGTCCAAGGGAACTAGAGACCACTTCACTAAAAATTATCCTACCTAGGATAAGGTTTGTGAAGTGAGACAATGATAAGAGACATAATACACCCTAAATTCTAACAAGGGCATAATCGTGGTGCAATGCAACGGAGGTGGGACGGTGTCGGGGAGGTTGCGATCTACCCCTGCATATGCCCTATATATAAGCTTGTTGCATTGCATCGGGAGGTTGTCAGTGTTAGTATACGGTGGGGAATGTTTGGTACTTAGGAATAATTAGTTAATATTAGATATGACCAACTAGGATGCGTTAGTATAATATTAGGGAATTAATACTTTGATATGAGTTTAATGACAGATAGGAGAAAAATATAGTTCCTATATGTAATCCTAACTGTTGAAATGAACTCATTTGACCCTTGTTTGTATGACATACGTTGTAAACGGTAGTAACATGTTTCTAATATCCACAAAAACATGCCGCCACGCCGTCACAACGGAGATGATACGAACTCTGAAGATGCTAATGGTAATGCCAACCCCGGCATACAAGAGTTAGCAAACCTCATCTCTGGATTGGTGAATCAACTGACTCAAGCCAATCAATCTCTCAATCAGAACAGAGGTGGTGCAAACCCACCGGTCTGCACATTCAAGCACTTCAACTCCTGTAATCCACTGAAGTTTACAGGTTCTGAAACGGCCACTGGTCTGCTACAGTGGTTTGAGAGCATGGAGAACACCTTCATTAATAGTGATTGCCCCGATAATCTGAAGGTGCGCTATGCCACCAGTGTTTTCCAAAAGAGAGCACTGACTTGGTGGAATGGCGAGAAGCGAACTAGGGGAGTTGATGCTGCCCTAGCACTGACATGGACTGAGGTCAAGAACTTAATGACCACCAAATTCTGTCCTCGCAGTGAAATGAGGAAACTGGAGACTGAGTTCTGGGAACTCATACAAGACAGTGGAGAGAATGTGATCTACAATACTCGCTTCCACGAGTATAGTCTGTTGGTACCTCATTTGGTGACACCTATGGAGAGAGCCATTGAGAAGTACATAGGCGGTTTGCCTATGCAGATTCAGGACACTGTCTACGGAAGCAACCCTAAAACACTGGAGGCTGCAATCCGTTTATCTGCTACACTCACTGATAATCATGTGAAGGCTGGAACACTCACAAGAAAAGGAACAAAGAAGAATGAAGTGAAGACTACTGCAAAAGAAACAAAAACCGAAGTCAAGACCGAGGCTGCTAGTTCTTCAAAAAGCAGCAACAAGAAGAGAAAGACCAGGATCTCCGTGGTCACTACTCCTGCTGCTAAGTCTGCGTAGCAATCATCCAATAACACCACTGCTAGAAATTATATTGGGAATACTCCCCAGTGTAATACTTGCAGATATCATCACATGCCCAACTTGCGTTGTCGTGTCTGCAACAACTGTGGCAAGTATGGCCATTTTGCTAATGTTTCCCGGAGTGCACCGCAAGCACAAAGGATGCAACCTGCTCCGCTTGCACTGCTAGCTCCGCAAGCTCAACCTATTCCTGTTGTACCCGTTCGCCAGGTACCTGTACATGCAAGAGCCTGTTACGAGTGTGGTGAAGTGGGTCATTTCAGAAACCAGTGCCCGAGATTGACTGGAAACAATCAAAGGGTGGCTCGAGGCAGAGCGTTTCAACTAAATGCTCCAGCTGCTCAAGCCAAGCAGGATGTGGTCAACGGTACATTTCTGATTAAAAACTCTTATGCATATGTTCTATTTGATTCGGGTGCGGATAGGAGTTTCGTTTCATATGATTTTGAATGCATGCTTGGTAGAACACGTACACATTTAGATAAACCGTTTAATGTGGGGGTGGCTGACGGAAACACTATTGATATTGACACTGTTATTATTGGATGTACTGTGAACTTAAGTGATCACGTTTTCCCAATTGATCTTATACCTATGCATCTTGGTAGCTTTGATGTTATCATAGGCATGGATTGGTTAGCCACCCACAAAGCGGAGATAGTTTGTCATGAAAAATACATACGTATTCCCTTACCTTCGGGTGAAACTTTAAGAGTTTATGGGGAAACTTCTAGTAAAGGTCTTAAGATGATGTCATGCACTAAAGCACACAAGTACCTTAGGAAGAAATGTATAGCATTCTTAGCTCACATTGTGGAGAAAAAGGAGAAAGGAAATAGAATTGAAGACGTTCCTGTAATCAGAGATTTTCCTGAAGTATTTCCAGACGACTTGCCGGGTCTTCCACCAGAACGTCAAGTAGAATTTCGAATTGACTTAGTACCTGGTGCGAACCCAGTTGCCAAAGCTCCTTACAGACTTGCGCCTTCGGAGTTGCAAGAATTGGCAAGCCAACTGCAAGAATTGACTTATAAAGGATTCATTCGCCCGAGCCATTCGCCATGGGGTGCACCAGTCCTGTTTGTCAAAAAGAAGGACGGGTCATTCCGAATGTGCATCGACTACCGCGAGTTGAACAAGCTGACTATCAAGAATCGATATCCACTGCCGCACATCGATGATCTTTTCGATCAACTTCAAGGCTCGGCATGGTTTTCGAAGATCGATCTTAGGTCTGGGTATCATCAGCTTCGCGTACATGATGATGATATTCCCAGGACAGCTTTCAGAACAAGATATGGCCATTATGAATTTCTGGTAATGCCTTTCGGCCTTACCAATGCACCTGCGGTTTTCATGGATCTCATGAACCGTGTTTGCAGGCCATACTTGGATAAGTTTGTGATTGTATTCATTGATGATATCCTTATATACTCGAAGACCAAAGAAGAACACGAGCAACACCTTAAGTTGGTTTTGGAGATTCTAAGAGAAGAGCGACTGTATGCCAAATTCTCTTAATGTGAATTCTGGCTTAAGGAAGTTCAGTTCTTGGGGCACATAGTCAATGAAAAGGGTGTTCACGTGGATCCAGCGAAGATTGATGCGGTGAAGAATTGGAGTACATCGAAGACACCGACGGAGATTCGATCGTTTCTTGGACTTGCCAGTTACTATCGGCGGTTTATTTCAAATTTCTCCAGGATTGCTGTCCCTCTCACTTCTTTAACTCAGAAGAATAAACCTTATGAGCGGGGACCAAAACAGGAAGAGGCATTTCAGATTTTGAAACAGAAACTGTGTGATGCTCCTGTCTTGACACTGCCTGATGGGAATGATGACTTTGTAGTCTACTGTGATGCATCCAACCTAGGTCTCGGTTGTGTCCTCATGCAGCGGGGAAAGGTTGTGGCCTATGCATCAAGACAGTTGAAAATTCATGAGAAGAACTACACTACACACGACTTGGAACTTGGTGCAGTCGTGTTTGCTTTGAAGATATGGAGACATTATCTTTATGGCACAAAGTGTGTAGTCTTTACAGATCACAAGAGTCTGCAACATATTCTCAATCAGAAAGAACTTAATATGAGACAGCGAAGATGGGTTGAACTATTGAACGATTATGACTGTGAAATTCGCTACCATCCTGGTAAAGCGAATGTAGTAGCAGATGCGCTTAGTCGCAAAAGTCAAGTTCAGATCCATAGTGTCCGAGTGCACACTAATCTTCATAACGATGTTCTCACAGCCCAACAATACTCATTAGCTCAAGATAAATTAAAAAATGAGATTTCTTGCAGGGCTGAGATATTATTGGAAACTAAGGATGATGTTTTGATGTATTACTTGAATCGGTTGTGGATACCGAACCAGGATGATCTTAGGATGGTGATTATGGATGAAGCTCCTAAGTCTCGTTATTCAATCCATCCGGGTTCTGATAAGATGTACCAAGACCTTAGAGCCTTGTACTGGTGGCCTGGAATGAAGAAGGATATTGCTGAGTATGTGTCCAAGTGCCTTAACTATGCTAAAGTCAAGGCAGAACACCAGCGACCTTCAGGATTGTTAACACAACCGGAAATACCCATGTGGAAGTGGGAGAATATCTCTATGGATTTCATTACCAAACTCCCACGAACCGCAAGCGGTAACGATAGTATTTGGGTGATAATTGATCGATTAACCAAGTCGGCTCATTTCTTACCGATACGCGAGACGTACCCTGTGCGGAAATTAGCTCGTATCTACGTTGATGAGATCGTTAGCCGACATGGGATTCCCTTAAGCATAATATCGGATCGTGATGCTCGTTTCACGGCACGATTTTGGGAATCACTTCATGAAGCTTTTGGAACAAGACTGGATCTTAGCACCGCCTACCATCCTCAAACGGATGGACAGACGGAGCGAACGATTCAAACATTGGAAGACATGTTGAGAGCTTGTGTCATCGATTTCGGTGGCGATTGGGATAGCCATCTACCATTAGTCGAGTTCTCGTAACAACAGTTATCACGCGAGTATTGGTATGGCGTTGTTTGAAGCTCTTTATGGCAGAAAATGTCGGTCACCTATTTGTTGGACCGAGGTCGGCGAATCGCAGATCACCGGTCCCAAGATTATTCAGGAAACGACTGACAAGATCCGCCAGATTCACGACAATCTGTTAGCTGCTTGCAGTCGACAGAAAAGCTACGCGGACAAACGAAGGAAACCTTTAGAGTTTGAAGTTGATGATATGGTATTACTTAAAGTGTCGCCTTGGAAAGGCGTGGTACGATTCGGGAAGAAGGGTAAGCTTGCTCCACGATATGTTGGCCCTTTTAAGATCCTTAAATGGATCGGGAAGGTTGCCTACATGTTGGAACTTCCTCCTGAACTTAGCAACATGCACCCAACGTTTCACGTGTCCAATTTGAGTAAGTGCTTAGCTGATCAAGATCTTCAAGTACCACTCGATGACATTCGCGTCGATGATACCATGCACTTTGTTGAAAAACCAGTTGAGATAATGGATCGTGAGGTTAAAAAGCTCAAACACAGTCGAATTCCGATTGTCAAAGTACGATGGGAGTCGAAGCGTGGTCCAGAATTCACCTGGGAGCGAGAAGATCAGATGAAGCTTAAGTACCCACATTTATTCACTACGGTCAGTCCAAGTTGAATTTCGGGACGAAATTCTCTTAACTAGGGGAGACTGTAACATCACTGTATTTCAGTTGTCCGTACATGTACGATTGTACTGTTACGACCTGATATTATTATTATTATTATTAATGATGATACATTATTGGATGTTATTACTAATATTGGTATACATATTGAGAATATATTAATTTATGCATAAACCATGGTGAGTTAGTTGAAACTCAACTAAACAGAACCAGAGAGTTTATCGCAGTTGAATTCACGGACATATGGTCATGGTTTATCGAAATAGCGGTGGGACGGTGGCTGGGGCAGTTGCGACTGACCCCTACATATGCCCTATACATATGCATATTTCGGTCTATCATGGATGTGTCAGTGATATGGTTTAGCGGGATTGGATTGGGACTGATAATATTAAAGTTAATAAAATAATGGAAGTATAATGGGAATTGATTACGTGATGGTGAGGTTACGAACATAATTTAAACACGAATATTAATTCTGAAATATTAACTTAATAATGTATTTGCGTAGGTGACGATTCACACGAATATAATTATTAAGAATAATATACTGAAACGATATTCCATAAATCGTAAATCGAATCGAAATACGATACGAGCGTTGAATTCGCAAAGGTGACGATCTTTACGAATACGTACGTGAGTAACGCATTTCGACAAGATAACATAATAAGATTTAACGATAATAAATTAAGAAAAATAAATTAAAAACGTTTATTAGGAATTACAACCTAAAACGAAAACGAACGAATTATTTTATTTAAATAATTAATCTAATGAAAATAAACGGAGACAATTATTTAAACGATTTTCTCTAAAATCATTTTATGGCAACGAAACATATTTAATTAAACGACTTATGTTTTAAATATATTTTATGAGCAAAACCGCGCGTTTCTATAATTTTATCGCGATAAAAACGAGACCGAACGCGCGGGGTCAATACGCGATATATGAAAGAAGGTTTCCACCTTCTTCCTCATTTTCCATCTCCCACTCTCTCTCTAAAACACACACACACTCCCACTCTCTCTCTACCTTCACTCTAGGATTTCTCGTTCGTTTCTTGACGGATTCCAAAGATCTTGGTGCCAAAACGTTCGTGTGATCGAGAGGAACGAGAAAGTACGAAGAAATACCACGTTTGGTCTACGTTTCAAGGTAAATCTGAGATGTCATTTTCGGTTTTTGTAGCAGATCTCGAACTCTTGTTGTATTGATGCTATAACCGATCTAATAACTTGTAAAACATTAAAATTAGTTAGTATAAACTAAGGGGAGACATGGTTGGAACCTGCAACAAACTAGGAGCCATGAGGGTGGTGATGAGCAATCGGGAATGACAGGTGCGCGGGCAAGGGATGGCAGCGGGCCGAACCTGTTGCATCAAACCCTACCTAGCCGAACCTTCTTATGGCCAGCCGAACCTGGTGCTGGCTAAACCTGCAAGGCAGCCGAACCCTAATCAGGCCGAACCTGTTAGCCGTGAACCAGGGGAACACCAAACCTAATCCTACCTAGCCGAACCTTCATTGGGCGGGACAAAGTGGCAATGGCCGAACCTTAACTCTGGACGAACCCTCTGCACTATTCCTGGGTCCCGAACCTTTGTGCTACACGAACCCTAGCCGAACTATAAAGAGGCCGAACATCTGCTGACCACTGAACCCTAGCTGCCAAGTCACTGCATTAGGCGAACCTAACATGGGCCGAACCTTAGCCATATTAGGAGCCGAACCTAGGCTTCTGAATAAAGGTTCGCTGCCCTCTCGACTCATCAAATCAAAGTGAGGAACTAGAAGTTAATGGGGAAATCAAAGACCATGGAAAAATCATAGAAATACATGCATGCATGGGGGAGAACTATAAGATACCACCTTTTCTTAATAAACTAAGTTTTGGATTAGAAAATGTTACATAACCTCAACATTTTATGTAAATGACTTAAGTATTAATCACTTAACCTAAAAAGTTTGGTTTATTATAAATTCGATTATGGTAGTGGGTTTACATTACTCATGTATGAATGTGACTAAAGAACCCCCACTTTTCTTCTTTAATGACACAAGTTTTAAATTATGAGATTCCACCTAATATGAACACCTTATGAGAATGACTTAGTAATAAATTCCTTAAAAATTAAATTAAGGATTTTATGACTTAAACCATGGTGGTCAAATAGATAAGTCATGCATGTATGTGGGGGACGGGTGTATGAATAAGGGTAACACCCTTTAGCATACATATCTATGAGAAATATACATCAGAGTTCACAATGGAATTATCATCATTAGATAATTAAAACTAACAAGTATGAATCTCAATTATTAATGATCGATAATGAAATCAAAGTATTACAATTTTAACTTAGATTAAAGAAACTAAGTTAAAGAGACATTTAATGATTGAAAGTAAACACTTATGGACAATTAATGTAAATAAAACACGTATACTTATAGACACGAACACGAACACGTATACTAAGGACTCAGGTGAGTTCTCATAACCTCCTTTTAAACTATTTTGTTTTAAACTCGGAGGTGGAACATGTATACCAATTAAAATATTATTTTGATAACACATGGGAGATACCTGTTTATCAATATGAAATTCATATTATGGGATTATCATTGTTTATGGATTATCACTGATTATCATATATCCGTGTGACATTGTTATTGACTTCGGTCATTAGCAATGATTACATGTATTGCCACTTGGATTATCAAAACTCCATGAATCGTTACTGTTGACCTCGGTCATCCGCAACGATTGCATGTATTGTCACGTGGGTTGCTACCACTCCATGGATCAGGTCTTTAACTATTGTTAATCACTTTGATTCCATGTATTGTCACATATACTATTTGATAATATTGATGATTGAGATTGGTTGAATGTTTAGGTGATTGATTATCTATGATTATCTATGATTATCTATGATTATTTGATATATGCGATTATGTATTATGATTATGTGTTGGGTGATGTGTTGGATTATCTCGCAGGTGCTCATGTGGAATTTCTCAGAAAACTATAAACTTTTATAATTATTTTGCAAAACATTTTTAAATATAAAAACTTATGATTACTCACCAACTACTTCGTAGTTGACACTTGATTTTCTACATGTTTCAGGGAACGAGGAGAAGTAGGTAGAGCACGATAGCTCTACATCTTTTGGACAATCATCACTTAGGGTCTCGGACTTAGCTAAAATTAACTGGATTACTGAAGAATAGTATTTAGTTAATTTAGCTAATCTTTTGTGTAATTGATTGTAATTAAATCATGACGAACATGATTTTTGTGTAAACAATTATTTGATTGATTCATATGTGATGATTTGATTAGATGCCCATGAGCTTATGAACAATCTACACATCCCTCGAGGCATCCCGACGTTTCCGCCATCGGTCGGGGTGTTACAGCTGGGGCTGATCGAATGGGGTCCTTCGGCTGAGGCTGGCCATTCGGCCAAAGCCTTTCGGTGACCTGGTTTGGCCATTCGGCCTGTCGAGCCACAAAGGGGGCAGCCATGGTGTTCGAGCCAATCGACCATGGTTCGTCCCAACACTTGTTCCTACTCTACCCCAAAGTGTTAGAGTGTGATCTCCCTAAGGTGTTGTGGGTTTAAAACCGATTCCTATGGGGTTCGAACCTAGGGTTTTCCAAACCCTAAAACTGAACAAAGAATGTATTTTTACCTCAAAACAGATGGATCTATGCCTAGATCCTTTGTACTTCTATGATCTACTAGTTGTGATGGTCGTTTTGACACCAAAATCACACGATTTCGTGAAGAATCGAATGAGTTAGAGCTATGGTTTCTAGATAGAGAAATTAGAGAGAGAGAGAGGAAACGAAATTTGTGATGAGAGCTGTTAGGTGGTGGTTGTTGTGGTGTTAAATGCCACATTAAATGGCTTAGAAATACCCGGGTTCGTTCGGGTTAATTCGGTTTTGCTAGGTTTCGCGTAAAACGTCGTTTCCACTTCGTTTTCGTAACGAAACTTCTCGGTTTTAAAACTAAAGTTTATAAAACTATATAAGGTGGTTTTTCCTAGTAAATTAACTAAATATCTTCCATTTATTTTCAATTTCTGAAATATTTAATTAACTGTTTAAAATCGAATCGTACAGTCGTCGCGCGTATTCGTTCGAATCGTCACCCGTACGAACACGACGATAACTATACTTTTCAATAGGGTTTTCTAATTATAGGATATCATTCAGAACGTTAAACTTTCAAATATATTAGTACTGATTGTCACCTATACGAATAATCCGTCGATTTAGCATTCACGTAACGACATCCGTGTTGTTTTGTTCTGTAAAGTCTCACATACGTTTATACATAATAAAATCCTAGCAAATAATCACTTGATGGTTTTGTATCGCCAGATAATTATCTGACTGATGAACCATGTTTCTGAGTTCCGTTTCTCTGAAATGATTCTGTATTTGCTCTTTAATAACAGGAAATGATAATGATACATGATATGAATGTGGCATACAATGAAATACGTATAGTTTATACCTGATTACTGTTAATGTTACTGTTGAGATCACTGTTCCGGTGACGTTTCCGGCACTGATGTTACAGTCTCCCCTTGTTAAAGAAATTTCGTCCCGAAATTTAAGAGTCGTTATCAGGTACGTCTTCCTTTGTAAACAGTTGGGGATACTTGGACTTCATGTGATCTTCGCGTTCCCAAGTAAATTCAGGCCCGCGCTTTGAGTTCCAACGAACCTTTACAATCGGAATACGGCTTCGCCTTAGTTGCTTAACTTTGCGACCCATAATCTCCAAAGGTTCTTCAATAAAGTGTAATTGTTCATCCACTTGAATTTCTTCGATTGGGATGGCGAGTGACTCGTCAGCAAGGCATATCTTTAAGTTTGAGACGTGAAACACGTCATGCACACCACTGAGTTCATCTGGTAATCTCAGTCTATACGCCACAGGACCAATACGTTCATTGATCTCGAACGGTCCCACGTATCGTGGTGCTAACTTGCCTTTCTTCCCAAACGGACTACGCCTTTCCATGGGGACAACTTCAACATGACACGGTCTCCCACTTGGAATTCCAACGTCTTACGTCGTTTATCGGCATAGCTCTTTTGTCTGCTCCTTGTCGCTTGTAGTCTTTGTTGAATCTGAGCAATCTTGTCAGTAGTCTCTTGAATAAGCTCTGGCCCGGTTATACGATTGTCTCCCACTTCAGTCCAACAGATCGGTGACCGACATTTTCGACCGTAAAGAGCCTCGAATGGTGCGCATCTGAAGCTACTATGGTAACTGTTGTTGTAGGAGAATTCAATCAGTGGCAAATGAGAGTCCCAATTTCCACCGAAATCTAACACACAGGTTCTCAACATGTCCTCCAGGGTCAGAATCGTACGATCCTGGTAGTAGATCACTCCATCCGGCTTTGTTTCAAACTGATTCTCTGCTCCACAGTCGAGTTCTTTCTTCAAGTTTCCTCGGTCAACTGATTCTTGCTGTGCCTGAATAATCTTGTCTCGTAGACTTGTCTGCATCGTCATTCCCATTGCTCTGGCGTGCAAGGGTTTGACCCGTTCCTTCCGGCTCAAGGCATCAGCTACAACATTCGCCTTTCCCGGATGGTATTTGATCACCCAATCGTAATCATTCAGAAGTTCAACCCAACGTCGTTGTCGCATGTTGAGCTCCTTCTGATCAAAAATATGTTGCAGACTCTTGTGATCAGTAAATATGGTACATTTAGTGCCATATAAATAATGTCTCCAGATCTTCAATGCGAAGATTACAGCTCCCAGTTCTAGATCATGAGTAGTGTAGTTCTTCTCGTGAATCTTTAACTGTCTCTATGCATATGCGATAACTTTGTCCCTTGCATTAACACGCAACCAAGTCCCTGATGGGAGGCATCACAATACACTACAAAGTCATCACAGCCTTCTGGGAGAGATAGGATTCGAGCATCACATAACTTCTGCTTCAAGGTTTGGAAAGCATCTTCTTGTTTCTGCTCCCAGACAAACGGTTCACTTTTCTGAGTTAATTTGGTGAGAGGCAGAGCTATCTTAGAAAAGTTTGAGATAAACCTTCTATAATAACCTGCCAGTCCCAGAAAAGACCGTATCCCCGTCGGTGTCTTCGGAGTATCTCAGTTCTTTATCGCTTCGATCTTGGCAGGATCTACATGTATTCCCTCGCTGTTGACTACATGACCCAGAAATTCAACTTCTCTTAGCCAAAATTCACACTTAGAGAATTTGGCATAGAGTTTCTCTTCTTTCAACAGCTCCAATATCTTTCTGAGATGTTACTCGTGTTCTGCCTTGCTCTTAGAATAAATCAGTATGTCATCAATAAAGACAATGAAAAACTGATCCAGATACGGCTTGCACACTCGGTTCATGAGGTCCATGAAAACCGCTGGTGTATTCGTCAGTCCGAAAGGCATCACCATGAACTCGTAATGCCCGTATCTGGTTGGAACGCCGTCTTCGGTATGTCTTCGTCTTGCACTCTGAGTTGATGATATCTGGACCGTAGATCGATCTTCGAGAAATACTGTGCTCCTTGCAGCTGGTCAAACAAATCATCAATCCTCGGCAATGGATACCGATTCTTGATAGTCAACTTGTTCAGCTCTCTGTAATCTATGCACATCCCAAACGATCCATCTTTCTTCTATACGAATAGAACCGGAGCTCCCCAAGGTGAGTAGCTCGGTCTGATAAAACCTTTATCAAGTAGCTCATGCAGTTGGCTCGACAATTCTTGCATCTCTGAAAGGTGCTAACCTGTAAGGAGATTTAGCAACAGGAGTTGCTCTAGGAACTAAGTCAATACGGAACTCTACCGGTCGCGCAGGTGGCAGACCTGGTAGGTCTTCAGGAAATACTTCCAAATATTCTTTCACTACCGGAATGTCTTGAATCTTTCTCTTGTCCTTCTCCTTTTCCACCACATGAGCCAGGAAAGCTACACACTGCTTCTGTAAACACTTAAACGCCTTTATGCAGGAGATGATTTTGACACTTCGTTTTGCTTGATCCCCTCTAACTTCCAATACACGATCATTCATCACTTGAACTCGAAGCAGCTTTTCAGAACAGATGACTTCCACTCGATTAGAAGAAAGCCAATCCATTCCAACAATGATGTCGAAACTACCCAACTCCATTGGTATCAAATCGATGGTGAATTTATGACCATCAAGTGTCAATGGGCAATTTCTGTATACTGTACTAACTGTGATCAGTTTCCCGTTAGCTACTTCTATGATGTATGGGGATTATAACTGTTCCTCTACAGAATCTAGTTGGCATGCAAAATCGGTAGAGATAAAACTCTGATCCGCACCAGTTTCAAACAGAATAAATTCATAAAAGTCATGTAAGAGAAATGTACCAGTGACCACGTTCGGGTTTTGGCGTGCAGCTGGAGCTCCTATGGCAAAAGCTCTTCCACGGGGTGCTGGAACTGCCTGTTGTGCCTTCTTCAGGCAGTTCCTTGCAAAGTGGCCCTGTTCACCACAGTTATAGCATCCACCGTTGTTCTGGTTGTTGGGTGGAGGGAGAGCTAAAGCAACATTGTTGACTGCTTGATTGGCAGTCATCCTGCAATTCTGGACCCAGTGTCCTTTTCTTCCATATCTCGTGCAGTGACGGCAGGGATTGCTTGCAGCATGATGATAATGACATTTTTTACACAGAGGGTGTGGGCCAGTATACTGTTTCTTGTGCACATCCTGCGGTGCCATGGCTACTTGGTTGAGTGGGATAACCATGGTGTAGTTCTTTATAGTCTTCTGCTTCTTCTTTAGGTGTTGGTGATGATGGGGTTTCTTGGAAGACTCTTCCTTTGGCTTGCTAGTGTCAGCCTCTTTCTTCAAAGTTCCAGAGGCAACCATCAAGTCAGTGAGTTTCCCAGACAAACTCACAGCAGACTCCAAAGTAATAGGGTTTGCTGCAACTACTAAACCCTGAATGCAGGCGGGGAGTCCACCTACATACCTGTCTATCCTCTTCTCCAGGGTTGGTACCATGTCTGGCACCAAGTCTACCAACTCATGATAGCGGGTAGTGTACCCCAGATGATCTGCACCCTTCATCACATGATTGGACAATTCAACCTCCAATCTTTGCAGCTCGTTCTTGGGGCAGAATTCAATCCTCAGCAGCGTATTGAATTCTTCCCATGGCATTGCCATCGCTTCTTCTCTTCCTCTAGCTTTGATCTGTGAGTTCCACCAAGTTAAAGCTCGCTTGTTGAATGATCCAGCAGAGTAGCGAACTTTATGGTGCTCTGGACAACTGCTAATGTCCAGGGTAGTCTCCATCTTTTCAATCCATTGGATTGATCCAATGGCTCCTTCAGTACCGCTAAAGCTTGGCAGCTTGCATCCCACAAATGACTTGTAGGAATAATGTGACGCATTACCAGTGTTCCCACTAGCTTCCCCTGATGAGTTCCCAGTCTTGTTGTTGTCATTCCGGATACGGTTGAGCATATCCGGTATCACTTCCTTCAGCTGGTTAGTCAGCTGACTGCTCAGTAGAGTTGCCAAAGCAACAGTAGCAGGATCCAGTATCTGAGTCGTATCCGGGTTTGGAGGTGGATTGTGTGGAGGAGGAGGAGGTGGAGGAGGTGAGTCAGCTGGTGATGGCATTGACGAGTGTGGAGCTAAATCTTGTGGTGGTGGTAACAGGGGAGGTTGTCTTCTTGGCGGCATTCTGATCACAACCAATAAAATTTATCGGTTAGTGCAATGATCGAATGCTGAAGACATAATGCAGTTTATAGTCTTAAATCATGTGTTCTCTACACGCAGGGTCCCTAGGTTATAGTCTAGGCCAAACCGATTAAATAAATGACCTATATTTCTCCATAACCATGGCTCTGATACCAATCTGTCACACCCCGAGCCGGCGGGTTGGATCGACTTCCCCATCGGGCGGAAGGTTGCCGGGGCGCGATATCGAAAATGATAATCGGAATGATCAGATTGTTTACATTGCACATGATATATATAAATGAGAAACTGCTAAATGAAAATAGAATTACAAAGTTAAATTATATCAGTTTAGTTCATAATTTAACAATGTAAATCTACTATCACATCATAATTCTTCTATCTTGTATTTGCACAAGATATACAAAATAAATTTGTAAAATGATGCTTCAAAAATATGCAGGTCCAAAAAGCTAGGTCCTCTAACTGGTATCCTAGTCCAAAAGTATAAACCTCTTAGTTGACCTGTTCGTCACCTGAGAAGTCATGCAAAAAGATCTAGTCAACACATGGTTGGTGAGTTCATGTAGTTTAATAAAAATGAACTTGAATAACCTTTTGAATGACAACCTTAACCTCACCATTAACCACCTATACCATCAGGTTTAATATGCTTATATATAGGGCATATGTAGAGTCGAACTTACCGCCCGCCCAGCCACCGTCCCACCACAAACCAAACCACATGATATATTGTTCCTGGTGATAATTAAGCATTTCATCCCATACCTATGATTCGTAGCATTTGATTTACCCTGAAAATGTTTACCTTGATTTCCCCCGAAATGACAACCTTAACCTCATCAACGACCACTTATGCTATCCAATCAAGTATGCTTATATATACGGCATATGTAGGGGACAAGCCCCAACCACCGTCCCACCACATACCTGACTGCTTAGCATATTGTTGATAATGATAATTAAGCGTTTCACTCCATTCACCTTCATCTTAAAATTTGATTTCCACAAATTGAATCAACTCTGATCTCTTGAGTTCACCATGTATTCATGATTACCCCAAAGAACTTGTAGAAATATAATAATAAATGTTTAATTAAATTAATAATTAAGCATTTAAATACAACTAAGACATGATGATTGGGCCTTATTTGACTCAATCAATTAGACTTAGTTGTGGGTGGTTGTCCATGCATACACACACATTAAAGTTCCATGCACCCCTCACATTAGGGTTCCATACTCACAACTTAAGCCGATCGAATGGCTGCATAGCCGAATAAGTATGAACACCGAATGGGGAAGGTGGCCGACTGAACCATGCTGAGCGAATGGAAACCTTGGCCGAAGGTGGTTGGCGACCGAAAGGGTCCCTGGCCGAGTGGCTCCTGGTTCGGGCGAGGAAGGGTTGGCCGAAGGGAGTGTGGGCGAATGAGTTGAACCGACCGAAGGAACTGGTTAGGCCGCATGAGTGCCGGGCGAAAGAGTAGTGGCCGAGTGAGATGGTGTAACATCACTATATTTCAATTGTCCGTACATGTACGATTGTACTGTTACGACCTGATATTATTATTATTATTAATGATGATACATTATTGGATGTTATTACTGATATTGGTATACATATTGAGAGTACGATAAGTATTTATAATAGTCATCGTATCTAGAGTTTGGTCTCGGTGTGCAACTAAGTGTCCTATGTTACTAATATGTTTCTAGAATTCTTCTATCTTGGCTAAACATATTACCCGTGACTAACCCTGATCCCATAGTATTAATTACAAGTCTTTAGTTAAAACGTTTTTAAATTAGTTCACTTTAAGTTAAACATTAAGTTAAAATCATTTAATTTAATTTAACAAAACTTACAATTTAATTTCTTTTATTAAAAACATAATTAAATTTAAAAGAATTATACTTCAACATGATGGGCTTATGTTAATCCGATTAGATTAACCTTAGGCCCATTTCTAGGCATCGATTACCCATGATTCCTTGATCAATACTTTAATTAACTCTTTCCCAAGGTTTAGGTGTTAATTCATAAATAAATCAACACTCAAATCCTCATGTTATTTCTTTGATCCTTTATGATTTCTCCAATGTTTTGATCCCAAAATGGTGTTATCAACCCTTGTTTAGATGATAGCATGTCTTATGAAATCTCTTGTTATTGAAAACCTTACTAGTATCTTTGTTAACCTAAATTCCCTTTGATAGATAAAATTCATGTTAATTCCTCGGGAATAGGTGTTGATTTCATGCAAAGGAAACCCTAGTATCCTTTTTCCTTTGCACACACACACAAACTTGACCCATGCATGAAATGCATGAATACCATGCATACACACACATTAAAGTTCCATGCACCCCTCACATTAGGGTTCCATACTCACAACTTAAGCCGATCGAATGGCTGCATAGCCGAATAAGTATGAACACCGAGTGGGGAAGGTGGCCTACTGAACCATGCCGAGCGAATGGAAACCTTGGCCGAAGGTGGTTGGCGACCAAAAGGGTCCCTAGCCGAGTGGCTCCCGGTTTGGGCGAAGAAGGGTTGGCCGAAGGGAGTGTGGGCGAATGAGTTGAACCAACCGAAGGAACTGGTTAGGCCGCATGAGTGCCGATCGAATGGGGTCCTTCGGCTGAGGCTGGCCATTTGGCCTAAGGCTGCTTCGGCCAAAGCCTTTCGGCGACCTGGTTTGGCCATTCGGCCTATCGAGCCACAAGGGGGGCAGCCATGGTGTTCGAGCCAATTGACCATGGTTCGTCCCAACATTTGTTCCTCAAAGTGTTAGAGTGTGATCTCCCTAAGGTGTTGTGGGTTTAAAACCGGTTCCTATGGGGTTCGAACCTAGGGTTTTCAAAACCCTAAAACCGAACAAAGAATGGATTTTTACCTCAAAACAGAAGGATCTAAGCCCAGATCTTTTGTACTTCTATGATCTACTAGTTGTGATGGTCGTTTTGACACCAAAATCACACTATTTCGTGAAGAATCGAAAGAGTTAGAGCTATGCTTTCTAGAGAGAGAAATTAGAGAGAGAGAGGAAACGAAATTTGTAATGAGAGCTGGTAGGTGGTGGTTGTTGTGGTGTTAAATGCCACATTAAATGGCTTAGAAATACCCGGGTTCGTTCGGGTTAGTTCGGTTTTGCTCGGTTTCGCGTAAAACGTCGTTTCCACTTCATTTTCGTAACGAAACTTCTCGGTTTTCAAACTAAAGTTTATAAAAATATATTAGGTGGTTAATCCTAGTAAATTAACTAAATATCTTCCATTTATTTTAAATTTCTGAAATATTTAATTATCTGTTTCAAATCGAATCGTACAGTCGTCGCGCGTATTCGTTTGAATCGTCACCCGTACGAACACGACGATAACTATACTTTTCAATACGGTTTTCTAATTATCGGATATCATTCCAAACGTTAAACTTTCAGATATATTCGTACAAATCGTCACCTATACGAATAATCCGTCGATTTAGCATTCACGTAAGGACATCCGTATTGATTTGTTCTATAAAGCCTCACATACGTTTATACATAATAAAATCCTAGCAAATAATCACATGATGGTTCTGTATCGCCAGAAAATTATCTGACTGATGAACCATGTTTCTGAGTTCCGTTTCTCTGAAATGATTCTGTATTTGCTCTTTGATAACACGAAATGATGATGATACATGATATGAATGTGGCATACAATGAAATACGTAAAGTTTGTACCTGATTACTGTTCATGTTACTGTTGAGATCACTGTTCCGGTGACGTTTCCGGCACTGATGTTACACATACCTAGTACAATTGGAAAGTAATCAGGTATAGAAACTGCAGAGAATAGGTGAAGTATGGCATATGTGAAAATACCAAGTGTGATTTGCGAATAAGCAAATGACCATGTTTGTGAATGAAGATATATGCCTGGTATATTTGTGAATGAGCAAATGCCCAAGTTTGCGAATGAATATATATACTTGGTTTATTTGCGAGTGAACCGAGAGCCATATTTGCGAATTAATATATATAGTATATTTGCGAATAAGCAAATGATCATGTTTGTGAATGAATATATATACATGGTATATTTGAGAATGAGCAAACGCCCAAGTTTGCGAGTGAATATATATATATTTCGCATATTTGCGAAAGAATAAGCGCTCATAATTTGCCATTGAGAAAATTTTAATTCGTTAAAGTCAGTGTGATGAGAAAAAAAAAGTAATCAGGTTGCATGTAAGCAAAAATTACCTAGAATTATTGCTATTGAATTACTCATGGATTGAGAAAATATATGTATATATATATCTTAGACATTAGAAGTTTATCTCCGAATGAACAAACACAAATTTAAATGCACTTGGTATGATTTTAAAAGTTGAACATTTGTTCATTAGCAAATGTTCTAAGAGAGAAACATTTGTTCATTAGCAAATGTTATAAGAGAGCATCACTTAGTCACTAGAAAATTTTCTAAGTGTTCAGCATTTGTTCATTAGCTAATGTTCTAAAAGAGCAACATTTATTCATTAGCAAATGTTATAAGAGAGCAGCACTTAGAAAAATTTCTAAGTGTTCAACATTTGTTCATTAGCAAATGTTATAAGAGGGCAACATTTGTTCATTAGCAAATGTTATAAGAGAGCAACACTTAGAAAAATTTCTAAGTGTTTAACATTTGTTCATTAGAAAATGTTATAAGAGAGCAACATTTGATCATTAGCAAATGTTATAAGAGAGCAACATTTGTCCATTAGAAAATGTTATAAGAGAGTAGCACTTAGAAAAAATTCTAAGTGTTCATCATTTGTTCATTAGCAAATGTTATCAGAGAGCAACATTTGTTCATTAGCAAATGTTATAAGAGAGCAGAACTTAGAAAATTTTCTAAGTGTTCAGCATTTGTTCATTAGCAAATTGTCACACCCCGAGCCGGCGGACTGGATCGAATTTCCCGTCGAGCGGAAGGTTCTCGGAACACGATATCGTTGTGATAATCATATTGATCAGATTGTTTACATGGCACATGATATATAATGAGAATGCTAACATGACATAGATATAGAATTTAAAAGTTAAATTACACAATACATATTCGTAATTTAACTAAGTAAATCTACCTAAAAAGAATCGATGAGTTTCTATCTTGTATCTGCACAAGATTTACAAAGGATGATTCAAAGTTATGTCATTCAAAAATATGCACATCACAAAAGTAAGCTAGGACTCTTCTAAAATCCACTAGCTTAGTCCTGATGTCTGGTGACTAAACCTGATCGTCACCTGAGAAAACATGCATTTAAACAAAGTCAACACTAGGTTGCTGAGTTCACAAGTTTTGTTATTTAAAAGCTTTTAGAGTTATTTACACAACATCTTGTGTTACACAAGTCTCAGTTATTTTCACATGGTATTAACTTATCCCTAGGTCCTCTCTATAGATACACCTACAGATAGAATATTGTCCAGTTAAGCATGCTTATATATACGGCATAATTATCACGAATGAAGCCGCCAGCCCACCACACACTTAACCGAACTCAATACCACATGTATTGTAGCTATAGATACCCATTTCATCACCCGTTTCATCTCACATAGGCTTATTCACAATCAAAGTTTCCTATATGATAACCCATTACATTACCATGATATTAACATGGCACAAAAGGTTTCTAAATAGTGCAATTCTCCACAGTTATAAATGGTGGACTACCACAGATATTAATAGTGGTATGTACTTTTATGTTGTAATGAGTAATAATATCCACAGTTATTAATGGTGGATTACCACAGTTGTAAATGGTGGTATTACCACAGTTATTAATGGTGGTATGTACTTTTATATTGTAAAGAGTAATAATATCCACAGTTATTAATGGTGGATTACCACAGTTATAAATGGTGGTATGTACTTTTATGTTGTAAAGAGTAATAATATCCACAGTTATTAATGGTGGTATACGCTTTGACTTACTATTACTCACATCTGATTAGGAAGTGAGAGTAAGTCTGACACGTAGTTCTATCCCAATTGTTCTATAGAATTGAATTGACCACATTATAGTCACCACAAAGGCAAACCACAATGTCCTCAATTCATTTCTATTCCGTAGTTTTCCTGAGGCCTCACAACTATCCGTCACCAGCCTGTGACTCGAGAGAGGTCACTCTCTCAGTCTACCAGTCCACAGAATAGAAGTGGTGAGATAATTAGAAGACACTCTCATACTCTTATCACCCGTGTCAAAAATGATAGAGTTGGAATAGGCTGACTAAAAATCAACAGAGTTCTTATACTCCTCATACCATAGTCATCTACTCATAACCTCATGTTTGTCATTACATAGAAATCTCAAAGATATATCACACACGTTCTCCTAGGAATAATAGATCTATTCAATTAGAATTAACTGAAATATTCCCACAGGAATAACAATTATAATTTCCTTTGAATTAATAAAATAATACAATAGGAATAACATATATTCCTCATAAGGATTACAGTTGTAATCACAGAGGAATAATAGTCTTATCACTTAGAAATCATAGATATTGTCTCAATGGTATCAGTTGTCAGTGTTATTTGTTCTCGTAGTCTTTAACAAAGTGTTTTAAGATCTTGTCTTATTACACAATGTTAGTATATGTGGTGAATGATATCATAATCATGATGATATATCATCATGATTATCATTCTTATATTCACTTCTAATTGTCTTATGTTATCTCATTGTTATCTCCTTGTCATCTCTCAGTTAATAACCTAGTGTTTTAAGATTAACTCTAGTACACATATGTTATTCAATTGATTTGATGATATCATGAAATTATATTACCATGAATCATCTATGTTGTGATTGTCATTTCGTGCACATAAATACCCATTGACATACTGATATAATGAAAGTATGATAATAAAGATAGAAACTTTATCATCTAAATCACATGATATTGAAATAACGTACTAAAACTTTTAAATAAATAAAAGGATTAGCATGTTTCTCAGCCCCGTGCTTAAAATCAAAAGATTAGAAAAATGGGCATATGAACTCCCCTTGTTGTTGTAGTGGTTGACTAAGACTCAAAAATGCACACGCTCACTGTTGTTGTACTGATCTTGTATTCACAGTTCCGTGTCTGATTAAATGTTATATGAGTTATGATTCCTTATTTGATTGCTCTTTTTCAAATCTGAGCTGTTAACTGAGTTCGTGTAGTGAAAATGACTCATTCTTGTGATATTCATAAGAATGACTCATGCTAATGACCATTCATACGAATGAGTCATGCTAATGAGTGTTCACATGAATGAGCAGGTCACACGAATAAGTTGGCCACAGGAATGAGTAGGTTACACGAATGACACATGCTAATGGGCATTCACACGAATGAGTAGCTTACACGAATGAATAGCTCACATGAATGAGTAGCTCACATGAATGAGTAGCTCACACGAATTAGTAGCTCACTCGTACTCATTCGTATGACTTCATACGAATGAGTGGTTCGTTCTTATGAGTCATTCTCCTGAAACGAGTTTCAGCCATGGCATGTGGCGATTTCGATTTTTAGTCTTATATATAGTCGTTTTGAGTGGGTATAGGTGAGTAAACTCATTTAGAAGGTGTATGGGTCGTAAAAAGGATGTTTAAAACCGGTTAAACTTCGGTTTTTGCTGAGTTTGTGGAAAACCCTAAAAAACGAACCTTGTGAGCTCGATTTACCTTCGTTTTAGCCGTTTTCAAGCCCAATCCCTTATACTTTCGGGTTGGAAATGTCGAGAGCTTCGTTTTGACACCAAAATCTTGTGAAATGGTCGAGATTTGAGGAAGGAGGGTACAGAGAGAAACTAGAGAGAGAAAGTGACGGGTGTGTGTGTTTTAGAGAGAGAGTAGCTGGGAAAAATGAGGAAGAAGAAGGGGTTCCGGCTTATATTGTATGGGTTTAACTCGGTGCTCGGTCTCATTCGTTTATGCATTATCATTTTAAATTTTTGTCGGGTTTTTAATAAAATGACTTTCAAAACAGGAAATATTTTATAAGGATGTTTTTCTTTTAAATTCTTCAAGGTTGTGATTCCTAATAAATTTCTCAAATTTCTTTTTCTTATTTTATTGTTTCGAAAACGTTTATTTTAATGTTTTGTCAGATAGTATCACCTTCACGCGTATTCATTCGAATCATCACCCGAACGGACACAACGATGGCTTTACTTTCTGATTTTGTTTTCTACTTTTCAGTTAGCGCTGAAAACGTTAAACCCACAGATATGTTTGTGTGAATCGTCACCCACGCAAATAAACTGTCGGTTTATTATTCTGAAACGATACTGAACTTCTATTTTGAATTAGACATTCTCACAGACGGACTCAACTGAACTTACCTATTTTCACATAGTTATACTGGCTTCTCCTTGTTTTTCACACTGAATTATTGGCCATCTGATTTCTGTTATTTATGGAAATCAGATCGCAACCGATATGTTTTTGCCATTTGTTCTCACACTTTGTTATTTCTCATGATTTGTTGTATTTCTGTATTTCGATTTTCATCAATATACATACAACTGTCATATTGTTTTATAGTCCTGTTGTCACACAACCATTTAACGAATAGTTATTCATGCATAGTCATTCACACATAGTTATTTACACTTAGTCATTGTGAAAGTACACATACCGTACGGATTGCCGGACGATATGGTACTAGTTGTCACAGTCTCCCCTTGTTAAAGAAATTTCGTCCTGAAATTTAAGCGTCATTGTCGGATACTACTTCTTCTTCAAACAGGTGGGGATACTTTGTCTTCATGTGATCCTCATGCTCCCAGGTAAATTATGGTCCGCGCTTGGAGTTCCAACGAACCTTCACGATAGGGATAAGGCTTCGTTTCAGTCTCTTGACTTCACGATCCATAATCTCTACATGTTCTTCAATGAAATGTAGTTGTTCATCCACTTGTATTTCTTCCAAAGGTATGACTAACGATTCATTAGCGAGACATCTCTTGATATTGGATACATGAAACACATCGTGTACCCCGCTGAGTTCATCAGGAAGTCTGAGTCTGTGTGCCACAGGACCAATCCGTTGAGTTATCTCGAACGGTCCGACATACCTTGTTGCTAGCTTGCCCTTAGCCCCAAAATGAACCACACCTTTCCACGGGGACACTTTCAACATGACTCGGTTACCCACCTGGAATTCCAAAGGCTTTCGCCGTTTTTCTGTGTAACTCTTTTGGCAGCTACGTGTTGCTTGTAGTCGTTGTTGAATCTGAGCAATCTTATCAGTAGTCTCCTGAATAAGTTCCAACCCAGTGATTCTATTATATCCCACTTCGGTCCAACAAATTGGAAACCGACATTTTCTACCATATAATGCTTCAAACGGAGCACATCCAATACTGCTGTGGTAGCTATTGTTGTAGGAGAACTCGATGAGTGGTAAATGATTGTCCCAACTTCCACCGAAGTCTAGGACACAAGTCCTCAACATATCCTCTAGGGTTTGAATTGTTCGTTCACTTTGACCGTCCATTTGTGGATGGTAAGAAGTGCTCAAGTTTACACTTGTCCCTAAGGATTGTTGCAATGATTGCCAAAACCGCGATGTAAATCGACTGTCCCGGTCTGAAATAATAGACAATGGGACACCGTGCCATACTACTATCTCATTGATATAAAGTCTTGCTGGGTTTTCCATCTTATAGTTCTCTCTGATCGGCAAGAAATGAGCGGACTTGGTCAATCAATCTATGATGACCCATATGGGATCATGTCCGCTGGAAGTAGGGGGTAGCTTGGTAATAAAATCCATAGCTATTTGTTCCTACTTCCATTGTGGTATTTCTAGTTGTTCCAGCAAACCTGAAGGTTTCTGGTGTTCGGCTTTGACCTTGGCACAAGTGAGCCACTTACCAACATAGGTAGCCACATCCTTCTTCATACCTGGCCACCAATAAAATGACCTCAGATCTTGGTACATCTTATCGGCACCAGGATGAACAAAATAACGTGTTTTGTGTGCCTCGTCAAGAATGAGTTTCCGGAGTTCATCTATTGCCGGGATCTAGACACGATCCTGATAATAGATAACCCCATCTTGTTTTGTCTCAAATTGTTTTCTGCTCCACAATCGAGCTCGTTCTTCAAGTTGTTCCTGACCACTGCTTCTTGTTTTTCTTGTAGTATTTGTTCTCTCAGACTTGCTTGCATAGTCATTCCCATAGCTCTTACGCGTAAGGGTTTGACTATTTCCTTCCGGCTCAAAGCGTCAGCTACAACATTAGCGTTGCCCGGATGATATTTGATCACACAATCGTAATCGTTCAGGAGCTCAACCCAACGTCTTTGTCGCATGTTAAGCTCCTTCTGATCAAATATATGTTGTAAGCTCTTGTGATCTGTGAAAATTATGCATTTGGTACCATACAGGTAATGCCTCCAAATCTTTAAAGCAAAGACAACAGATCCAAATTCTAAGTCATGTGTCGTGTAATTCTTTTCATGGATCTTCAATTGTCGTGACGCATAGGCAATGACTTTGTCTCGTCGCATTAAAACACAACCGAGTCCCTGATGGGAAGCATCACAATAAACTACAAAGTCATCATTGCCTTCAGGGAGTGTTAAGATTGGAGCATTGCACAATCTTTGTTTTAGTGTTTGGAATGCCTCTTCTTGTTTCTGTGTCTACACAAATGGTTCACTTTTCTAGGTTAGTTTTGTGAGTGGCAAGGCTATCTTAGAGAAATTCAAAATGAATCTCCTATAATAACCAGCCAAACCTAGAAATGATCTGATCTCAGTAGGTGTTGTTGTGACAATCCGACTTTTCGGTTTAAACCCGTTAGTCAAAAACTAACAGAAATGATAAGAAGTCAAACAAAAACAAACTACAAAGGTTGGAATTAACCAAAACAAGTGTACAAACACTTAAATTATAAGGATTTATCATGTAATTAAAAGAAATACACAATTTTGACTTTTAATAGTCAAAATTCGTTTGGAAATTGAATATAAATTCGAATTCACATTAAAACTTGGTAATTAATCAAATTAAATTGTCAATAACTATCGTATTGATGGTTATTAACAACAATCAACCGTTTTTACAACATTAATCATTGAATTAAAGAGATTAATGACTCATAAAGCCGAAACCGTAACTAGGAGCTATAAAATCCTCACAATTTGTCAAAAATTCGCACCATTGAACATTCAGAACTTATAATCGGCACTTTTAGGAGGTTAAGCACTCAACAATTTGATCTCAGAAGCATTGGATCGAAGAAATCAATCGAGAGTCGATCGAAACTCGACTCAATAGTCGAACCACATCAATGCGATCTTAAATCAGGTAACAATCAATCTCTACACACTCTAAAACATGCGACTAAGCAAACCCCTAACATAATTTCATCTAACATTATCGAATTACATGAGTTTGATTTCTCGGGTTCTTGAACAAAAACGTTTTGGGGATTTCTATGCAAATGTTTTTAAAAATCAAATTAATACTTACAGAGAGATTCGTAATCATTCATTCAATGAAAACCATGTAGCAATTGTATCAAACAAAAACGAATTTAAAGATTTCTAATTCTAGAGTTTCTAATCAAAAACGGTTTGGGGTTCTACATGAAGACGAATTCTAAAATGAAATTCATACACACCATCAGTTTCATATTATGTTGATTAACAAAATCCTTATACAAATTTCATACAACAATATCGAATTGGGCATAAACCCATTTCGTGATTGTGAGTTTAACACGAATTGGGGATTTCTATTTGAATGAATTTGATTTTTGAATTAAACAACCCAGAGGGATTCGAAATTTATTGATGAACGAAAATCCTATAATTTTACAGTCTACCATAATCGAATTTGAAGAAATCAAATTGTAAGTTTGATATTTATGTTCGAAACGATGTAGATTACGAATTGGAGCATTTTGTTGATTTATAATCAAATTAAATATATCCCTAAACTCGTTTGAACATATGGAAACAAAGCCCTATAGTTATGGGTTCGATCGGGTTCGAATTGGGACTTAATTTGGACTTGAATGTTTCGGTTAAGGTTAAACAAAGGGGGACCGAGCATTCAATAGTTAAAACAATTTATTTCAGAAACCTAATGCGAAATCAGAAATAGAGAAGCTGGTTTGGATTTGTATCGTTGGTCCGGGAGGTCCAGGGTTCGAACCCTGCCTCTGCCGGGTTTTTGAATTTAAAAACCATTTTGGTTTTTAATCCGTAACTCACTCGTTTTAACTCCGATTTAACCCGTTCAAAAGGCGTTGGAACCGAAATGGAATTCCGAACGTCATGAAACAATAAAATTTATATTTAGACTCAAAACTTTAATCGCGTGTATTTTACGCGCGTGTAAATTAAGTCGTATACGTGTATATGATTTAAACAAACGGAATAAAATTCGTGCACGCTCTCGTATGTTCATTCGAACAATCTAACATACGTATGATTGACACGTATGTGATTACACACATTAAACGACATCCCGAATAACACAATGTAATCGTTTAAACACAGATTATTTCGTAGGGGATTATTTACGCGACTGCACGTGTGTTTGATCATTCTACTCACAATCAAAGGTGCGTACACGGCCCCTTTCTTATTCTAACTGTTTTGGGGGAGAAAACATGTGCAACAAACACTTTTAGATACATATCATTTTCATGAGTTAGCTGTTTACATTAAGTGCAAACATAGCATTACAAAGCCTTACATTTCGAACAGTTTAGTTTGCCGTAGCGCAAAGCGTGGTAGTTGGAAATAGATCTATTAGGTTTGACAAACCTCACTTGGTAGATGGGATCTACGCAAGTGTTTGACTGACCAAACACACATTACTATTGTTTGTGCTAGACGATAGTGGCAAGGCAAAAACATGCTATAGCATGGCAATCGTCAGCTTCGGTGTCGACCACTTATGTAAATAGTACAATGACTAGCTATCATGACTATGCCACGTGTGATTATGTGATCTACAAACATTTCTTACAAACAGTTTGTTCAAACATTTGGTACAAATATTTGTGATTATTCATATAAACCTGTGTATGCACCAACCTTTGTGTTGAATATACTTGCATGTTTTCTCAGGACGCTAAGATACACGAGCAAGCGAGCATGGACTAGGAGATCGAGTCGCATGCATACTTTAAATTTCTGTTGATATGGATTTAAACATTTGAGACATTGCTTTGTAATTTACAGTTTGCAAACTATTATGTTTGTTTTGTTTTAAAAACGCTTCCGCAACGTTAGAACTTTGATATTACAGTTTTAGACCAAAGTATGTTTTGAAAATCATATAAAGGTCTTCGTTATGTCTAATGATCTGAGATCCTGGTTTGTCACGTCCCAAACGGTATGATTCCGTTAGTTGAAAATTCGGGGTGTGACAGATTGGTATCAGAGCCAGGTTTATAGCGAACTAGGTTTGCATTTGTAGACTTAGACTATAACTGTTAGACATTAGACACTTGCTTACACGATAGTTTGTGTGCACTTACATATGGCATCATGTAACGCACATGGCATCATCATCTACACCTACTCACATTAAGGAACGAGTTGTAGCATTGTCAGACATCATGACAAGGAGGATCGAATCAGTGGATGCTACAATGCACTATGGGGAGGAAATACATGTTCGACAAAGGGGGAACAACCAATATTGGCAATGGTTTCATGACATCATACGCAACTGGGTGTGTGAAGAACGAGTGCCACCACCACCAACTGCCAACACTGTTAATAGCCTTTGGACGTTACCTGCTCTTGGATATCCACTAGAACAGGCATTTGCTGCTTTTGTTGCACGCATGGAGCGTGAAATACGCAACATGCAGGAAGTAGCAGGGATGATCACAGAATTGCTTGAGAATAACAACTGGCTGACACAAATGTGGGATAACCTCATTGGGGAGTTGGTTAGGACTAATGAAGAACAGACAAATTTAGTGGAAACAATCTGGATGATGCGAGGGACGATCCTCGAACTCACTGCACGAATAGAAACTACTGAGTTACGTGTAGCTGTAGCCGAGGCAAGGGCTGAGGAAGCCAATGCACAGGCTGGTGCGGCGGCGATTGAAGCCAATATAGTGAGAGACTTGGCTAGGGAGGCCATGACCCTCATCACTGGGCATATGCGTTACCAGCATGGTGCAGTGACTGGTCCAGCAGAACTGGAAGATTCATCATCAACTGTTGATCAATCAAACGATGGAATCTAGTCATTTCATTTACTTTCTAATTAACAAACTTATATGAGTGGGTTGTACTCATAAAAGTAGATTTCGTATTTAGTTGGGTTGCATCTTTTTGACAAACAATTGTAAGCACTAGTTTATCATAAATGATTAAGAATTGTTACCTTAATGACTATGATAGTGTGTTACATTTACTTTATGCATGAATGATGATTATGCGATGGGTGTAGTCTCATTATGTATATTTGTAAATATGAAGATCATGGTTGGAGGAAACATTAACATGACCGCAACGGAACTTGAGGCACTTATTAACACTCGAATTACAGAGACAATCGCAAACTATACGCAAACACACCAAACAGGACCACATGATCCAACGGGGGGACTGGTAAACCCACAAATGTGCACGTTCAAGACATTCTTGAACTGTAAACCACGTAATTTCAAAGGATCGGAAGGAGCCATTGGACTTCTTCGATGGATTGAACAGTCAGAATCGGTGTTTGAGATGTGCAATTGTCCGGAAGAAAACAAGGTCAGATATGCTATTGGTACTTTGGAGGGTTCAGCCTTGACATGGTGGAACTCTAACGTACAGACACTCGGCTTGAATACAACCAATGCCCTTACTTGGAACGGATTCAAAATCCTGTTGCAGGAGGAGTATTGTCACCGTAATGAAATGCAAAAACTTGAGGATGAATACGGACAACTCGAGATGAAAGGTTCTAATATTAAGGAATACACTACTCGATTTCAGCAATTAGCAAGACTTTTACCCCACAGGGCAACCCCATCTAGCAAGTGGATCAAGAGATACATTGGAGGGCTGGTATCTCAGGTTCGAAAATTGATCATATCTGCAAATCCTACTACCATACAGCAAGCTGTTCGACTGGCACACCAACTGACTGATCAAACGATGCAACGGGGAACATTACCCAAACGAACAGTAACAACTAAAGTGGGAGACCACAAAAGAAAATGGGATAGAATTGATTCCAAGAATTTCACTCAGCAGTCATTTCAACAGAATCACAAGCAAGAATCCAACAAGACTAATCACAATCCAAACAATAACCAACAGTCATCGGGAGGGTATAATGGTAGATGCCCGAAGTGTAACAAATGTGGATTCCATCACTTTGGGAATCAATGTGACAAGTACCGATGTCAGCGATGCAGAAAGATAGGTCACGTAGCAAAAGACTGTCGAGGGGAACTGCAGGCAAGCTCACTCAACCGGAGCAACACACAGAAAGGATGTTTTGAGTGTGGCTTATCAGGACATTTCAAGAAGAAGTGCCCACAACTCAAGAAAAGAAGGGCTAATGACATAACTACAAAAGGAAACAGCAACAACAACACAAATGTTGCTAGAACAGGGCTTTTGTGATTGGAGGACGTCAGGCACGGGAAGATCCCAACGTCGTTACGGGTACGTTTCTCTTGAATTATCACTCTGCCTCTATGCTATTTGACACCGGTGCAGATCGGGGTTTTGTATTTAGCAAATCTTGTGAATTGTTAAGTATTAGTCCTACTGCTTTAGAAAACCCATACACTATAGAACTAGCTAATGATAAGTTAGTTGTTGTAAACCATATTCCTAAAGGATGTGTTCTCGACTTGATGGGTCAAACACATGACATTGACTTTATGATTACCGCTTTAGGCAGTTTTGATGTAGTCATTGACATGGACTGGTTGTTCAAACACCAGGCTGAAATAGTATGCCATCAAGAGATCGTTCGTATACCGCTTTCACATGGGGAGGTACTGTATGTACAAGGTGAGAAGAGCAGTACGCCACTGCGTCTCATATCTTGTATGAAAGCACACAAATGTCTGCGTAAAGGTCATACAACAGTTATAGCACTTATAACTGAGAAGCCGGTAGCTGAGAAGAAGATTGAAGACATTCCAGCAGTTTGTGAATTTCCTGAAGTATTCCCAGAAGACTTGCCGGGATTACCGCCTATCAAACAAGTAGAATTTCGAATTTACCTTACACCAGACGCAACACCGATAGCTAGGGCGCCTTATCGACTTGCACCATCTGAAATGCAAGAGTTATCTACACAACTGCAAGAGTTGTTGGATAAGGGCTTCATACGACCTAGTTGTTCACCGTGGGTAGCTTCAGTCTTATTTGTTAAAAAGAAGGATGGGACGTTCCGTATGTGCATCGATTACCGGGAACTGAACAAAGTCACCATCAAAAACCAGTATCCGTTACCCAGAATTGACGATCTGATTTGATCAGTTGCAAGGTTCGAGTTACTACTCGAAGATTGATCTCAGATCGGGTTACCATCAACTCAGAGTCCAGGAGGAGGATATTCCTAGGACAGTATTCAGAACGCGCTATGGCCATTATGAGTTTTTGGTCATGCCATTTGGGTTGACGAACGCTCCAGCAGTATTCATGGATTGCATGAATCGAGTCTGCAAACCTTATCTTGATAAGTTTGTCATTGTTTTCTTCGATGACATTCTCATCTATTCTCAGACCGAGGAGGAGCATGCTGAACGTCTTCGACTGATGTTGGAGTTACTCAAACAGGAAGTTGTATTCCAGTTACTGAAATAAAAACTTTGCAGTGCACTGATTCTATCCTTACCGGAAGGAACAGAAGACTTTGTGGTATATTGTGATGCATCTGCCCAAGGTTTGGGATGTGTGTTGCTGCAGCATGATAAAGTGATTACTTACGCTTTACGACCACTAAGACCTCACGAAGAGAACTATACTACTCATGACCTGAAATTGGGAGCGGTAGTATTTGCACTGGAGATCTGGAGGCACTACTTGTATGGGACTAAATGTACCATTTACACTGATCATAAGGGTCTGCAACATATCTTTGATCAGAAGGAACTCAATATGAGACAGCGACGATGGGTCGAGTTGTTGAACGATTACGAATGCGCAATCAAGTACCATCCGGGAAAAACTAACGTGGTAGCTGATGCTTTAAGCAGAAAAGACACATCAACAAGACGGGTTCGCACACTTATGATGACAATACATACTGATTTACCTGACAAGGTACACAGTACTCAGCTTGAAGCCTTAGAAAAGGATAACTTGGTACAGGAATCCTCATGTGGAATGGAGGAATAACTGGATGTTAAGCCTGATGGAACTCCTTGTTTCATTAATCGGCTTTGGATACTTTTGCATGGTGGTTTAAGGGAACTCGTGATGGATGAAGCGCACAAGTCCAGATATTCAGTCCATCCGGGTTCAGACAAAATGTATCATGACTTAAAGGCACTGTATTGGTGGCCTCACATGAAAGCCGACATTGCTAGGTATGATAGCAAATGTTTGACTTGTTCGAAAGTCAAAGTTGGACATCAGAAACCAACTGGTTTACTGTAACAACCAGAAATACAGATGTAGAAATGGGAAGATATTTAGATGGATTTCATTACTAAGTTACCCCGTACACCAAGTGGTTGTGATACGATATGGGTAATTGTCGATCGATTAACGAGATCTGCACATTTCTTAGCAATCAAGGAAACTGACAAAATGGAGGAACTGACTCGTATTTACATCAAGGAAGTGATAGCGCGGCATGGAGTGCCAATTTCAATCATATCAGATCGGGATGCCCGATTTACTTCAAACTTTTGGAAATCACTCCATAAGTCATTGGGAACTCGTTTGGACATGAGTACCGCTTATCATCCGCAAACCGAAGATCAGAGTGAACGTACGATTCAGACGCTCGAGGACATGTTACGAATTTGTGTCATTGATTTTGGTGATATTTGGGAAAACCACTTACCGTTAGTGGAATTCTCTTACCACAATAGTTATCATACAAGTATTCAGGCAGCGCCGTTTGAAGCCTTGTATGGTCGTAAATGTCGTTCACCAGTTTGCTGGGATGAAATTGGTGACAGTCAGATAACAGGTCGTGAAATAGTACACGAAACGACAGAGAAGATAGTTCAAATCCGGAACCGTATGGCAGCGGCTCGGAATCGACAAAAGAGTTACGCTGACAAACGCCACAAACTGTTGGAATTTCAAGTAAGAGACATGATTCTTCTAAACGTGTCACCTTGGAAAGGTGTGACACAATTCGGCAAACGCGGAAAGCTTAGCCCACGATACATAGGACCTTTTGAGATCCTAAAAAGGATTGGTCCGGTAGCGTATCAACTCAAATTACCGGATGAACTCAGCGGAGTTCATGATGTATTTCATGATTCGAACTTGAAGAAATGTCTTTCTGATGAGACATTGGTAGTATCACTTGAAGAAATACAAGGGGACGAACAGTTATGATTCATCGAGGAAACAGTTAAATGTCTTTCTGACCGAGAGGTCAAACAACTCAAACAAAGCAAGACTTCAATAGTCAAAGTTAGGTGGAATTCAAGACGTGGTCCTGAATTCACATGTGAAAGGGGAGACCAAATAATGAAAAGGTATCCCCACTTATTCAAAACAACAACAAACATTATGAAGGAACGTTAAATTTCGGGACGAAATTTCCTTCAACAAGGGGATGATGTGATATTTCACACTCTAACTGTAAGCACAAACACCTTATACTATTGATTTCCTTGCAGAATGTAAACACAAACATTTCATAGTAGTACATACATGATTGATTTCAAATAATGTACTACATTTCAAACATTACATTTGATGTACTACATTTCATGGTGGTACAATCATGAATGGTTAAACAATGGTGGAGTTACATATAGAAGGAACCAGAATAATTGTGTAAGGTAAATTGACGAATACAGGGGCCCATGTACTCGTGAATTTACAGTTACGCATGAATTTTGGAAGTTTATATTTTGTCGACTACATCCAAACATTTTTTTTTTATGAGCGAGACTACATAGTTCAAACCATTACAAATATGTTACTATGTGCGAGGTCACATAGCACAGTATGATCAAACACAAACATACACAGTTAGGTGTACTAACTAGTGTGCACGCAAACAGTTACATGGAACAATCACACGTAGGGGTGATGTTGCCAAACATTGAACATAGAACGACCACACTTACGTGTGGTGTTGCGAACATTGAAATTTGTGCGTGAGTACACACAAGTACACAGAATGATCAAATATCGCACAAACACGTATACATTGAACTCACAAATAGTGTCCTAACTACTTCTAACATTTTACAATTTTCGGGACGAAAATTCCTTCAACAAGGGGATGATGTGACAATCCGACTTTTCGGTTTAAACCCGTTAGTCAAAAACTAACAGAAATGATAAGAAGTCAAACAAAAACAAACTACAAAGGTTGGAATTAACCAAAACAAGTGTACAAACACTTAAATTATAAGGATTTATCATGTAATTAAAAGAAATACACAATTTTGACTTTTAATAGTCAAAATTCGTTTGGAAATTGAATATAAATTTGAATTCACATTAAAACTTGGTAATTAATCAAATTAAATTGTCAATAACTATCGTATTGATGGTTATTAACAACAATCAACCGTTTTTACAACATTAATCATTGAATTAAAGAGATTAATGACTCATAAAGCCGAAACCGTAACTAGGAGCTATAAAATCCTCACAATTTGTCAAAAATTCGCACCATTGAACATTCAGAACTTATAATCGGCACTTTTAGGAGGTTAAGCACTCAACAATTTGATCTCAGAAGCATTGGATCGAAGAAATCAATCGAGAGTCGATCGAAACTCGACTCAATAGTCGAACCACATCAATTCGATCTTAAATCAGGTAACAATCAATCTCTACACACTCTAAAACATGCGACTAAGCAAACCCCTAACATAATTTCATCTAACATTATCGAATTACATGAGTTTGATTTCTAGGGTTCTTGAACAAAAACGTTTTGGGGATTTCTATGCAAATGTTTTTAATTTTTGAATTAAACAACCCAGAGGAATTCGAAATTTATTGATGAACGAAAACCCTACAATTTTACAGTCTACCATAATCGAATTTGAAGAAATCAAATTGTAAGTTTGATATTTATGTTGGAAACGATGTAGATTACGAATTGGAGCATTTTGTTGATTTATAATCAAATTAAATATATCCCTAAACTCGTTTGAACATATGGAAACAAAGCCCTATAGTTATGGGTTCGATCGGGTTCGAATTGGGACTTAATTTGGACTTGAATGTTTCGGTTAAGGTTAAACAAAGGGGGACCGAGCATTCAATAGTTAAAACAATTTATTTCAGAAACCTAATACGAAATCAGAAATAGAGAAGCTGGTTTGGATTTGTATCGTTGGTCCGGGAGGTCCAGGGTTCGAACCCTGCCTCTGCCGGGTTTTTGAATTTAAAAACCATTTTGGTTTTTAATCCGTAACTCACTCGTTTTAACTCCGATTTAACCCGTTCAAAAGGCGTTGGAACCGAAATGGAATTCCGAACGTCATGAAACAATAAAATTTATATTTTGACTCAAAACTTTAATCGCGTGTATTTTACGCGCGTGTAAATTAAATCGTATACGTGTATATGATTTAAACAAACGGAATAAAATTCGTGCATGCTCTCATTTTTTCATTCGAACAATCTAACATACGTATGATTGACACGTATGTGATTACACACATTAAAAGACATCCCGAATAACACAATGTAATCGTTTAAACACAGATTATTTCGTAGGGGATTATTTACGCGACTGCACGTGTGTTTGATCATTCTACTCACAATCAAAGGTGCGTACACGGCCCCTTTCTTATTCTAACTGTTTTGGGGGAGAAAACATGTGCAACAAACACTTTTAGATACATATCATTTGCATGAGTTAGCTGTTTACATTAAGTGCAAACATAGCATTACAAAGCCTTACATTTCGAACCGTTTAGTTTGCCGTAGCGCAAAGCGTGGTAGTTGGAAATAGATCTATTAGGTTTGACAAACCTCACTTGGTAGATGGGATCTACGCAGGTGTTTGACTGACCAAACACACATTACTATTGTTTGTGCTAGACGATAGTGGCAAGGCAAAAACATGCTATAGCATGGCAATCGTCAGCTTCGGTGTCGACCATTTATGTAAATAGTACAATGACTAGCTATCATGACTGTGCAACGTGTGATTATGTGATCTACAAACATTTCTTACAAACAGTTTGTTCAAACATTTGGTACAAATATTTGTGATTATTCATATAAACCTGTGTATGCACCAACCTTTGTGTTGACTATACTTGCATGTTTTCTCAGGACGCTAAGATACACGAGCAAGCGAGCATGGACTAGGAGATCGAGTCGCATGCATACTTTAAATTTCTGTTGATATGGATTTAAACATTTGAGACATTGCTTTGTAATTTACAGTTTGCAAACTATTATGTTTGTTTTGTTTTAAAAACACTTCCGCAACGTTAGAACTTTGATATTACAGTTTTAGACCAAAGTATGTTTTGAAAATCATATTGAGGTCTTTGTTATGTCTAATGATCTGAGATCCTGGTTTGTCACGTCCCAAACGGTATGATTCCGTTAGTTGAAAATTCGGGGTGTGACAGTTGTGGGCACGTCCCAGTTCTTGATTGCCTCGATCTTGGCAGGATCCACATGAATACCATTTTTGTTAATCACGTGACCCAAGAGCTAAACTTCTCTTAGCCAAAATTCACACTTGGAGAATTTGGCATAGAGTTGTTCCTTCTTTAGGAGTTCCAAAATCGTCTTGAGGTGTTGTTCGTGTTCTTTTTAACTCTTTGAATATATCTGCATATCATCAATAAAGACGATAACAAACTGATCTAAATACGGCTTACACACCCGATTCATAAGATCCATGAACACCGCCGGTGCGTTCGTCAACCCAAACGACATAACCATAAACTCATAGTGTCCATATCGGATACTAAAGGCCGTCTTGGGTATGTCTTCCTCTTGTATCCGGAGCTGGTTATAACCTGAACGCAGATCTATCTTTGAGAAATATTGAGCTCCCTCTAATTGATCAAACAGATCATCAATCCTCGGTAACAAGTACCGATTCTTAATGGTGAGCTTGCTAAGTTCTCTATATTCAATACACATTCTGAAAGATCCATCCTTCTTCTCGACAAACAAGACCGGAGCTCCCCATGGTGAGAAACTCGATTGGATGAATCCCTTGTCTGGTAATTCTTGTAATTGGTTGGACAGTTCCTGCATTTCTGATGGTGCGAGTCTATACGGAGACTTAGCCACAGGAACCACTCCCGTAATTAAATCGATTCGAAACTGCACCGATCGCTCGGGTGGCAATCCTGGTAGATCATCTGGAAACACGTCCACAAAGTCTTTCACAACCGGTACATCTTGAATGTTGATCGCCTTTTTGTCTTTCTCCACAACATGAGCGAGAAATGCTACACACCGTTTCCTTAAGCACTTGCATGTCTTCATGCACGATACTAATTTGACACTGTGATTTGCCTGATCTCCATGAATCTCAAACACGTGATCGTTCTCCATTGGAATACGTAATAGCTTTTCGCAACAGATGATTTCAACTCTGTTAAGAGATAATCAATCCATCCCGACAATGATATCAAAACTGCACAATTCCATTGGTATCAAATCAATGGAAAACGTGTGCTCATTAAGTGTCAATGGGCAGTTCCTAAGTACTATGTTAAGTGTTATCTGTTTGTCGTTTGCTATCTCAATGATATATGGGGAGTACAAAGATTCCTTCACGTGATCAAGTTGGCATGCAAAGTCGGACGAGATAAAACTCTGACCCGCACCAGTGTCAAATAATATAGATGCATAAAGTCAGATAAGAGAAATGTACCAGTGATCACATTCGGGTCTTGTCGTGCAGCAGCAGCTCCGATCTGAAAGGCCCATCCTCTAGCTGCCGGAGCCCTTGGTGGATTTCTCTTGGGGCAATCCCTTGAGAAATGGCCAGGCTCGCCACAGTTGTAGCAAGACCTGTTGTCAGTAGCAGCAGTCGTCACCACTGCATTGTTGTTTCTGTTCTGGGGAGTTGGGTTTCTGCAGTGAATCACCTAGTGGCCCCATTTTCCACACCCAGTGCATTGCCTGCACGGGGTTCCAGGATGATGGTGAAACTGACAGTTGTTGCATTGTGGAGCCGTGCCAGTATACGACTTCTTGATCTGCAATGGTGGTGGTTGTGTGGTTGTTGGAGCATGAGTGATCGTAGCAAAATTCTTGACCACTTTCTGTTTCTTGGCCGGGCGTTTATCCGGTTTCTTTGAGCTTCCAATCTTTGCTGCTTCAGCCTCTTTCTTCTGTGCCCCAGAGGCAACCATTACATCTGTCAATGTAGCTGACAGAGTAAAAGCCATCTCCAAGGTAGTCGGGTGGGCAGAAATCACGTGCCCTTAGATGCAAGCTGGTAGCCCACCGACATACCGCTCGATCCGTTTTTCCACTGTTGGCACTATATCCAGTGCCAGTGTTGCTAGCTCATGGAATCTGGTGGTGTTGGCCAGATGCCCAGTACCAACCATGACATGGTTGAGCAGCTCCGTCTCAACCTTTTTTAGCTCATTTCTCGAGCGAAACTCTGCCCTCAGTAGCAGCTTAAATTCCTCCCAAGGCATGGACAATGCCTCATCTTTGCCCCTAGTCTGCACCTGGGCATTCCACCATGTAAGAGCTCGCTTATTAAACGAGCCCGCAACATACCTCACTTTGTGTTGTTCAGGACATCCACTAATGTTGAGGGTCGTCTCCATCTTCTCGATCCATTGGATCAAGCCGACAGCTCCCTCGATGCCATTGAATACCGGTGGCTTGCATCCTACAAAGCTCTTTTAGGAGTAATCTTGTTGTTGCCTGCTGTTCCTGCTGCCTTCACCGGTTAAATTGTTGTTACTGTTGTCGTTGTTGGAGTTAATCCGGTTCATCATATCAGGAATCACTTCCCTCAATTGACTGGTTAGCAGAGTGGCCAGTGCAATGGCAACAGGATCTAACTCATGATTAGGTGGTGGTTGATGAGGTGGAACATGCGGAGGAGGAGGTGGTGGTGGTGGTGGTGGTGGTGAGTGTGGGGGTGACTCATGTGGCGATGATGTAGTAGGTGGAGGTCTTCTTGGCGGCATTCTGATCACAACCGAAAGAAAATCGGTTAGTGCAATGATGGAATGCAGAAGACATATACAAATAAAATTCTAAGTTATATGTCCTCTACATGAGGGTCCCTAAGTTATAGTCTAGGCCAAACCGTTCAAGTAATATGACCGATATTTTCTCTATAACCATGGATCTGATACCAATATGTCACACCCAGATCCGGTGGGCTGGATCGAATTTCCTGTCGGGCGGAAGGTTCTCGGGGCAGGATATCGTTGTGATAATCATAGTGATCAGATTGTTTACATGGCACATGATATATAATGAGAATGCTAACATGACATTGATATCGACTTACAAAGTTAAGTTACACAATACATATTCGTAATTTAACTAAGTAAATCTACCCAAAAAGAATCATTGAGTTTCTATCTTGTATCTACACAAGACTTACAAAAGATGATTCAAAGTTATGTCACAAAAGACTTACAAAAGATGATTCAAAGTTATGTCATTAAAAAATATGCACATCACAAAAGTAATCTAAGGAGTAATAATATCCACTGTTATTAACGGCGGATTACCATAGTTATAAATGGTGGTATGTACTTTTATGTTGTAAAGAGTAATAATATCCACATTTATTAATGGTGGATTACCATAGTTATAAATGGTGGTATTACCATAGTTATTAATGGTGGTATACTCTTTGACTTACAATTACTCACATCTGATTAGGAAGTGAGAGTAAGTCTGACACGTATTTCTATCCCAACTGTTCTATAGAATTGAATTGACCACATTGTAGTCACCACAAAGGCAAACCACAATGTCCTCAATTCATTTCTATTCCGTAATTTTCCCGAGGCCTCACAACTATCCGCACCAGCCTGTGACTCGAGAGAGGTCAGTCTCTCAATCTACCGGTCCACAGAATAGAAGTGGCGAGATAATTAGCAGACACTATCATATTCTTATCACCCGTGTCAGAAATGATAGAGTTGGAATAGGCTGACTAAAAACAACAGAGTTCTTATAGTCCTCATCCCATAGTCATCAACTCATAACCTCATGTTTGTCATTACATAGAAATCTCATAGATATATCACACACGTTCTCCTAGGAATAATAGATCTATTCAATTAGAATTAACTGAAATATTACCACAGGAATAACAATTATAATTTCCATTGAATTAATAAAATAATTTAATAGGAATAACATATATTCCTCATAAGGATTACAGTTGTAATCACATAGGAATAATAGTCTTATCACTTAGAAATCATAGATATTGTCTCAATGCTATCAGTTCTCAGTGTTATTTGTTCTTATAGTCTTTAACAAAGTGTTTTAAGATCTTGTCTTATTACACAATGTTAGTATATGTGGTGAATGATATCATCATCATGATGATATATCATCATGATTATCAGTCTTGTAATCACTTCTAATTGTCTTATGTTATCTCATTGTTATCTCATTGTCATCCCTGGGTTAATAACCTAGTGTTTTAAGATTAACTCTAATACACATATGTTATTCAATTGATTTGATGATATTATGAAATTATATTACCATGAATCATCTATGTTGTGATTGTCATTTCGTGCACATAAATACCCAATGACATACTGATATAATGAAAGTATGATAATAAAGATAGAATCTTTATCATCTAAATCACATGATATTGAAATAGCATACTAAAAATTTTAAATAAATAAAAGGATTAGCATGTTTCTCAGCCCTGTGGTTAAAATCAAAAGATTAGAAAAATGGGAATATGAACTCACCTTGTTGTTGTAGTGGTTGACAAAGACTCAAAAATGCATGCGCTCACTGTTGTTGTACTGATCTTGTATTCACAGTCCTGTGTCTGATTAAATGTTATATGAGTTATGATTCCTTATTTGATTGCTCTTTTTCAAATCTATGTTGTTAACTGAGTTCGTGTAGTGAAAATGACTCATTCTTGTGATATTCAGAAGAATGACTCATGCTAATGACCATTCATATGAATAAGTCATGCTAATAAGTGTTCACACGAATGAGTAGGTCACACGAATGAGTAGGCCACACGAATGAGTAGATCACACGAATGACTCATGCTAATGAGCATTCACACGAATGAGTTGCTTACACGAATGAATAGCTCACACGAATGAGTAGCTCACATGAATGACTCGTGCTAATGAGTAGCTTACACGAATGAGTAGCTGATTCATACTCATTCGTTTGACTTCATACAAATGAGCGGTTCGTTCTTATGAGTCAATCGCCTGAAACGGGTTTCAGCCATGGCATGTGGCGATTTCAATTTTTAGTAGTATATATAGTCGTTTTGAGTGGGTATATGTGAGTAAACTCATTTAGAAGGTGTATGGGTCGTAAAAAGGATGTTTAAAGCCGGTTAAACTTCGGTTTTTTCCGGGTTTGTAGAAAACCCTAAAAACCGAACCTTGTGAGATCGATTTACCTTGGTTTTAGCCATTTTCAAGCCCAATCCCTTGTACTTTCAGGCTGGAAATGTCGAGAGCTTCGTTTTGACACCAAAATCTTGTGAAATGGTCGAGATTTGAGGAAGGAACGTAGAGAGAGAAAATAGAGAGAGAAAGTGACTGGTGTGTGTGTTTTAGAGAGAGAAACTAAATTCATGATGTATAACATGGTAGTTATCAATTAGAAGAGTTTGGATTTGAATTGGGTGAAAACAAGTTGAAAGAACGGACAAAAAGGGTCTTCGAATGCGTTAAAATGACAAAGTAGGAAAGCTGATGTGCAAGTAGGAGTAAGTTACGGCCAGAGAGGAGTAACTTACAGCTTGAAATACCACTTGCGGCCAAAACCCTCTGTCTTACGGCTTGACTTACGGCCTGGACCAAAAACTAAGATTTTTTTTTTTTTTTACATTTTGATTTGGAAACTTTGGGGGGGGGGTTACTTACTTCTTTCATATGAACTAATTGTGACCTTATAGGTGATGTTTACAGGTCAAAAATAGATATTCATCGGGCAATCAGATCGGGCACGTTTTGTAGTGGAATCACTCATTATCTTGGTTTTTGGTGGTTGTAAACTTAAACACACTAGTTTTTTTTTTTAATTATGGATGTTATTTACATGTAATTAAGTATGTTTAACTTATGTGATTATAATTTCACGCTTCCGAGCAAAATTTTGATAAAATTATGCGTTTAAACTAAACTGGGACCTAAATTGGACACGTGTAAACGTGTGAAAAGTTTTGGTGTCACACCATGACAATCAAGAGGAAGTGGGGAGATTACTCACAAGGTTATAAGATGTAACATCTGTACATATTCACAGTGTAATCATTAACGTTATGCAATCACAGTTCATGTATCCAAACAATCATGGTATGATTGTACAATCGTTTGTATGTTTTAGAAATTCTATTGTGAGTGATTAAGTATATACTTATTTATTTATAGTCAAACATGCTATACAATAACACTATTGTAATATATCGAAACAGTGGTGGGCTGACAGAAGACAAGGCAAGTAGTCGGTAACACGTAAGCGAGACTCAGTATCTTTATGGGTGACCATATATAAAGATATCCATGTTGAACATATAGTTATGAGTAAACGTTATTGAATACTTGAAATAACAAAAACGTATATAGTTACGGGTATACACGTAACTATATTTGTTAACGGTTCGAAACAGACGAATATTACAAAAATGCGTAAAATGTTATATTATATATTTTTACAATTTTGAAACTCGTCAAATACAACTCAAAATGATGTAACAAAACCATTTGTAGTGAAAAATAACATTTAAGTATTTTACGTAACGTAACGTGTAAACGCGAAATCAAACGAACCCGAACATGCGGGAAACCACTCGAGGTATTCAAGCTTTGAACACCCTCATTTATGGCTTCACCAACCAGAAAATTACTACTCTCTCTCTAAAATCAGACTACTATCTCTACTTTCTCTCTCTAAAAAACCACCATCAGTCTCGCTCGTTTCTCAAAGGATTTGGAAGATCTTGGTGTTTAAGGAAAGATCTTGAGGTGTACATCTAGAAAGTACAAAGGATCAGTTTGGCGCCCCGTCTCCCGAGTCACACCACTAACTAGATTTACACAAGAACACATGGAAACAGAGAAACAACGAAATATCATTTTGTAGAAAATATAAATAGATGTCATTTACAAAATATATAACCCTGGATTATATACATGATTCAGTACATTTACAAAATTGAAATACAAGATAAGAACGCAACATCTTCTAAGTCTTTGATGATAGCCTTCCAAATCTTATACATTACCTCTCTTTGTGTTCCCATTGCTTGAATACTTCTAGATTACCTGATATGTATACTTAAAATGGTCAGTTTACACTGGTGTGTTCTAAGTTTTGTATATATGTTTATATATTTAGAAATCACATATTCAACCGAATGTATAAGAGAATACAGATAGTTCTACGGTTCTTATTTAAGAACCCCAATCATAAAAATTAGTTTCACAGTTCTTATTTAAGAACCCAATATAGAGTATTCTTGAACTATCATCAACTCAGATTGTAAAAATAACTGGCAACATATAATAGGTCACTATTATATAATTAACTTATAATTCATAAAATTTCAAGTTGTATTCAACAATGTTTAAGGAAGAAAAGTGAACAAATGAAATACAAACAAATATTGTGCAATATACAACCAAACATAAAAAAATCATTACTCATAATGATTTCATATCAAACTAATCATTAACTAGTCCTAGGCGATTTCCAATAAACAAGTCACTGTCTAGGGTCACGTTCGCCCTCTGCCAGGTCTGGTCGTCACCAGCCACATACAGTTAATTGATCAATCAAACCCCTATAATCGACACATATGCCAGGGCTATTCCTCCCCGAGCGAATAAGCGATCTCAACACCATGAGATCGACAGTATACGACTCTGTTTATATTTATTGCAAAGACTTAAATAATATTAGTTGATTTTCAAAAGTACAATAAAACCTTTTGTCATCATTTTTTCTCAATTTATAAAATTTAATAGTAACTTTGTTCACCTTATTTTGTTAGTATACATATCAGCCCCAAAACGTTAAACTATTTTAAATGGGCATCATAGAACTCACCTGAGCCTCCCTTAAGGTCACGATCGCTTCCGATGTCGATTCGCGTTCACGAACCAATCAATACCAATATTTAACATGACCTAAATATATTTTAGTACACGCTAAAGTGCTCGTATTATTTCTTGGGTCTCGAATGAAGCATACAACATCTGTCCCTAAGTTGCATGACCGAATAAACCTGTATTAGTGCATAAGAGCAGTGACAATCTGCACTAAACAAGAGATGCATGTTTTTATGTCTGATAGGAAATTCCTTTGGTGGAAACATGCATCTATGTGTTTTAAAGACACTGTCCAAATTTCTTGAATTTCAACAGTTAGATCTCTAGGGATTAAAGTTTCTTTGGAACTTCATTCCCCCCCCCCCCCCCCCGCCCAGGAAATCCGTTGACTAGATTTAAGAAAGTAAAGGTATACCTCTGACTATCATTGAGTTAATCCCAACGGTCCAAATCACTGTATGTGTGTTAGGATTGACATATCCAAAAATAAAAGCAATCGAACGGTTCTATTACCTAGGACGAACGATTCTTCAGAGCTGCCTTTTCAGCTTCCGAATTCCGACCAGTCTATTTCAGGTCTTGTATATCACACCTCTGAGTCTCCGATCAACATTTTCTCCAGTACGATTCACTATATGTATGTTATGAACAACATATTAAAAATCTAGCTCATTTTAACAGTTGGATTTCCGTGCATCTACAATTCTTCAGATCTACCCTTTTCAGCCTCCGAATTCCAACCAATCTACTTTCAAGTGCTAAAAACCGCACCTGTAATGCTCTGATTGAAATTCCCTCCAGTGAGACTCAAGATAATTTTGTTATGAAGAACATATTCACAAATCAGCTCATTTCAACGGTTGGATAATCGTAGATCTAACCGAGACCAGAACTGCATGTGAAGAGTTAAAACCAAAACATGTTGTCTTGAAATCTCTTGATGATAAAAATGAGTTTAGAGCTGAAATTAAGGTAAATGGAGCTTACCATGAGGATAGGGATGTCAAAAAATGGTTAGAGGCTAAAAATGGGATCTCCGGCAGCCTCGTCCACCGCTGGACCACCGTAAACCACCGTCAAACCACCACAGAACCACCACCAGACTCCCTAGAGACTCGCCGGATTCCGGCCAGCAGTTCTTTTTCTCTGAATTAGACTTTTAAGTGTGTGAAAGAGTTTTGAGAATAATGAAGAAACAAGGGGGTAGGCTAGTATATATAGCCCGAGCTGTTAACGCGTTTAAATCACGTCACGAGAATAATGAAAGAGTTTTGCCAGGAATATATTTTTGTGACCGGAATAACTTGATAAAAATATTCTCCGAATATTTATTTCGTTGGATATAACCAATCCGGATGAATAGATTCGTTAAAACGACTCAATATCGCGTATGCAGTATGCAACGCGTTTTCACGTATTAACTGTTTTTCTCTTAACAAACTTCATTCTTACTTTTCTGATTATATTTTAGTACCAATATTATTATAACATTAACATAAATACTTAAATGTCACATTTCCGTTAATACGACACGTTAATCGGTTAGTCGTCTGTACTCATTTATAAGCACCAATAACATACGTAATGACTCACGGAACAAGTCTGCTATCTTATATGGGCCTATAACTCATCGGTTGGGTATGAATGAGCCCAATCCTTACTGGACATCATGTTCATCAGCGAGAAGACGATTCAGATTATGTATTTTTTTTACCAGATGTTACAATCTCCCCACCTTAATGGAATTTCGTCCTCGAAATTCGCTTCCCTAAAGTGGTCGGAAATTATGACTTGCGTTGTGAGTAAATTGGCATTGAGACCAATTCCCAAAAATAAAGAAAACCCAAACAATTAATATCATGAGTGTCGTGACAACAAATGCCCTTGGGTTCAGTTGTTCTTATTGCTTTGTAAGGTCAACTTGTAGTCTGATAGATATCAATCGAATCAACCCAGTACGGATCATGAACCGGATTGCGTTTGATCGAACTGACCAATTTTGGATCCTTGTTTGAATTTATTTTGGACAAACCGATCGAGATCAGACAAACCGTCTGAGTTCGGATCGATTGTCCCGATTGAGTTCGGACAAACCGTTGATATCAGACTAACCGTCTGAGTTCGGATCGATTGTCCCGATTGAGTTCGGACAAACCGACTGATATTGAACGAACTGTCTGAGTTCGGATCGCTTGTCCCGATTGAGTTTGGACAAACTAACTGATATCTTACAAACCGTCTGATTTCGGATCGCTTGTCCCGATTGAGTTCAGACAAACCGACTGACATCTGACAAACTACCTGAGTTCGGATCGATTTTCCCGATTGAGTTCGGACAAACCGACTGATATCGGACGAACCATCTGAGTTCGGATCGCTTGTCCCGATTGAGTTCAGGACAAGATCTCGTACGTACAAACAAGATCTCGCACTAACCGAGGTTTTTTTTTAGAATGAAAAAAAAACGACTAAGTGTTGCATTCTTAGATATTTTGCTAATGACCAAGTGTTGCACACTTAGAATATTTGCTAATGACCAAGTGTTGAACACTTAGAAATTATTCTAAGTGTTGCACTCTTATAACATTTGGTAATGAACAAATGTTGCTCTCTTGTAACATTTGCTAATAACAAATGTTGAACACTTAGTAATTTTTTTTAAGTGATGCTCTCTTATGAAATTTGCTAATGAACAAGTGTTGCAAACTTATAACATTTGCTAATGAACAAATGTTGAACACTTAGAAATTTTTCTCAGTGCTGCTCTCTTATAACATTTGCTAATGAACAAATGTTGCCCTCTTATAACATTTGCTAATAAACAAATGTTGAACACTTAGAAATTTTTCTAGGTTCTGCTCTCTTATAACATTTGTGTGACAACTAGTACCAGATCGTCCGGCAAACCGTACGGTATGTGTACTTTCACAATGACTATGTGTAAATAACTATGTGTATGACTATGCGTGAATAACTATTCGTTAAACAGTTGTATGTATATTGATGAAAATCGAAATACAGAAATACAACAAATCATGAGAAATAACAAAGTGTGAGAACAAATGGCAAAAACATATCGGTTGCAATCTGATTTCCATAAATAACAGAAATCAGAGGGCCGATAATTCAGTGTGAAAAACAAGGAGAAGCCAGTATAACTATGTGAAAATAGGTAAGTTCAGTTGAGTCCGTCTATGAGAATGTCTAATTCAAAATAGAAGTTCAGTATCGTTTCAGAATAATAAACCGACTGTTTATTTGCGTGGGTGACGATTCACACAAACATATCTGTGGGTTTAACGTTTTCAGCGCTAACTGAAAAGTAGAAAACAAAATCAGAAAGTAAAGCCATCGTTGTGTTCGTTCGGGTGATGATTCGAATGAATACGCGTGAAGGTGATACGATCTGACAAAACATTAAAATAAACGTTTTCGAAACAATAAAATAAGAAAAAGAAATTTGAGAAATTTATTAGGAATCACAACCTTGAAGAATTTAAAAGAAAAACATTCTTATAAAATATTTCCTGTTTTGAAAGTCATTTTTTTAAAATCCCGACAAAAATTTAAAATGATAACGCGTAAACGAATGAGACCGAGCACCGAGTTAAACTCGGACTATAAAAGCCGAAACCCCTTCTTTTTCCTCATTTTTCCCAGCTACTCTCTCTCTCTCTCTAAAACACACACACCCGTCACTTTCTCTCTCTAGTTTCTAACACTCCATTATGCATTAATTTCCCTCAAACAAGTCATTTTCACATATATGATCATGTGATCTAAATCATCCTCATTACCAACACATCTGGCTAATTGTCACATTATACACTATATTTACTCATTCAATTACCCACGCTCTAGTGGTTTCAGCAATATAATTCCTGGCTCATCCGGTTATCCACACTCTACTGGTTTATCACACTATCTACCGACTCACTCAGTTATCCACCCTCTAGTGGTTCAATTGATCAATTTCACCGGCTCATCAGGCTAATTTTATGCCATTTATATTATGCATACAACTCAAGGATAACATTCATATTGAAACTAAAAATGCCTTCTCATAGCTCATTTAACTCAATTAGTTTCATTAGTCAAGTTATGAACAATCAATATATAAACACCAAAAATCAAGTAGACTCTTTCTACTACTTATATGTAATGTTATAGTAATTTGGGTAACTTACCTTGTTCAAATGGTTGATTAACACCTACAATCTCCATTCCGCTCCTATGGCTTGTTTCTTGGTTTCTACCACTAACACCTAGTTGTAAATCACACATATGCAACTGTATTTAACACATATAACACATATACACACTGATTCAAACTCATTTGAATCTCACTCGTCACTAGGTGATGTTTAGAAGTCATGTTACCATTCTACTTAACCTATGTTTATCATTAACATAGGATTTCAAATCACAAGCATTTAATCAAACACTTGGTGTGAATTCATTAATTTAACTAATATTGTTAATGTTTAAACATTAACCAATCCCGCTTATATGCTCCAAAATCACAAATTCATAATTCTTATAAAAGATTAGTCAAAATTGGTGCAAAAACACATTCAAAATCATCATTTTAACAATCCTACTAGTTATTAGACACCATTGAAGAGGCTTCTACTTAACCTCTCATGTTATGTAACATCAGTGCCGGAACAGTAGTTCAGAACAGTAGGAAAGAACTATAGATACGGGTATGAAAAGTATTCGTATAATACTCTGTGTTAATTTTATATGAAACAATTGATGTTAACAGAACAGAAACTCAATACGGACAAACAACGCACACTGACACAATAATGATATGCTTAAACATGCTAAACTATGATAGGATACTATGTCGGGATATTAGTTAGGGTATTATTATGTATAAACGTACGTGAGGAAATCCAAACTAAAACCATAACGGATGTCGTTAAATGAATATTAAACACACGGTATATTCGTGTGGGTGACGATTTGCATGAATATATTTGTAAGTTTAATGTTCTGAACGATATCTTTTAATTAGAAAACCACAACAGGAAAGTAACGTTGTCGTCGTGTTCGAACGAGTGACGATTCGTACGAATACGCCCGAAAACGAAACGATTTGGTGAAACAATAAAAATAAACCTTTTTGAAATTTAAAAAAAATAAATAAAAGATATTTAGTTAATTTATTAGGGATTACCACTTTAAAAGATTTAAAAATTTCCATTTTCATAAAGTTACGTAATATTACGAACAACTGCGAAAACGACGCGTGAAACTGAAACCCAACGAAACCGAACACACCCGAACATACCCGGGCTACAAAAGTCCTACACCCTTTCTTTTTGCCCCACTTTTGCAGATTCAACCTCTCTACCCTCCAAAATCCCGGTTTTCTCTCCTCTACTCTCTCACTACCTTCAAACCTTCATAACTTCTTCATTTCTCCACCAAATTCGACGTTCTAGTAGTCAAAACGATCATGGGAACGAGAAGAATACAGAAGTACAAACGATCGGAGCTGAAACAATCGGAATTGGTTGCAGTTTTTGAGAGAAGATTCGGCTTTTGATGGTTTTCTACTATTACGATGAGGTAAGCTTCAAAACCGATTTCAACAGTGGAAATTGGTTAGGGAATGCACAAAAATTAGTTAAGGACTCTTGGATTGTGTTTGGAGTGAGCTTTGGATGAACGCAAATGGAGTAGAAATTGGAGATTTTAATAAACCTGCAATTTACGTGAATCTGGGAATCGGGAGGTTAAAGATAAGGAGATTCGAGAACCAACCCTTTAAATTGTCGAGAACCCTTTTGTTTTTAAACCTTAAAGTCGAGAAACCCATGTATAGTCCGAGAAACTCATTAGCAATTCGAAAACCATTTTGTTAAAGCCGAGTAACCCTCTAACTCGAGAACTTATTTTATGTTTAACTAGAGAACTCATTTTATGTCCAATTCGAGAATCACAATTTGAATTCAAGAACCATACCTTTAAGGCCATAAAGTCGAGAAACCATAGATGGGAAAGTAATCAAATTAGAGAACCATATAATAGTTTAAATGCAAACTAGAGAACCACATGTGGGGAAACCTTTACAAGTCGAGAACTATATATTCTCCAAATTAGAGAACACAATTAGAGAACCATATATTCTCTAAATTAGAGAACACAAGTAATTAGGAGACCCCCTAAAATTCGAGAACCTTTCCTTTGGACTACCCATCCAATTCGAGAACTCTACTTCTAGCTACCTACAATTTGAGAACCTCACAAGAAGTTCAAGAACCCCAAGGGTAGTCGAGAACACCCCTTTTATCGGGTGTCTAAGTTTAGGAGCTCCTAACTTGGTGTTAACCGAGTAATATTTGGAGTTGGGTGCAACGGGTTAAAACGTTCTCACTTATATTACTTAAAATTTGGGTTAAAAACATATATAAACCTTAAAACGAGTGTTGGAATCATAAACAATGACTCAAACATGAAAAGGGTTTATAACTAAGTTATAGTTAATCAAGGTAACAAAAAGTTTACTTATAAAAAGGGGAATTCGCTAAATTTTAATACAAAGTTGGTGGGTTTACCTTAACTAAGTATATTTTATATAAATCATAACAACCTAAGATTTGTTAAGTGGTTATGAATTTCAAAGAACTAAAGGACTATGATGGTGAAAAGACGGTTCAAGAAATGACTAAATACGGGGGTGTTGATCTTAGATATCAACTCTTAAAACTTAGTAAATTTCACGCCTTGGGTAATCAACCTAGGTTGTTCAAATAGAATAATTTAAGGTAATGATTAACTCAATAATGAACATGAACAAAATTGTAACAAAGAACTATTAAGGAACTTGTTGTTAATCTAGTAAGATTAACTTAAGTTCTAACATGTTTAACTTATATTTTTTCTAACGATAACTTATGTTTTACTAAAATATAATGATTTTTAGCATGTAAACATAGTTTTATAAAACTCATAATAACTTGTTTTACTAAAACATTTTAATGTAATTTAAAGAATTTTTGAACTTAACATTTATAACTTCAATAATATTTTATAGATGATGATTTGCTAAAAGGTTAAGTCTCTTAAGTTGTGAACCTTATGTAAACAAGGTTAATTCTTTAACAGTTAAGGGTAAGGGTATGATAAATTAGAATAACTTAGAGAAATTCTAGCAACACGTTAGAAAGTATGTATGACACTTAGATGCACACCGAGACCAAAACCCTATATACGTCAAATATAAAAACTTATATTATTCGAATCATAATAAATCAACTCAGGTGTTGAACATACAAAGTCTACAATCAACGAGCGCGTATATCTTTCTTGGTTCAATTGCATAGCAACACAGGTGAGTTTATTTCCCCTTTTCTAAACATTTTTGTTTTATAAATGCGGGGCTGAGAAGCATGCATAAATTATTTTCCTTGGATTATATTTGACTTAAATGCTTTTAAATCATATATGTTTTGTATGTATAACTGTTATCCTAGATTATGTCTAGATAAACTATTTCATGTTTCATAAAGAATTATTTATTTATCATAAGTGGATAATTGTTTTCATTTCAAGTAAACATGTTCAACGATCTATTTTCAACGATCTATTTTCAACGATCTATTTTCAACGATCAATTTTCAACGATCTATTTTCAACGATCTATTTTCAAAGATCTATTTTCAACGCGTCTATTTTCGACAAACCAAATATTCGATGTTCAATGAACCTAGTGTTTAGTGATCAACGAATCAAATGTACCATTGTTCAAGGAATCAAGTAGTCTTTGTCCAATGAATTAAGTACATTTTCTTTAACAAAACAAGAGAACATTTTCTGGGGAATATCTGGGAAATATCAAACATAACATGTGCCAACAGTCAAGAACGGTCAATAAAATCCGATATTTCAAGAAGTCCTAGCTAGACTAATTGATTACAGGTCGCATGTTTGATGATATTTACAGAATCCCCAACTTCCCTAAAAACCTTTGATTGCTAAACTAGTCTACTCGAGTTGACCAAGGCCCAATTATTAGGACTTAAATTTTAATTAAATGTTTATTTATTCATATATTTAAGCATTTTTATTAACTACGATCTATATTTGCCATGTTTGTTGTATGTTTTTGATGTTGGTTGAGAGTGAAACGCTTAATTATTATTAACAACAATATGTTATGTGGTTCAGTATATGGTGGGCTGGCGGCTGGGCTGGCGGTATGCTTGACCCTACGTATGCCCTATATATAAGCATAATTGGCTGGATAGCATAGGTGGTTGTCAGTGAGGCTAAGGTTGTCATTTCGGGTGTTCAAAGGTTGTCATTTTCAGATTGTACAAAGGATAACATTTTCAGATGGTTCAAAGGTTAACATTTTCAGATTGTTCAAGGTTTTCAGTTCAGTGTATGGGATGAAACGCTTAATTATCACCAAGAACAATATATTATGTACCTCGGTATGTGGTGGGCGGGCGGCTGGGTTGACGGTAAGCTTGACCCTACTTATGCCCTACATATAAGCATACTTGGCTAGATAGGATAGGTGGTTGTTGGTGAGGTTAAGGTTGTTAATCAGTCAGGTTTGTTCAAATTCATTTTCAAACAAAACAATATGAACTCACCAACCATGCGTGGACTTTGTTTTATTTCATGTTTTCTCAGGTGACATACAGGACTAGGTTAAGTTTGCATACTAGGATGCCCAAATAGTTGACCTAGTAACTTTTGGAAGCACATATTTTGGTGAATCATTTCGATATCTTGTACGACCACAAGATTACTGACTTATGATTCTAGGGGATATGTTTGTTTGGTTAAAGTTTTAAACACGACAGTTGTAATTTAACTTTGAAACTTTTAGATAATTATTATTGTGCTCTAGTTATTCTCAGTTGTTGTGCTATGTATACAATCTGATCACTTAGATTATCACACGATATCGCGCCCCGAGGACCTTCCGCCCGACGAGGCATTCGATCCGGCCCGCCGGCTCGGGGTGTGACAGATTGGCATCAGAGCTCAAGGTTATAGAGAATATAGGTCATTTATTTATAACAGTTTGTCATAGACTATAACTTAGGGTCCTCATGTAGAGAACATAGGACTTAGGAAATTATTTGCATATATTACATCATTTGATAATGAGTACTAACAGATAACTTTTCTGTTACGATCAAAAGGTCACAGGGACGACAACCATCCCCACCTCATCCTCCTCCACAAGAGAATGACCCAGCAACTGTTTCACAGGTAACCCTGATCGCTGAACAATTGGGTGCAATCCTCCCTAGACTCATCACCCAGATCAGGAATAGTGAGGAGTATGCTAGGAGCTTCCCACAAATTTCTGCAGAGAAGAAGGAACCAAAGGAAGGAGAGCCCAGCAAGGAACCTAAAGGTCGTCCTGCAAAAAGGCAAAAAGGACCTGTTAACTACAATGAAGCCACCCCAATCAGTCAAATCCTGCCAGATTTGATTACAAGGATTAGTATTCACTATGAGGGGAAAGCCCCTCTTTGCTCAGCTTGTCACTATCATTATCGAGCTGAACTTTCATGTGTACTATGTACACGCTGTGGGAAGGTGAGTCACTAGATACAGCAGTGTAGATCACCAGTAACCCCTATTCCCCGTCAATATGTTGGTACATTTCCTAAATGTGCCAGATGTGGTTTTCACCATGGCATGGAGAAACCTTGTAGACACTATCTGATAGTGGGAGATACGGACACTGGATTCAAATGTGCCGGTATATTCCAAATCGGAAACAGGAACAGAAAGTGAGCACCTCCACTTCTTCTCAACATAACAAAAACTGCTACACCTGCAGAATGCTCGGACATTTCGCAAGGGACTGCCCCAGGAGAGTGCCTCTAGCAGACCCAGCAGTCATTAAGGAATTACTTGTTTTACCAGCTCCAGAAGCACGCTCGGAGTCTGATGACTCCATAGGTATGTAATTCTATTTGGTGTATTTAAGTTATCAAATAGTATGGTATCTTAAACGTATATTTTGCCTTAGTTTAGGAATATTAAGATAAGGAAACCTTGGATTAATTAGCGGCCAATTAGATAAAAGAAGTAGAATAATCATTGTTTGTAATTTAATTAGAGATCACTATCGTAGTTAAGGAGGAAGCCCGATAGGAATAGACTATTATTATATAATCCAGTGGAGAAATAGATTTAAGGACGAATTAGGAAATCTTGAAACAAATAGAAACTAGGTTATTCTTAAAACACATAGTCTTAGTTACCCAGAAGACTACATATGAAATTCCTGAAAATTTGTTTGGGAAACTCCCTTTATACATCTGAAAGAATATTGTGGTACGTGTATGTCTGTTATAATATCAGCTTTAGATATTTATACTGATTAGCACCTTATGGATTGTCGGAAATGCCAAGTTAAGCAGGTAAACATTTATCTCGAACCTAGACTCAATTAAACTTGAATTCCTCATTTTAGGAAACTTCGGTTCTAGTAATGACAAGAAGGAACGGATTTGAGAATGATGCTAAGAGCATGATTAGTTAGATAGTAGATCCGTAAGAACTAACAAAACCAATTGATACTAATAAGAGCTTAGGATCAATGTGAATAACAATAACAGGGTAGTTAACCATACATGCTGAACATGGAGAAGACTTAACACCAGATTCAGAATCTTGAACAAAGGAGTTCAAGATGATACATAGGACCAAAATTCTAAGCATTTTAAAAAGAGAATGTTTGGTGATTAAAACAATTGGGTTACTATAGAACAACTAGGAATTATAACCCATTAAATTATCTCATATAGTAGATATAATAAAATTCACATGACATAAACATGATGGATTAAACTAATGGGTGATCTTAAGTGATAGCTCAACATCATCTGAACAAGACTTGCAGAGTTGTTAATATCTTGTGACGGATGACGTAAGGTAAACACCCGGGCGCCGATAAGATGTATCACGACTTACGGGTATTTTATTAGTGGCCCGAGAACAAAGAAATATATAGCCGAGTAAGTCGGTCGATGTCTGACATGTGCGAAGGTTAAGGTGGAACACCAGAAACCGTCAGGTTTAGTGGAACAGCCTGAGATTCTGCTCTAGAAGTGGGAACAAATAGCTATGGATTTCATTACCAAGCTACCCTGCTCTTCCAGTGGTCATGATACAATTTGGGTTATCATAGATTGTTTAACAAAATATGCTCATTTCTTGCCGATGCGTGAAACCTTCACGACGGATAAACTGGCGAGATTGTACATCAATGAGATAGTAGTGTGTCACGGTGTACCATTATCTATCATCTCAGATCGAGATATCAGATTCACATTAAGGTTTAGGCAGACGTTGCAGAAATCTCTAGGGACGGACTTAAATTTGAGTACAGCTTACCATCCACAAACGGACGACCAAAACGAACGTACTATACAGACCCTAGAGGACATGTTGCGAACATGTGTTTTGGATTTCGGTGGGAATTGGGACTCCCATTTGCCACTGATAGAGTTCTCCTATAAAAATAGGTGGATCAATTCTTTAAATGAAACTTTACAAGTCAACTGACTTGTAAGTAAATTGAAAGATAACATAAATCATTCTTAGAGATGTGCATAGATTGGCCACCACGGCAAATCTTTGCATTTTTCATAGTGTAAACTACCATGTCCCTTTGGTAGTTCCCTCAGACATTAGGAGCATACACTAGAATCTAGAAACAGATCAAAAGGTAGTTAGCATATACTGAATTGAAACGACACGACCTAGGACATACTTTATGCGATTTAAAGGTTGAGATATAACAACCAAAACCTAGAGTTCTGAAGACAACATGAGATAAATCCTATAGGAGTAGGAACCCAAAGCTATGGTTATAAATACCAAGCTACCACCTTATACTCCTAGGGGGCATCAAAGCCTATGGGTCAATAATACCTGTATGATAAAGCCCGCTCACAATTCTCATGAGTTGAAAGTACAGGTTAGGAATCATTTAATCAAATTTCACATAACTAGAACGAAGGCATGTGAAGACCTGAAGAGCTCATTATCTTCAATGAGATATTCAGGTGAGAAATTGGAAACAATAAGTTGATTCATACACCCTTAATGGAAATTGGAAACAACGCTTATCTCACGCATCAATAGTGTCCTAGCTACCACAGTAGCATAAAGGATATTTAAATTCTGTAGGAAACAGTACTCTAGGAAAACACATGAGAAAGGAACAAAAATTTTCCCTTGGTGTAAAGAAAGTTGTACCCGATGTCGATTTTAAATTTCAGGACGAAATTTCTTTAACAAGGGGAGACTGTAACATCAGTGCCGGAACAGTAGTTCGGAACAATAGGAAAGTACTGTAGATACTGGTATGGATAGTCTTCGTATAATATTATGTGTTAATGTTATATGAAACAATTGATGTTAACAGAACAGAAACTCAATACGGACAAACAACGCACACCGACACAATAATGATATGCTTTTAAACATGCTAAACTATGACAGGATACGATGTAGGGATATTAGTTAGTCTTTTATTATGTATAAACGTACGTGAGAAAATCCAAACTAAAACCATAACGGATGTCGTTAAATGAATATTAAACATACGGTATATTCGTGTGGGTGACGATTTGCATGAATATATTTGTAAGTTTAACGTTCTGAACGATATCTTATAATTAAAAAACCATAATTGGAAAGTAACGTTTGTCGTTGTGTTCGAACCGGTGATGATTCGTACGAATACGCGCGAAAATGATACGATCCGGTGAAACAATAAAAAAAACGTTTTTGAAATTTAAAAAAAAAATAAATAAAAATAAATAAATAAATAAAAGATATTTAGTTAATTTATTAGGAATTACCACTTTAAAAGATTTAAAATTTTCCATTTTCATAAAGTTACGTAATATTACAAACAACTGCGAAAACGATGCGTGAAACTGAAACCCAACGAAACCGAACACACCTGAACATACCCGGGCTATAAAAGCCCAACAACCTTTATTTTTGCCCCACTTTTGTATATCCAACCTCTCTCCCCTCCAAAATCAATGTTTTCTCTCTCTATACTCTCTCAGTACCTTCAAACCCTCATAACTTCTTCATTTCTCCACCAAATTCGAAGTTCTAGTAGTCAAAACGATCGTCAGAACGAGAGGATTACAGAAGTACAAATGATCGGAGCCGAAACGAGCTGAGTTGGTTGCAGTTTTTGAGAGAAGATTCGGGTTTTGAGGGTTTTCTACTATTCCGAAGAGGTAAAAGCTTCTAAACCAATTTAAACGCTTGAAAATGGTTAGGGAATGCACAAAAACTACTTAAGGACTCTTGGATTGTGTTTGTAGTGAGCTTTGGATGAAAGAAAATGGAATAGAAATAGGAGATTTTAATAAACCTGCAATTTACGTGAATCTGGGAATCGGGAGGTTGAAGATAAGGTGATTCGTGAACCAACCCTTTAAATTGTCGAGAACCCTTTTGTTTTTAAACTTAAAGTCGAGAAACCCATGTACAGTTCGAGAAACTCATTTGCAATTCAAAAACCATTTTGTTAAAGCAGAGACACCCTCTAACTCGAGAACATATTTTATGTTTAACTAAAGAACCCATTTTATGTCCAATTCGAGAATCACAATTTGAATTCGAGAACCATACCTTTGAGGCCATAAAGTCGAGAAACCATAGAAGCGAAAGTTATCAAATTAGAGACCCATATAATAGTTTAAATGTAAACTAGAGAACCACATGTGGGAAAACCTTTACAAGTCAAGAACTATATATTCTCCAAATTAGAGAACACAACAAACTAGAGAACACAATTAGAGAACCATATATTCTCCAAATTAGAGAACACAAGCAATTAGGTGACCCCCTAAAATTCGAGAACCTTTCCTTTGGACTACCCATCCAATTCGAGAATTCCACTTCTTGCTACCTACAATTTGAGAACCTCACAAGAAGTTCGAGAACCCCAAGGGTAGTCGAGAACACCCCTTTTCTCGGGTGTCTAAGTTGAAGAGCTCCTAACTTGGTGTTAACCGAGTAATATTTGGAGTTGGGTGCAATGGGTTAAGACGTTCTCACTTATATCACTTAAACTTTGGGTTAAAAACATAGATAAACCTTAAAAAAAAGTGTTTGAATTATAAACAATGACTCAAACATGTAAAGGGTTTAGAACTAAGTTATAGCTAGTCAAGGTAACAAATGGTTTACTTAAAAAAAAACAAATTAGCTAAATTTTACTACAAAGTTGGTGGGTTTACCTTAACTAAGTATATTTCATATAAATCACAACAACATAAGAGTTGTTAAGTGGTTATGAATTTCAAAGAACTAAAGGACTATGATGGTGACAAGAGGGTTCAAGAAATGACTAAGTACGTGGGTGTTGATCTTAGATATCAACTCTCAAAACTTAGTAAATTTCACGCCTTGGGTAATAAACCTAGGTTGTTCAAATAGAATAATTTAAGGTAATGATTAACTCAAGAATGAACACGAACAAAATTGTAACAAAGAACTATTAAGGAACTTGTTGTTAATCTAGTAAGATTAACTTAGGTTCTAACATGTTTAACTTACATTTTTTCTAACAATAACTTATGTTTTACTAAAATATAATGATTTTTAACATGTAAACATAGTTTTATAAAAATCATCATAACTTGTTTTACTAAAACATTTTAAAGTAATTTAAAGAATTTTTGAACTTATCCTTTATAACTTAAATAATGTTTTATAAATGATGATTTGCTAAAAGGTTAAGTATCTTAAGTTGTAAACCTTATGTAAACAAGGTTAATTCTTTAACAGTTAAGGGTAAGGGTATGATAAATTAGAATAACTTAGAGAAATTCTAGCAACACATTAGAAAGTACGTACGACACTTAGATGCACACCGAGACCAAAACCCTATATACGTCAAATATAAAAACTTGTAGTATTCGAATCATAATAAATCAACTCAGGTGTTGAAGGTACATAATTGTAACATCAGTGCCAGAAACGTAACCAGAACAGTGACTTGTACTGTAACTCAGGTACGAACTATGTGTATTACATATGTGTATTTATTATTTGATGTTGAATCGGAACTATTACACATCTGTTTCATAAACATATTGCAAATCCATGGTTTAACAGTCGGAATTATATCTGACAACACATAACCATTATGTGAATGTTAGTTAGGATTTTACTATGTATAGGCATATGTGAGATTTCATAGAACAAAACCATAACGAACGTCTTTACGTGAATATTAAACTGACGGAATATTCGTGTGGATGACGATTCGCACGAATATATCTGAAAGTTTAACGTTCTGAATGATGTCTGATAATTAGAAAATCACATCGAAAGGTATAGTTGTCATCGTGTTCGTACGGGTGACGATCCGAACGAATATGCGCGAAAACCATACGATTCGGTCAAACAGATAAATTTAACGTTTTCAGAAATTAAAAAATAAATACAAGATAATTAGTTAATTTACTAGCAATTACCACCTAATTTAAATTAATAAATTCTATTTTTAATATTGCAATGAATCGTGACGAGGAAACCGAAAACCGACGCATTGACGCGAAACCGAACAAAAGCAAACGAACCCGAACACGTCAGAATGATTAAATGAGTTAAATGGCTTTAAATGCCATCAACTCTCACCCACCAACCACACCCTCTCTCTAACTCGTCACTCTCTCTCTCTAAAAACCCTAGTCCATCTCCCCCTGAATATACACCAAATCAGGTGTTTTTGGTGTCCAAACGACGTAGCAACGAGTAGATCACGAAGAAACGAAGAGATCTATCTAAAGATCGCCCAATTTGAGGTAAAAACCAGCTAGAACGACCGATTTCTAGGGTTTCCCTCCCTTCTCGAACACCTGGACTTTCCAGCGAAGTTCTCGACCTACAAAACCTTAGGAATCGCACGACACATGCTTAGGTTAGTATAGGAACTTGTGGAATACTTGGAATGGTCCAAAATCATTGAAATGGTACCATGATTGGGCTCGATAGCAGCTCATACGAATGAGTGTTATAGGATACATCTCGTGCGAATAGCCATGCGAACCAGCACCATGGGCAAATGAGTTTAAGCCAATACAGCTCAGCCGAATGGCTTCATCCTAATAGGTTTCATAGCCGACTGAACTTCTCGTTCGTATGAACATGGGCGACCGAATGAACCTCATGACCGAGTGAACATCATGACCGAATGAAGCATGGGGACGAATGAAGCTACATAAGCATGCCTTCCTCATTCGGATTCCATGTTCATTCACCTAGCTAGTGTCGAACGAATGAGATCCAATCGCATGATCATCTTCATTCGCATAACTATCCCCCTTGCATGCTGGTCTGCACGAATGGGAAGCCATTAGGGTTTTCAAGAGGTGTTAACCGGTTCTATTAACCATTTATGCTAAGAATTTCAATATCAAAACTTTTCTAAACTACTCTAACATATAAACGTGGGTTTTAATAATTAATTGGATTTAAAACACTTGTGTTTTGTCAACTAAAACCATGGGCTAAAAAGGGCAATATAGAAGCTAGGCTTGGAGGTTTAAACAAGTGTTAAGCGAATGAGTGATGTTCATAAGCACTAAACTAGTAACCTGGGAGTTATAAACGTAACTTATGCTTACTAGTTTACTCCAAAGGGGAACATGATTGGTACTTATGAGTTCAAAGAACTAAGGAAACGAGTTGAAATCCATAAAAGAACAAGAAACAAACTAAGTAGAGATGTGTTGATTTTATGTGTCAACACTCCATACTTAGTGATTTTTATGCAATTGTATAATTAACTTAAATTATTTAATTAAATGATCTAATGTAGATTATACTTGAGGACGAAAAAGAACTAATGAAGGACTTAGAGTTAATCAAGTGAGATTAACTTAAGTTCTAACATGTTTAACTTATATTTTCGTAGAAATAACTTATGTTTTATTTAAAGTGAAATGATTTATAAAATTCTTTAATTAAAGTGTTTTTAAAATAAATTAAATGATTTCTTACCTTAATATTCTGCAACATAAGGATAAATTACAAATAAAATAATACAAACCTTATATAAGTAAGGTTTAGTTGTGACTATCTACGAGATAATGGTTCATTGAGAGTAATTAGTATAGAATAGTTAAAGAAACATAGAAACACCTTAGCAAGTATGCAGGACACATAGTCGCACACCGGGACCAAAACCCTATATAGTACCTTCCGATACATATAGTGTTCAAGTCATAATAAATCAACACAGGGGCTGAAGATACTTAATCAACAAACAACGAGCGCGTACAAATTTTGTGATTCATTACATAGCAACACAGGTGAGTTCATTGCCCTTTTTCTAAACATTTTTGTTTTATAAACGCGGGGCTGAGAAGCATGCGTAAATTATTTTCCTTGGATTATATATTTACTTAAATGCTTTTACTTCATATATGTTTTATATGTGTAATTGTTATCCTAGAATTCGTCTAGGTAAACTATTTGCAGGTTTTTCAAAACGGGTTGTTTATTCATCATGAGTAAATAACTATTTCAAATCAAAGAACTATTTTCAAAGGTCTATTTTTAAAGAACTAAAGATCTAAATCAAAGAACTATTTTCAGAGGTCTATTTTCAAAGAACTAACTATCTAAAACAAAGAACTATTTTCATAGATCTATTTTCAAAGAACTAACGATCTAAAACAAAGAACTATTTTCAGATTTCTATTTTCAAACAACTAATGATCTAAAACAAAGAACTATTTTCAGAGGTTGTTTTCAAAGAACTAAAGAACTAGTATGGAAAAAATAATGAACTATGGACGATCTAGACGAACCATAAAATCCTATACATCAAAAGATGTCCTAGCTAAACTGATTGATTATAGGTCGCATGTTTGATGATATTTACATATTTCCTCCACTACTAAGAACCTTGATTGCTAGACTAGTCTACTCGAGTATGACCAAGGCCCAATCGTTAGCTCTTAGATTTTTATTAAATGTTTATTTATTTATTTATTTAAGCATTTAATGTAATGTTTCTACAAATGCTATGGTTGATCATGATTGTGTGATGAACTTAAGGAATCAAGAGAATTTCCATATTTTGTGAAACTACAAGAACTAAGAACTAAAGAACTGAGGTGTTAATGATGAGAAATGAAACGCTTAATTACCATTGACAACAATATACTATGTGGTTCGGTATGTGGTGGGCTGGTGGTAAGCTTGACCCTACGTATGTCCTATACATAAGCATACTTGGCTGGATAATATAGGTGGTTGTTGGTGAACTATTTCATGTTTCATAAAGAATTATTTATTTATCATAAATGGATAATTGTTTTCATTTCAAGTAAACATGTTCAACGATCTATTTTCAACGATCTATTTTCAACGATCTATTTTCAACAATCTATTTTCAACGATCTATTTTCAACGCGTTTTCGACGAACCAAATATTCGATGTTCAATGAACCTAGTGTTCAGCGATCAACGAATCAAATGTACCATTGTTTAAGGAATCAAGATTTCTTTGTCCAATGAAATAAGTACATTTTTTTAACAAAACAAGAGAACATTTTCTGGGGAATATCTGGGAAATATCAAAGATAACATGTGCCAACGGTCAATAACATCCTATATTTCAAGAAGTCCTAGCTAGACTGATTGATTATAGGTCGCATGTTTGATGATATTTACAGAATCCCCAACTTTCCTAAGAACCTTTGATTGTTAGACTAGTCTACTCGAGTTGACCAAGGCCCAATCATTAGGACTTAGATTTTAATTAAATGTTTATTTATTCAATTATTTAAACATTTTTAGTAACTACGATCTATATTTGCCATGGTTGTTGTATGTGTATGATGTTGGTTGAGAGTGAAATGCTTAATTATTATAAGGATACTTGGCTGGATAGCATAGGTGGTTGTTAGTGAGGTTAAGGTTGTCATTTCGGGTGTTCAAAGGTGGTAATTTTCAGATTGTACAAAGGATAACATTTTCAGATGGCTCAAAGGTTAACATTTTCAGATTGTTTAAGGTTGTCAGTTCAGTGTATGAGATGAAACGCTTAATTATCACAAAAAACAATATATTATGTAGCTCGGTATGTGGTGGGCTGGCGGTAAGCTTGACCCTACGTATGCCTTATATATAAGCATACTTGGCTAGATAGGATAGGTGGTTGTTGGTGAGGTTAAGGTTATCATTCGGTCAGATTTGTTCAAATTCATTTTCATACAAAACAATATGAACTCACCAACCATGTGTTGACTTTGTTTTATTTCATGTTTTCTCAGGTGACGTATAGGACTAGGTTAAGTTTTCATACTAAGATGCCGAGATAGTGGACCTAGTAACTTTTGGAAGCACATATTTTGATGAATCATTTTGATATCTTGTACGACCACAAGATAACTGACTTATGATTCTAGGGGATATGTTTGTTTGGTTAAATTTTCAAACACGACAGTTGTAATTTAACTTTTAAACTTCTAGATAATTATAATTGTGCTCTAGTTATTCTCAATTGTTGTGTTGTATCCAGTGTCCCGTCTTCCCACAACGCATGCATTATACACACAAAAGTTCAGCTAGATGATGGTAGTGACAAGCCGAATAGAGGGAAGCTTTTCCCTTAGAAAGTGCAGGATTTGCGGAAGATATCCTCACGGGGCAGTCTCGTGCAATGTGTTCGGACAGTCCGCACACATAGCAATCCTTGCTGTGTCGAGGAAGAGGGTAGGTAATGTTTCCAGGATTCTAGTTATGAGTCGGGGGATTATTACAATCACGACTCCAGTGTCCCTTTCCTCCGCAATTCAGACAATGTTTGCACAATTTATTCTTAGCATGGTGGAGACCGCACGTGGCACATAAAGGAAATTTGCTAACCTCCTGTTTGCATACTAATTCCATTGATGATCTGCATTGGTGATCCCAATGGTTCACCTTACCACAATGGGTGCATTGCTTGCATGAGATTTCAACGCGGTGGTGATAGTGACAGCTAGTGCAAAGGGTGATTTTCCAGCGTAACGCCTACGATTCTCTGACTCCGGGGCAACAGCCATCTGACGAAGGGGAATGACCTCGGTGTAGATTTCAGGATTTCTTGATTTCTTAGAACAACTCCGTCTTCGCTTCCTGTTTGTTTCTCCTTCTTCCAGTTCCTTCTTCTCTGCAGCCAGTAGTGGGAAGCTTCTAGCAAATTCCTCACTATTCCTGATCCGTGTGATGATTCCAGAGAGAATCGCCACCAATTGTTCAGTGATCAGTGTTGCAAGTACCTCAACGGCTGGGTCCGTCTCTTGTGGAGGTAGAGACGGTGATGGTTGCCTTCTTGGTGACATTCTAATCATAACCAACAGAACATTGGTTAGTGCCATGATCGAATGCAGAAGACACAATGCAAGTAATTTCCTAATTCCTATGTTCTCTACATGCAGGGTCCCTAGGTTATAGTCTAGGCCAAACCGTTTAAATAAGTGACCTATATTTCTCTATAACCATGGCTCTGATACCAATCTGTCACACCCCGAGGCGGCGGGGTAGGATCGGGTTTCCCCGACGGGCGGAAGGTTCCCGGGGCGCGATATCGAAATGATAATCGAAATGATCAGATTGTTCACATTGCACATGATATATAAATGAGAAACTTACTAAAATAAAACAGAATTATAGAGTTAAATTATATCAGTTAAATTTACAATTTAACAATGTAACTCCCCTATCACATCATAAGTCTTCAATCTTGCAGCTGCACAAGATATACAAAACAACTGTATAATGATGCTTCAAAATAATGCAGGTCCAAAAAGCTAGGTCCTCTATCAGATAACCTAATCCAAAGAAATAACTCTTCAGTTGACCTGTTCGTCACCTGAGAAGTTATGCAAAAATAAAGTCAACACATGGTTGGTGAGTTCAGATAGTTTAGTATTTGAAAATGATTTGAAAATGATTTGAAACCTCCTTTGGTAAAAACCCTAACCTCATTAACACCACATGTATCATCTAGATCGGTATGCTTATGTATAGGGCATACCCCTGAGTCGAGGCTACAACCCCGCCCAGACGCCATCCCACCACAGACTAATCCGCATAGGACATTGTTGTTAATGATAATTAAGCATTTTTACCTAACACACACTCTTGTTCATAATGACTCAAATGTTCACACAAAACCTTTGTTTAACTCTCGGGTAACAACCTTAATCTCATTAACATCACATGTGTCATCCAGATCGGTATGCTTATATATAGGGCATACCCCTGAGTCGAGGCTACAACCCCGCCCAGATGTCGTCCCACCATATACTAATCCACATGGGACATTGATGTTAATGAAAATTAAGCATTTTACCCCTACCTTTAACCCAATAATTCGTCCGTCCTTTGTTCCTGTAAATACAACAATTTGGAATCTATATTGATTCCTTATGTTCATCACAATAGTGATCAACCACAGTAATTGCAGAAACAGTTTAATAAATGCTTAATTAAATAAATAAACATTTAATAAAATCTAAGTCCTAATGATTGGGGCCTTTGGTCATACTCGAGTAGACTAGTCTATCAATCTAGGTACTTAGTAGTTAGGGAATCTGTAAATATCCTCAAACATACGACCTACAAGTCAAACGGTCTAGCTAGGACTTCTTGAAATGCAGGATTTTATGTTTCGTCTGTTTTTGGCGTATGTTATCTCTGATATTTCCCAGGCTTTCCCTTGAAAATGATTTATTGATTCGTCTGATTCTGTTACAAGATGTACTTGATTCGTTGATCATAGAATACTAGATTCATTGATCAAATGTACACTTGATTCATAGTTCAACAAACACTTGATTTGTAGAACATTGAATATTGTCTTTGCAAAGATTGTTTCGTTTGATTTGTTGAAGTCCCACACTTGTTTCACCAAAATGTTTCATTTGATTCATTGAATTCTCCCATTTGATTTGTCAAAATGTTTAGTTTGATTCCTTGAACTCCCACACTTGTTTTGTCAAAATGTTTGATGTGATTCTTTTGAAATGTTTTGATCTGTTGAAATCTTTTAGTTTAAATCTGATTATTCACTTAATTTATAAGTAAATCAGTTAGTAAACCTGCATAAAATCTTCCTAGACATGGTCTAGGATAACATTTTTATATATGTAAACATATAAAATTTAAAAGCATTTAAGTAAACAATTTAATAAACAGTTTACGCATGCTTCTCAGCCCCGCGTTTTAAAACAAAAATGTTAGAAAAGGGGCAATGAACTCACCTGTGTTGCTGTGAAATGAACCACAAAACATATGCGCACTCTTTGATTGTTGCCTAAGTATCTTTAGCACCTGAGTTATTTTAAAGAATTCGAATACGATAAGTACATACGGGAATTGTCGTATCTATGGTTTGGTCTCGGTGTGCAACTATGTGTCTTAGATTACTAGTGTGTTTCTAGAATTTCTTCTATCTAAGTTAAACTAGTACCCATTAGTAACCCAAATCCCACATTAATCATTTAAAGTATTTAAGTAAAACCTTTTCAATTTATTACCTTTCAAGTAAATCATTTATTTAGGAAAAATCATTTAATTATATTAATAAGGTTTATAATTACATTTCTTTTTATGAAAAGCATAATTAATTTAAGAAAAGTGCAATTAACATGATGGGCTTATATTAAACCCATTGGGCCGTTCTTGGGCCCATTATTAGACTTTATGTGTTCAACGATACATGCTCAACTTGTTGATTAACTAAGCCTAAATAATTCATGTAAATCATTTAGGTTAGTTGTAAGATTGAATAGATTTTCTTAGGGTTTAAATATAAGTGATTTGATCACACCCATTTGTGTGATAGCCATGTAACCCCAACATTTCCACTTACTCATGCAAGATGGATCCATGCGCACACACATGAGATATATTCCCATGCCTGCACACCTTATCTTTTAGAAGCTATAGTTTTATGTGATTGTCAAAATTTCCTCATCCAAGTCTCGTAGGCCTAATGAAATCGTATATGGACTAGAAGTTTATATGTGGGCCAACCTATTTGGGCCAGGTATGTGTGTGTGTGACCCGCCTAAGATAATCATGGACCCGTGTGTTGCCGTGGACCGAATTCAATGTGTTTGGTATAAGTCAAGTGCTTGGGCCGGTTTACAAGGACCATGGCCTATTGGGCCAACATGGCACTTGGCCGGTTAAAACATTGGGCCGAATGGATTAAACAATTGGGTTGGGCCGGTAGACAATTGGGCCGGCTAGTGGCCATGGCCAAATGTCATTTGGTCGAGAGATGCTAGAGAGATTATAGTGGGCAGCGAACCTTTGGGGAATGAGGGATAGGTTCGGCCAATAGTTTAGGACTAGTAGGGTTCGGCTATGTTCATTAGTTGGTATCATATAGGTTCGTTGAGGGAAAGGTTCGGCTAACAATTGATAACAAATGAAACATGTAGCGAACCTATTAGGTATAGTTCGGCTCTGCATGCCTAAATGGGAAAGGTTCGCCTCATGCATCAAAGGTTCATGCACCGTGGTCAAGGGTTCGCCTACATGAAGCAAGGTTCGTTCCTAGGATAGAGTTCGGCTAACAAAGTGCCGCTTAGGGTTCGGCTGGGATGGGTCACGCATGGTTCGCCACTCTTGATAAGGTTCGGCCAGTGATGTATTAGGTTCGTAGAGTAAAAGGTTCGGCTAATAGCTGAGTAAACAGGTTCGGCCGCCCTCTTCTTTTCCAGCTTTACCCACGATCCCTACCTGCAACAACACCATTTTCGAACTCTAATCCGGGTAAGGTTGTTCCTTGGGTCGACATTCATGTTAGAATGTTGCCTAAATGTGTGTTTTGAGTACGAAGATCCTAAACCGGTCGTGTGTGTGTGTGTGGGTCGAACAACCACAACAATACAAATGAAAACCCTAAATATTCGAACCTTTAAACATCCATACCTCAAAATCGGTTGGACAAATCTACAGATCGGTTGTACTTCCTTGAAGAGGATGATGAGAGCTTCGTGTGGACACCAAGAACGCCCGATTTCGCCTCCAAACGAGTGAGATCTTGAAGGTTGAAGATGAAGAACTTTAGAGAGAGAGAGGTGACGGGAGAGAGAGCTAGAGAGAGAGAGGGATGTGTAAAAATGAAAGAATTTAGTTCTTTCCACGTTTATGTATACCCCGAGGGTATTCGGGTTCGTTTCGTTTGCTTGGTTCACGTTTCCGTCGCGTTTCCGGATCGTAACGCGTGTAATTACGTAATTTAAATAAAAGGCTTTATTTTATGTGTTTGGAAAGTGGCTATTTCTAGTAATGATATTAAATGTTATTTTCTTAATTTATTTATCGAAGTTTATAATTTTCACGCGTTTTATTAATTATTCGCGTATTATAGTTTACGCGCCTAAATTAAAATAGTTTCATTTTAATTTATTTATGACGAGTTTCAAAATTGTAAAACAGGAACTATTTTATTTCCTTAACTTTATAACCGTTCGAATCGCCTTTCGTTTCGTTTCGTCAGAAAACGTCACTTACGCGCGTTTTCGTATAGAGCGCTAACTGTACGAACACGATAGTACGTTTCACTTTCTGATTTTGTTGTCTACTTTAAAATCATCGTTTCAGATCGTTAAACTATCCGATCTATTTGTACAGATCGTCACCTATACGAATAGTTCGTCAGTTTAGCGTTCCGTAACAACAACTGTTATTGCATTATTTTGATTATCCTCATATACGTGCTATCCTAATAGATCCTAAAAAATAAACCCATGATGGTTTAGGGTTGCCAGATAATTACCTGACTCAAGAACCATTGTTCTGTACTTAGTTTCTGCTAAATGTTTATGAATCTGTTGTTTGATAATGTGAAATGACTTTGACTATCGATATGAACATGAAATAGAATGGAATGTGTGTAGTTTGTGTCTGTTTACTGTTCGTGCTACTGTTGCGATCACTGTTTCGGCACCGGTTTCAGCACTGTTGTTACAGTCTCCCCTTGTTATAGAAATTTCGTCCCGAAATTTAAGAATAGTTATCGGTTACCGCTTTCTCTGTGAGCATTTGGGGATTTCCTGAACATTGTGTGATCTTCGCATTTCCCAAGTAAACTTGAGTTTTCGCTTTGAATTTCCAGTGAAACTTAGCAATGGAAATACGACTTTTCCTTAGTTGTTTAATCTAACGAGCCATAAACTCTGAAGATCATTACACAAGGTATAAATGTCCATCCAATTGAATTCCTTCAGTTGATATGATGAACGATTCGTTAGTACGACATTTATTCAAGTTCGAGACGTGAAACAAGTAACGCATCCCACTAAGGTCATCTGGTGACCTCAATCTATGTGCCATAGCCCGAATGCATTTGATGATCTTGAATTGTCCTACTTTTCGTGATGCTTGTTCGTCCCTTTATTCTAGAATGGACTACACCTTCAATCCGTCAGTCGGCAACTGACGTTGCCGACCTTAAGGAGCCTCGAATGGTGTGCATTAAATGCTACTAAATTGACTGTTGTTGTAGGGATGTTTGATCTGTGGCAATTGAGTGTTCCAATCTCCACTGAAGTTTGACACACAGGTTCTCAACAAATCCTCCAAGTTCAGTGTCGTACTTTAGCTTCGACCTTTCGTTGGCGAAGGGTGAGCTATACTCAGTTTTAAGTACATTCCTGAAGGTTTCTGTGATGTTTGTTAGAACCTTATTATGAATTGCCGTCCCTATCCAAAATGTTAAACAATGGTACCACATAGCGTACCACTATCTCGTTGCTGTATAATCTATCAGTTTACCTATCACCAGAGTCCACCCACTATTTTGGTAGTAAGTATTACATCCGGTTTATCTTAAACTGTCTTTCGGCTCTAAAATCTGACACACTCCTTAAAGTTTTCATAGGGGACTCTCACAGCTCTAGGTCTTGATCACCGGATCAAGATCCTTAAGTCACCCATGGTGTATATTTAAGTTATTTGACATAACTGTATACATACTTCACCATTTGTTTGATCTATTCTCAACTTGAAAGTGTATATTATACAGCGGAGAGGTCTACCTAAAATATGGTAGAACTATTAGGATAAAGGTAATGATTTACCTTCTTAGTATTCCTATACCCATCTGCGCGATGGTGTATATCTATTTTACTTTCCACCCTAAAGTCATGAGGCCTATGGAACTTATTGTAACTTTTGTTCCAACTGTTACCTATTCTCATCCTAATTTCAAATAGGAAGAATTTAAGATAAAGTTGTTCTTCCTTCAACAGTTCCAAAATATCCCTGAGATGTCGTTCGCGTTCTGTCTTGCTATTAGAATAAGTCAATATGTCATCCCTAATAGTAATGACAAACTAACCAGCTACGGTTTGCACACTCGATTCATGAGGTCCACGAAACCATAGGTGCATTCTTCTATCCGAAGAGCATCACCATAACTTGGAATGCTCATACTTCATTCGGAATATTTTCTCGGGCGTACCTTCATCTTGCATTCGCAAATGATTTCCCTTTCCCTTGATCTACTTATTTAGTCTAGATAAAAACCTACACAATTCTCATGTTTACTTTTCCTAACATCCTAGAACCAGAGTTCTCAAATTTAAGTAACTTAAATTCTAGGAGATCTAGATAGGAAATGAAAGTCTACACTCTAGCTTCGACATTTTTAATTTCTAAGGCTTTTAGTGTTCTAATTAGATAAAGTTCTATTCTAAATTACAATAATTAAGCCGGCATTAATGATTACTCTATCCTCATTTAATCATTTAACCCTTATTTAACCTAAAGGTTCCTTCAATTATTATTCTGATTATCTTTTCGGCACTGACTTTGCTTTCGACTAACTTAAATTTATTGTTCCTAAAATTACAACAGACTATGTAGTTCTAATTAATACACCAACAGGTAATTTAAGATATTAAACTGAAATTTGCATACCTATGGAGTCATCGGACTCCGAGTGTTCCCCAGGAGCTGGTAAAGCGAGTAGTTCCTCAGTGTCTGCTGGGTCTGCTAGAGGCATTTTCCTAGGGCAATCCCTTGCGAAATGTCCATGCATTCCGCACGTGTAGCAGTTGTTGTTGTGTTGAGGGGAAGTAAAGGTGCTCGCTTTTTGTTCCCGTTTCCTAGTGGAAATAAACCAACACTGTTGAATCTAGTGTCCGTATCTACCACAATTCAGACAGTGTTTACAAGGTTTCTCCTCACCATGATGAAAACCACATCGGACACATTTAGGAAATGCACCAACATATTGACGAGGAGTAGAGGCTATTGATGACCGACACTGTTGTATCCAGTGTCCCGTCTTCCCACAACGCATGCATTGTACACACGAAAGTTCAGCTATATGATGGTAGTGACAAGCCGAATAGAGGGAAGCTTTTCCCTTAGAAAGTGCAGGATTTGCGGAAGATATCCTCACGGGGCAGTCTCGTGCAATGTGTTCGGACAGTCCGCACACATAGCAATCCTTGCTGTGTCGAGGAAGAGGGTAGGTAGTGTTTCCAGGATTCTAGTTATGAGTCGGGGGATTATTACAATCACGACTCCAGTGTCCCTTTCCTCCGCAATTCAGACAATGTTTGCACAATTTATTCTTAGAATGGTGGAGACCGCACGTGGCACATAAAGGAAATTTGCTAACCTCCTGTTTGCATACTAATTCCATTGATGATCTGCATTGGTGATCCGAATGGTTCACCTTACCACAATGGGTGCATTGCTTGCATGAGATTTCAGCGCGGTGGTGATAGTGACAGCTAGTGCAAAGGGTGATTTTCCAGCGTAACGCCTACGATTCTCTGACTCCGGGGCAACAGCCATCTGACGAAGGGGAATGACCTCGGTGTAGATTTCAGGATTTCTTGATTTCTTAGAACAACTCCGTCTTCGCTTCCTGTTTGTTTCTCCTTCTTCCGGTTCCTTCTTCTCTGCAGCCAGTAGTGGGAAGCTTCTAGCAAATTCCTCACTATTCCTGATCCGTGTGATGATTCCAGGGAGAATCGCCACCAATTGTTCAGTGATCAGTGTTGCAAGTACCTCAACGGCTGGGTCCGTCTCTTGTGGAGGTAGAGACGGTGATGGTTGCCTTCTTGGTGACATTCTAATCATAACCAACAGAACATTGGTTAGTGCCATGATCGAATGCAGAAGACACAATGCAAGTAATTTCCTAATTCCTATGTTCTCTACATGCAGGGTCCCTAGGTTATAGTCTAGGCCAAACCGTTTAAATAAGTGACCTATATTTCTCTATAACCATGGCTCTGATACCAATCTGTCACACCCCGAGCCGGCGGGGTAGGATCGGGTTTCCCCGACGGGCGGAAGGTTCCCGGGGCGCGATATCGAAATGATAATCGAAATGATCAGATTGTTCACATTGCACATGATATATAAATGAGAAACTTACTAAAATAAAACAGAATTACAGAGTTAAATTATATCAGTTAAATTTACAATTTAACAATGTAACTCCCCTATCATATCATAAGTCTTCAATCTTGCAGCTGCACAAGATATACAAAACAACTGTATAATGATGCTTCAAAATAATGCAGGTCCAAAAAGCTAGGTCCTCTATCAGATAACCTAATCCAAAGAAATAACTCTTCAGTTGACCTGTTCGTCACCTGAGAAGTTATGCAAAAATAAAGTCAACACATGGTTGGTGAGTTCAGATAGTTTAGTATTTGAAAATGATTTGAAAATGATTTGAAACCTCCTTTGGTAAAGACCCTAACCTCATTAACACCACATGTATCATCCAGATCGGTATGCTTATGTATAGGGCATACCCCTGAGTCGAGGCTACAACCCCGCCCAGACGCCATCCCACCACAGACTAATCCGCATAGGACATTGTTGTTAATGATAATTAAGCATTTTTACCTAACACACACTCTTGTTCACAATGACTCAAATGTTCACACAAAACCTTTGTTTAACTCTCGGGTAACAACCTTAATCTCATTAACATCACATGTATCATCCAGATCGGTATGCTTATATATAGGGCATACCCCTGAGTCGAGGCTACAACCCTGCCCAGACTCCGTCCCACCACATACTAATCCACATGGGGCATTGATGTTAATGAAAATTAAGCATTTTACCCCTACCTTTAACCCAATAATTCGTCCGTCCTTTGTTCCTGTAAATACAACAATTTGGAATCTATATTGATTCCTTATGTTCATCACAATAGTGATCAACCACAGTAATTGCAGAAACAGTTTAATAAATGCTTAATTAAATAAATAAATAAACATTTAATAAAATCTAAGTCCTAATGATTGGGGCCTTTGGTCATACTCGAGTAGACTAGTCTGTCAATCTAGGTACTTAGTAGTTAGGGAATCTGTAAATATCCTCAAACATACGACCTACAAGTCAAACGATCTAGCTAGGACTTCTTGAAATGCAGGATTTTATGTTTCGTCTGTTTTTGGCGTATGTTATCTCTGATATTTCCCAGGCTTTCCCTTGAAAATGATTTATTGATTCGTCTGATTCTGTTACAAGATGTACTTGATTCGTTGATCATAGAATACTAGATTCATTGATCAAATGTACACTTGATTCATAGTTCAACAAACACTTGATTTGTAGAACATTGAATATTGTCTTTGCAAAGATTGTTTCGTTTGATTTGTTGAAGTCCCACACTTGTTTCACCAAAATGTTTCATTTGATTCATGGAATTCACCCATTTGATTTGTCAAAATGTTTAGTTTGATTCCTTGAACTCCCACACTTGTTTTGTCAAAATGTTTGATGTGATTCTTTTGAAATGTTTTGATCTGTTGAAATCTTTTAGTTTAAATCTTATTATTCACTTAATTTATAAGTAAATCAGTTAGTAAACCTGCATAAAATCTTCCTAGACATGGTCTAGGATAACATTTTTATATATGTAAACATATAAAATTTAAAAGCATTTAAGTAAACAATTTAATAAACAGTTTTCGCATGCTTCTCAGCCCCGCGTTTTAAAACAAAAATGTTAGAAAAGGGGCAATGAACTCACCTGTGTTGCTGTGAAATGAACCACAAAACATATGCGCACTCTTTGATTGTTGCCTAAGTATCTTTAGCACCTGAGTTTTTTTAAAGAATTCGAATACGATAAGTACATACGGGAATTGTCGTATCTATGGTTTGGTCTCGGTGTGCAACTATGTGTCTTAGATTACTAGTGTGTTTCTAGAATTTCTTCTATCTAAGTTAAACTAGTACCCATTAGTAACCCAAATCCCACATTAATCATTTAAAGTATTTAAGTAAAACCTTTTCAATTTATTACCTTTCAAGAAAATCATTTATTTAGGAAAAATCATTTAATTATATTAATAAGGTTTATAATTACATTTCTTTTTATGAAAAGCATAATTAATTTAAGAAAAGTGCAATTAACATGATGGGCTTATATTAAACCCATTGGGCCGTTCTTGGGCCCATTATTAGACTTTATGTGTTCAACGATACATGCTCAACTTGTTGATTAACTAAGCCTAAATAATTCATGTAAATCATTTAGGTTAGTTGTAAGATTGAATAGATTTTCTTAGGGTTTAAATATAAGTGATTTGATCACACCCATTTGTGTGATAGCCATGTAACCCCAACATTTCCACTTACTCATGCAAGATGGATGCATGCGCACACACATGAGATATATTCCCATGCCTGCACACCTTATCTTTTAGAAGCTATAGTTTTATGTGATTGTCAAAATTTCCTCATCCAAGTCTCGTAGTCCTAATGAAATCGTATATGGACTAGAAGTTTATATGTGGGCCAACCTATTTGGGCCAGGTATGTGTGTGTGTGACCCGCCTAAGATAATCATGGACCCGTGTGTTGCCGTGGACCGAATTCAATGTGTATGGTTTAAGTCAAGTGCTTGGGCCGGTTTACAAGGACCATGGCCTATTGGGCCAACATGGCACTTGGCCGGTTAAAACATTGGGCCGAATGGATTAAACAATTGGGTTGGGCCGGTAGACAATTGGGCCGGCTAGTGGCCATGGCCAAATGTCATTTGGCCGAGAGATGCTAGAATGATTATAGTGGGCAGCGAACCTTTGGGGAATGAGGGATAGGTTCGGCCAATAGTTTAGGACTAGTAGGGTTCGGCTATGTTCATTAGCTGGTATCATATAGGTTCGTTGAGGGAAAGGTTCGGCTAACAATTGATAACAAATGAAACATCTAGCGAACCTATTGGGTATAGTTCGGCTCTGCATGCCTAAATGGGAAAGGTTCGCCCCATGCATCAAAGGTTCGGCTAACATGCACCGTGGTCAAGGGTTCGCCGACATGAAGCAAGGTTCGTTCCTAGGATAGAGTTTGGCGAACAAAGTGACGCTTAGGGTTCGGCTGGGATGGGTCATGCATGGTTCGCCACTCTTGATAAGGTTCGGCCAGTGATGTATTAGGTTCGTAGAGTAAAAGGTTCGGCTAATAGCTGAGTAAACAGGTTCGGCCGCCCTCTTCTTTTCCAACTTTACCCACGAACCCTACCTGCAACACCATTTTCGAACTCTAATCCGGGTAAGGTTGTTCCTTGGGTCAACATTCATGTTAGAATGTTGCCTAAATGTGTGTTTTGAGTACGAAGATCCTAAACCGGTCGTGTGTGTGTGTGTGGGTCGAACAACTACAACAATACAAATGAAAACCCTAAATATTCGAACCTTTAAACATCCATACCTCAAAATCGGTTGGACAAATCTACAGATCGGTTGTACTTCCTTGAAGAGGATGATGAGAGCTTCGCGTGGACACCAAGAACGCCCGATTTCGTCTCCAAACGAGTGAGATCTTGAAGGTTGAAGATGAAGAAATCTAGAGAGAGAGGTGACGGGAGAGAGAGCTAGAGAGAGAGAGGGATGTGTAAAAATGAAAGAATTTAGTTCTTTCCACGTTTATATACCCCGAGGGTATTCGGGTTCATTTCGTTTGCTCGGTTCACGTTTCCGTCGCGTTTCCGGATCGTAACGCGTGTAATTACGTAATTTAAATAAAAGGCTTTATTTTATGTGTTTGGAAAGTGGCTATTTCTAGTAATGATATTAAATGTTATTTTCTTAATTTATTTATCGAAGTTTATAATTTTCACGCGTTTTATTAATTATTCGCGTATTATAGTTTACGCGCCTAAATTAAAATAGTTTCATTTTAATTTATTTATGACGAGTTTCAAAATTGTAAAACAGGAACTATTTTATTTCCTTAACTTTATAACCGTTCGAATCGCCTTTCGTTTCGTTTCGTCAGAAAACGTCACTTACGCGTGTTTTCGTACACAGCGCTAACTGTACGAACACGATAGTACGTTTCACTTTCTGATTTTGTTGTCTACTTTAAAATCATCGTTTCAGATCGTTAAACTATCCGATCTATTTGTACAGATCGTCACCTATACGAATAGTTCGTCAGTTTAGCGTTCCGTAACAACAACTGTTATTGTATTATTTTGATTATCCTCACATACGTGCTATCCTAATAGATCCTAACAAATAAACCCATGATGGTTCAAGGTTGCAAGATAATTACCTGACTCAAGAACCATTGTTCTGTACTTAGTTTCTGCTAAATGTTTATGAATCTGTTGTTTGATAATGTGAAATGACTTTGACTATTGATATGAACATGAAATAGAATGGAATGTGTGTAGTTTGTGTCTGTTTACTGTTCGTGCTACTGTTGCGATCACTGTTCCGGCACCGGTTTTGGCACTGTTGTTACACTTCTGCCCGACGGCACATTAGATCCGGCCCGCCGGCTCGGGGTGTGACATGTTATCCAATTCCTGTCCAACTAATTTCACCCAAATTTGATAACAACTAATAGTTTGATTGTTTAAAACACATAATAAGTATCATTTCATGATTTCTAACTCATTTAAACAACCAATTCAAGATTTGAGCTTAATCCAAAACTTGTTCATCTCAAGAACTTACAACAAACATCAAGAATGAAATTAAAATCACTTACAAGATGTTAGAATACACTTATAGATAGGATTAAAAGCTTCAATCTCGAGTTTTAACCACGAAATCACCAAATTTGAAGGCTAGGTCTCGAGTTCTTCTTCTCCCTTTACTTCTATGGTTCCACACGTAAAACACACACACATATCTGATGAGAATGAGGTTTTGACCAAAGTCAAACATTTATTCTCTAGTTTATCAACCTTGCCCATTTGGCAAGTTTAGCCCCTCAAGCTTTTATTTTAGTTAACCACTTAACCAACCTAATCAAGTTAGTTACTAGTTAACTTTAATACCCTAAATGTTATTATCACAACATAATTTAAAGACATGATAATGTTTATTTATTAGTACACGTGACCATTAAAACCGGTCGTTACGCATGGGCCTCCCTCCTAGCCCGTACACTTCTTCGAATAATTCTGTTGTAAGCTCTGCTGCAAATTGATAGGCTCCTGGTGCAGAACCTTTAACTAATCTCCTTACCTCTGACAGATCCCCTTAATATAACACTTGATTCGGGACTCCTTTGGTGTTACTAAGTGAGATACAAATCTGGACATCTCATTAAACTTAGTCGTGTACTCTTGATGAGTAATAGTACCGACCTCTAGATTCATGAAATCCTTAATCGTGTACTCTTGATGAGTAATAGTACCAACCTCTAGATTCATGAAATCCTTCTCCATCTTATCTATAACAAACTTTGGACAAAATTTTGCTAACACTAAATGTTTGAAACTTTCCCAACTTATTGTTTAAACTTATGCTCCCCCATCGCTTGCTGAATTGTGTCCTACAAAAAAAAGCTTCAGACACAAAGGAATGAGCTGCAAACTTGACTTTTTGGCTGTCTTTGCACTCACTAATCTTGATTACTGGCTTGATCTCCTGCAGCCACTGGTGTGCTGTCACTGCATCGTTCTTTCCATCAAATGAAGGAGGGTTACAACTCTTAAAGATCTTGTAGTTGCAACCATTCTTTTTATCTTCTTGTCTTACAGTAGCGAGTGGTACGGCAATCTGAGTAGCTCCATTTCCCATAGCTGCACCTATCTCTATTCCCATATTGTTCTCAATGCTAGACTGATCACTATTATTATCCTTCTCTTGTTGACGAATTTCTACAGCAATTATGGTATTGTCACTTTCAGCATTCTTGCAAAGTTTGCTTTCATCTGATTTGGTTGATCATTGTCTCCGTGATTCTCATGAGAGTTTTCACTCATTTCAATGTATACTTCATCTTCCAAATTTTGATTTAATCGAGTACTTCTTTTTCTAATTAGAGTCTACCATATCATGACCGATATTTTCATCTAGAGCACATCCTCGATTCGCCATCCTACAATTAAGGTATAGGATAATTCAATATATGCATGATAAATAGTAATCCCAGAATACGAATGTATAATTAAAAATAAATTACAGAACCTAGGATGTAATTAGTTATTTACTATGACATCATCTTCCAGTTTACATTTTATCATGTTTATATTAAATATCCAACCTTAACCCTTAACTTACAACACCTTCAAAAAAAAACAGATAAAAATTAAGCATTATTTGTAGATGCCAATCCTCAATTGCAGTAGCTTAATGCAATTGATTTTTAACCATTTACGCATGGGTCAAAAGTTTCATTCGTTATATGCTTGATGTATCCTTTGTGGTTGGCATGTGGATGCTTTAACTCGCATTCATACGTTCTCCCAGAGTCCTAATTTAAGTTTAGTTACCGCTTCAGTACCTAAATCTCTTAAACCAGTGTTCTGATACGAACTTTTAACGCCCGTATCCTGAGACACGTTACCTAATCGAATTTACTCATGAGCACAATGATTAAACAAAGATAACTCCAAAAGCAGCGGTAATAAAACATATTATACATAAGTAAACCCAATTACATATATGTTATACAACCATATTTATATTTTACAAATCTACATCTACGCCATTATTCTCAAAACTTGCAGCCAACATACATCCAATGGCACTTACGCCACCTGTTTCTAGCCTTTACCAGCTGAGGCTTCATCAACTCTACCTGATGTGAATGCTAAAAAATGTCAGCTTAAGCTGGTGGCTTCTAAGTTTAATAAACATCTTTTTATTTCAAAAATATTTCATAAAAACACATATAAATATACATATATGATATTATACTGAAAACTTCATTTAAAACTCTGTTCACCCAAAGGTGCTCTGTTTTACCCTAAGGTAACTCTGTTCACCCGAATGTGCTCTTTCAACCGAAGGTAATTCTGTTCACCCAAAGGTGCTCTTTTACGTGAAGGTAACTATGCAAAACTACATTCACCCAAAGGTGCTTTCAAAGTACTTTTAAAAACTTTATAATCAGCACTGTATTGCAAAAATTATTTTTCAAAACGTCTTTATCTCAGACCTATACACTGGCATTATGTTGTTATATCGAAGGAGCATTTGACGACACATCTTCGGTATAGTAAGACCATGTCTTTGTTAGTATATGAGACTTAGACCTCTTGAAAACTCTTTTAATAAAATTATTTTCAAGAAAAAGATTCGGGTCGCCTCTTTTATAATAGAAAAATATGTACAGAAAATTCGGCATTATCCAGGCTTAACATTGGTATAAACGGGAAACATCCCGGCATAAATAATCATCACATGGTTTTGGAAAAACTTAACGTTACAACTGCTATCACACTCGCATCAACTTTGTTTATCATTTTGCGGCTCACAATACAAGTAGAGATCAATATCTTTTTTGAGCACTTGTATTCTTTTGATGTGTTAAACAAACAAGGAAGCTAGACTTTCGTTAGCTCCCGAGGTTTTGGGTTTTTCATCCTATCAAGGATATTCTGGGTTTCCTCGTAAATCCCTTGTGTGATTGTCTTTACTTTCTCATTTTCTATACTGTGTATTGAGTATCCATGGTCACATTAGGAGTATTTCTTATCCTTTTATTATAAAACCAACACTTAGTATTTTCACGGGCTTATATTATCAGGCGGAATAGTCTCGGGGCACAATATCAGGTGATCAGATTGTTTACATGGCACTTGATATATAGTTAGAAATACTAAATTTAACAAGAATTACAAAGTTAAATTACATCCAGTCATGTTCCATAATTTAACAATGTAAATCTACCAAAAAGAATCATATGTTAATGTGTCTTGTAACTGTACAAGATATACAAAAATGATTCACAGTAAGTCTTTCCAAAATATATGCAACTCTAGTACCCTGATAGCAACAAGCTTCAGTTGTTAAATTGAAGACTTAAGATTGATGCTGATTCAAGATTGAAGATCTTTATGTTTATTGTATTTGTTTTGTTTTTCAATATAATGTTTATATTGTCTATTTGGTTTTGATTTTGTTTTGTTTTGTTTAGTTTTGAAATTTGTACAAGTATAGACTCTGTCGATACTATTAGTATCGATAGTAATTGTATCGATACTAATAGTATCGAAGGTAGTTGTATCGATATTAGTAATATCAACAGTAGTTCTGTCGATATTAATAGTATCGAAAAGACAGTCTATAAATAGCAAAGTTTTAGTTGAGCTTAGGATCGATTTTGAGCAGAATTCTTATTAACTGAAATTTGTAATATTTCTTTCTGATTGTATGTACTGAATTCTACTATATTAATACAAGAAGAGTGAATTTTTTCATTATTATTTGTCGATTCTATTCATCAAAATATATATTCAATTTGTTCAAACATAATATGATGGATTCCGCACATTCTATTATGTTATACCAGATCATTAGATCCTAACCACAGACCTACAACTGATATCAGAGCTAATTGCTCGGCTGTGATCTTGGTAGAACAAGTTTTTGAAGATTTTCGAGATTTTTTGGTGATTTTTGTGACTTTTGAAGACTTCTTGATGATAGTTTGATCAATTTCAATCATCAAATTATGATTATTCATTGAAGATCAATTGCAGCACTTGAAAATTTGTCAAAAATCGAAATCGTTGACTTCGAGATTTTTAGTATCGACAAAAGCGGTTTTTGGTGTATTTACCATCGATATTACTAGTATCGATATTCATTATATCGATATTACTACTTTAGAAAGACTTCTATCGAACTTAATATTATCAACAACACTTTCATCGATACTAATAGTATCGATAACTTAGTATCGTCGATATTGATAATATCGACAAATCAACTTCTGAATTTTTCTAAGTGTTGATAATTGCAACAAAATATATTCAAATAGCCAATCTTTTATCATTATCAGCCTTGTTATCTGACAATGAAGCTGGCACAATGACCAAGCCACCAAAACTGGTTTCATTGAGTGAGTACTCATCGTGGAGTGCTCGGTTTGAATCTTTTCTATCCATAGTCAATCCAAGTCTGATGATATCATTAATTGAAGGATATGAGCAACCACAGCTCAATGGAGTTTATAAAAATGTTTCATGTTTAACTAAGGATGAAAAGAAACTTTATGATTTGGAAAAGAAAGCATATGCTTTGCTCACCATGGCACTTCCTAAAGAGATTTTTCAATCTTTTAAATCACACAAAAGATCTAAGGCATTGTGGGATGCTTTAGCAAAGAGATGTGAAGGAAGTGATCAGCTCAAAAGAAGTAAAAGAACACTTCTCAAGAAACAGTTTGAAGTATTCAAATGTTTAGACAATGAGACTTTTGAGGAATTGGTGACAAGATACACATTGTTATTGAGTGAGCTTAGCAACTTGGATTATGAGGTTTCTTTGGAAGAGCAAAATGATAAACTTCTAGATGCACTTCTATCCTCATGTGAAACATATGTTATGATCATCAGAGAGAATACTAATTTAGAGATTACAGAACTTGATGTTCTAATTTCTAAACTTCAATCATTTGATCTTGATATGCAAAAGAGAAAGGCTGGAAATAAGTTTTCAACTCAAAATCCATGCCTATATAGGAAGCCCATTGCAGCTCCTGCAACTTCTCAAGTTCGGTTGCTTTTCTATCCAATACTGAAGATGGTGAGATACCTGCTATTGTTGATGATTTAACAGAAGTATGTTTTACTTCTGCATCCTGCAAAGAGAAAACATCAAACATTAGATCCAAGCTAATGAATGTAAATGTACCTCAGGAGCATCTAGCATTTTTTATGCAGTTTATTAATGCATATAATTTGATGGTACTAGATGATACTTAGAGATTGACAGATGAGGATATGGATCAATTGAATCCAGATGACTTGGAATAAATGGATATTCGGTGGCAGATGGCCATGTTAACTAGAAGAGCAAGGAGATTTCTTCAAAGGACTAGGAGAACCGAGATTTCAGGAAATTCAAAGAAAAAGCTTGGTTTCTCTAAACAGAAGGTGAAATGTTGCAATTGTGAAAATTTAGGACATTTTGCCAGAGAGTGAAATGCCAATGAGAAAAAACTCAAGATTTGAATCTGGTTCTAAAACTGATAAGTTTGATCCTCGAAGAGGAACTCCTACAAGTTGTTCAGTTGTAGTTACTACAAGTGCAAAGGCAACTCCTCCAGCTAAAGATAAAGCTTTACTTGTTGAAGATGAGTGTGGTATTGATTGGTCATCTTATGCGGAGGAGGTTCAAGTAAATGATGAATCTCATTGTGCTTTCATGGCTGAGACAAGTTCAAAAAAGGTTGAATTATCATAAGGAAGGAATCTTAATTTGAAACCAAATTATTTAAAATGTTGTGCTTATTCAGCCAAACTTGATATGGTTGCTAATCACAACAAATCATTGATTGATGATGTCAACTGTTTAGAAGATAATGTTAAACAATATCTAGCTAATGAAGTAAAATACAAAAATAAACTTGAAGAATATAGTGCAGATATTAAAACATTGATTTTGCAATTGGCAGATAAACAGGACATTATCAATTACATGATTGATGAATTGAAAGATAGAACAAAGAAATGTAAATCAATTGAGTCTTTGTCTAATACTCAAGTGACTTTTAATAACATTGTGGCTAATCATGTAAGGAATCCAGGTACCCGAGGGATTGGTTATAAGAATGTTCCTCCTCCTATTAACCATCTTTTTGGGTCTCTTCTTGAGCCAAATGTTCTTCCATATGTTACTAAATCCTCTAAGAATTTAGACATGTTTGCAAATGATTTAGCTAACTTGTCTAGTTCAGTCAGACTTAAATGTGCAGGAATAGGGATAGAGGATTCAGGGATCAAGAAAGAAGTTTGTGAAGGTGATGAAGATGATAATAGAGATGTGTCTGGTTTAAACTTTGATGTTAAACAGAAATCTGATGTATCAAATTTGTTTGATAATGAAAATGGTTCTGAGTTTTTCATAATTGAAGATGTTGACATTAGTAATGAAACTGTTCAAAAAGAATCTGATTTTCCTCGAGACATATGTCTTTTTGTTGAACCAGACAACATTATCTGTTATACTCTTAAAGGAAAAGATGAAATTTTTTGTGATGATGTTCATCCTTTAAGTTTGATTAATCCAGCTTTGATTGATAATGTTTTTAAGAAACCTAATTCAAAGATTTTTCAAAAACCAAATCGGGTATGTGAAAAGGATTGGGTAACAAAAGGAAAACATAATTTTGTTAAGAAACAAACTAATCAAAAGCATCTTGAAAAATTATTATGTCAATCAAATGTTGTTTTCTTCAATAATAAGAGTATAATGTCTTCATCACAAACTTCTTCTTCACAAGAATTACCATGTGTAAACTGGGATGTTCATAGTGGTAAATCTGTTGAGTCTAAGAAGTCTGGTAGCAATGGATCTGTAGCTTCACTTTCACAAGGGTCTAGTTCAAAGTCTAAGACTCAGAAATATATTCTACCAAAGGATGATAGTCAGTCACATGTTCTTTCCAAGAGGAGTAGGAAGAAAATGCCTACTAAGCCAATTAATCTAATTGATTTCATCACAACAGCATTCACTACACATAGTTTAGCATCAAAACATCATTCCAAATCAGTGAAGTCTATTCATTCTTTTCCTCTTGTAGAAAGTAAAGTTGTTAAACAGAATATCAAAACCAATTTTAGAAATCCAAAATTGATGAATTGTGTTGAATCAAAATTTGTTCCAAAGAAAATCATTAAATCAGTTAAACAAATTGTATATCAGCAAAATGAAACTATTCCTTATAAACCTATTCCTAATCGAATATGAACTGTTAAGGCAAAAGTTTCTATAGATGAAAATCAAGATGTTTCTTCCATCCATGTTAAAAGTCACATGACTAAGACATTGATTCCAGTCTCTAATTGATTTATTTTTATGTGTGCAGGACACATTATCAAGTAGTTAAAAGAATGCATGGTACGTTGATAGTGGTTGTTCTCGACACATGACTGGAAATTTGGATCTTTAGACAAATATCAAGCGCACTAATGGTGGATTTGGAAAATTTGCTGGAAATACTGGTGGATATATCACAAAAGAGGGAGTGTTATCAAATGACAGAATAAGTTTTGAACATGTCAGCTTTGTGAAAAAACTTTAACATAATTTGTTGAGTGTTTCAAAAGTATGTGATAAACATTATTCTGTTATATTTTATAACAAAGCTTGTTACATATTGAAGCCTGGAGTGATGATACCTGATGATTGGATTGTTGTAAATGCACCAAGACACAATAATACATATCACCTGGATATGTCTTTTGCTACTTCATCTTCTCAACTTACATGTTTCTTTTCTAAAGCTGCTGAAAAAGATTCAATTTCATGGCATAGACGAATGGGACATGTTCATTTACGCAAAATGAATTTTCTGATTAGAAATGGATTAGTTGAAGGTGTCCAATCTCAGTCTTTTGTGATGACTGGTCACTGTATTTCTTGTCAAAAGGGAAAACAGCGTAGGCAATCATGTAAACCTAAAGTTGATAATTCCATTAGCACTCCTCTAACTATGTTACATATGGATCTTTTTTGTCTAGTGTCAATTAAGAGTGTTGGTGGAAGATCTTTTTCTTTAGTAGTTACTGATGATTTTTCCAGATTTTCTTTTTAGTTTCTAAATCGGAAACTCCAGAGATTTTGAAGAATCTAATTGTCAAGTTTGAAAATGAATTTTCTACACATGTGAAGTTTTTGAGAAGTGACAATAGCACTGAATTTAAAAATCATAATTTGGAGTTGTTCAGCATTCCGAAGGGTATTTCTCATCAGTTTAGTGCTCCATATACCCCTCAACAAAATGGTGTTGCTGAATGGAAGAATCGTACTTTGATATAAACTACGAGAACTATGCTTGTTGATTCTCATCTATCGATCACTTTTTGGGCTGTAGCGGTTAATACAGCATGTTATACATTAAACAGTGTTCTGACTATCAAGAAGCATGGCAAGACATCATATCAATTGCTTAAAGGCAGAAAGCTCAATCTTGCTCATTTGGAACCTTTTGGTGCTACTTGTACTTATTTGAAGATGACTTCTCCAAAATTTGAGCCTAAGGATGTGGAAGGAATATTTTTGGGATATTCAGCAACTTCTTGAACAAAAGATTTCTTAATTTGGCCACAAGGGTGATTGAAGAAGCATAAGAAGTTACTGTATGTAGATTCACTGACACGTTGCCTGGAAAAGGTCTAGAATGGCTATTTGATTATGATTCGGTCTTTGATTGTTTTCATAACTTGTTTCCTTCATCTTCGAATGATCTCGCTGAATCTTTTAGTGATACTATTAATATTCATGGCTCCTTATTTCCAAGAATTATTCTTAAATCTTCTGAATGGGGTTCTCCTGTTTTTCCTAATATTCATGAAATATCTATTATTATTGAATCTGAAATTCAGGGGGAGATTTTACCAGAAGAAGATACACATATTACAAATCTTAAAGAAGAACTAGCTGTGGAGGAGATTGGGACTCATAGAGTTAATATAAATCATCCAATTGAAAACTTCATAGGTGATTTGAATTCTGGAGTCAAGACAAGGAGTCAGCATGTTCAAGATGAAGGAGATGAGGTTTTGTTATCAAGTATAAGTCAGATAGAGCTAAAGAATGTTAAAGAAGCATTAAAGGAATCTTCTTGGATAACAGCCATGGAAGAAGAACTGAGTCAATTTGAGAAGCTTGGTGTTCGGAGGCTAGTAGATTGTTGTGACAACTAGTACCAGATTGTCCGGCAATCCGTACGGTATGTGTACTTTCACTATTTACTATGTGTAAATACTATGTACTAAACAGTTGACAACAATCCTATGAAAACATTTAACAGTTGTATATATTTCAATGAAAATTGAAATATAAATATACAACAACACATTGGAATAACAATTGTGAAAACAAATGACAAAGACATATCAGTTGTGATTTGATGTCTACAAATAACAGGAATCAGATAGCCGACAATTTCTTGAGAAAATAGTGTGAAAACAGTCATAACAATATGAAAATAGGTAAGTCTAGTTGAGTCCGTCAATGAGAAAGTACAATTCAAAACCGTAATTCAGTATCATTTCAGAATAAAAACTGACAGTGTGTTTGCGTGGGTGACGATTTGTAACATCAGTGTCGGAAACGTAACCGGAACAGTGATCTACACAGTAACATGAACAGTATGTCAGGTACAAACTATATGTATTTCATTGTATATCATTATCATTTCATGTTTATCATAGAACAGTTTCAAAATCATTGCAGAAACGTAACTCATAACCATGGTTCAACAGTCATATATTATCTGACAACACAGAACCATCATGTGATTATTAGTTAGGATTCCATTATGTATAAACGTATGTGAGGATGTAAAGAACAAAACAACAACAGTATGTGTGGATGATGAGAAATGAAACGCTTAATTATCATTAACAACAATATGTTATGCAGTTCGGTATGTGGTGGGCTTGGGCTGGCGGTAAGCTTGACCCTACATATGCCCTATACATAAGCATACTTAATTGGATAGTATAGGTGGTTGTTGATGAGGTTAAGGTTGTCATTGCGGGTGTTCAGTGTTAACAATCTTCAGGTTGTTCAAAGGTTGTGAATTGAATGTATGAGATGAAAAGCTTGATTATCACCAAGAACAATATATTATGTAGTTTGGTATGTGGTGGGCTGGCGGCTGGGCAGGTGGTAAGTTCGACCCTACGTATGCCCTATATATAAGCATACTGAATTGGATGGTATAGGTGGTTACTGGTGAGGTTAAGGTTGTCATCTAGTCAGGTTTGTACAAAACGCATTTTAAAAAAAAACTATATGAACTCACCAACCATGTGTTGACTTGATCTTTCTGCATGACTTCTCAGGTGACGAACAGGTCTAACTAAGAAGTTTGTGTTTTTGACTAGGATGCCCAGATAGAGGACCTAGTATTTTGGACGTGCATATTCTTGAACAACATTATACATATTATTTTCGCCATCTTGTGCAGATATGTAACATCCCAAATTTTCAAATATAAGTTACTTGAACTTACAAATGGGTAACGAATAATAAGCTCGTAGGAAAATAGACGAAAAATAGCCAAGGCAGGGTGTAGAGATCGTGTACTCGAAATGGGAAGGATTTCGAATACACCATTTTTCGAGTACACCATATTTTCGTGTACAGGAGTTTTCGAATATAGGGATCCTCCCTATAAATACCAGTGCCTTGTGAATGGTGCGAACCTTTGGCTGAAGCGCATCTTCTCTCGAGTACACGAAGCAAAGTTCGAACACTGCAAAGGTCGAGCTTTTAATCGACCAAACGAAGGAGGAAAAACACGGGATTCTACCAGGACAATCAGCTACCTTTAAGTAAGTGATTCATATATAGAAAGCTGGATTTTTATACAAAAGTTAGGATGGTCATACAAAAAGGGAACTTATGCATAAAGCTCACACCTTTATGCATAAAGTTCGGGACTTTGAAGTTCCAGTGTGTAAATAACACCCTAAGGAACTAGAACTAGCTCCCCAAAGTCTTAGATGAATTTCTGAGATGTTTAATGACGAAATAATGAGTACACGAAATCATGTATAGAGGGTACTCGAAATCATACATTGTTATTTCGAGTACATGACTATCTCGAATACAAGGGTTACTTCGTGTACATGACACTTCGAGTACAAGGGCCATTTCGTGTACACATGCTATTTCGAATACAGATGATGGTTCCAAGTACCAACCATTTCGTGAACTCTGTAATTTCGTGTAATGGGAACCTAATGGACTTAAAGTGTTTCGAATACTTAGCTAAGTTTCGAGAACTTGGAATTCGGTAAAGGGGACTAGTAGGCTATGAGGACTTGAATAAATTCTAATTCTAAGGACGTGATGTAATGAGATAATGTAATGATGTAGGTTCCTTGAGTCCTAGCTAAGGAGTTCGGCTAAGGAAAACAAGAGTCTACTATCAGGTGAGTTCTAGACGCCCTATTTACACTTACTGTTTTGGGCTGGCATACATGCTTATTGTTATGTTATGTGATTATGTTATGATGATTAATGAATGATGTTATGCCTTGATGAAATGTGTCTGGGAATATGCTAAGGTATGATACGTGCATGATAAATGAATTATGATGACATAACATGTTAATGAGAGCATGCATTATGATGTTAACTAAGACAGTAGTTAAGAGATGCTTTGACGAGGTCCTAGAATACTAGGATGCACGAATGTTGAATGATGATTATATGCTAGCATGATATGAAAATATGATGCCATGATGTATGAATGAGGAAATGATGCTAGCACTACATGATGCCATGATGTATGATAATATGCTATGATGCTTGCATGCTATGTATGTGATGATAGAATGTTATGATGAATTCCTATACATGTTATAGGATATGTATGTATGATGTACTAGTACCAGTACTAGTAAGTATGGACGATGACCTGAACATATCAGGATATGAACAGCCGATCGGGCTATAAACACAGAGTCGATCGGACAATAAACAAGGTAAGAGCCGATCGGGCTATAAACACAGAGTCGACCGGACTATAAACAAGGTAAGAGCCGATCGGGCTATAAACACAGAGTCGACCGGACTATAAAGATGAGAGTCGATCGGACTATAAACATGGTAAGAGCCGATCGGGCTATAAACACGGAGCCGATCGGGCTATAAACATGGTTAGAGCCGATCGGGCTATAAACATGGTAAGAGTCGATCGGACTATAAACATGGAGCCTTGTGCCGGCATAAGCCCACTGCTCAGGTTGAAGACAGTGGCTTGATGATGACGATGGTTATATGGCTACGATGATGACATGGTTATGTGTTATGGTTTATGTGTATGATATGACGCTTTCATGTTAAAATGTTTAACTCACTAAACGATTATGATGTTTTATGAAAAACTAGAACTCACCAGCGTAAGCTGACTTGATTTAGCATGTATGTCAGGTTAAAGCTATGATAAGAGAAAGCATGGAGCTCGGGCATCAATCCAGACGATCCGTTGGTTTTGGCAATTCGATATGATTTTGATACAGACACTTTATTGAATTTTGTTTATCAAACTATGTTTACATTTTCGCTGCATGATTATGAAAGTTTTTAGTTTAAGAGCTATGGGTTATGACGAAACCAACCTCTGTGAGGTGCCCGGTTTCGGGGCCTCACAAGTTGGTATCAGAGCCATAGTTTGAGAGATCTTGGCATCCCAAATGCCAAGACTTAAACTGAGAATGGGATTAAGTGACGCGGATTGCCAACCACGGATGAACGGTTGCCACGAGCTGAATGATAAGTATGAGTTAAGATGTAGATCTAAGGTTAGAAAGGTAGTTAGTGACATGCACGTTGAGGAGATGGGATGGGAAACGTTTAGAGCCTATGAGTTAGGTAAATGGTTAATAGCACTTGATCAACGTCATTAACGATTTACAAAGGTTATTTCGTGCTAAACTGACTCCTGTACTGACTCAACAATTGTTGCATTATGTAGAAATTTTAGATGGCTGGACAAAAGGGTAGACCACATAAGGAACCACAGAAACCCGAAGAACCACGTGTCGAGGATGAAGAACCCGTCAATGAGGACGACCACGAGCACAACGAGCAACCAGAGAATGAAGAAGAGTTCACTCTTGAGCCTATTGTAGTGAAGGCTATTTCTGATGAGGTCTACAAGATCATGGATGAGAAGCTACCAGCCTTGATTGCTAAGGCACTGAAGGATACTCTGAAGGACAAGTCCGAGGGAACCAAGGAAAGCCCTAAGGAAGATGAGGATGTTGTGATCGTCGAGACAAAGAGCAGTGATTCTATGTCTGGGAAACTGAAGGGTTGTGATTACAAGTCCTTCAAGGGATGTAACCCACCGATCTTCGATGGGAAGAAGGATGTTGTGGCCACCTGCCACTGGATTTCTGCGATGGAGGCTGTTATTTCCATCAGTGAGTGCCGAATTGATCAAGCTGTCAAGTTTGCAGCTCACTCCTTTGTCGAGGAGGCACTTCACTGGTGGAACACCATTAAGCAGTCCAAGGCTGCAGCTGATGTGGAGAAGATGACTTGGGACGATCTAAAGGAACTGGTCACTAAGCAGTTCTGTCCCAAGAATGAGCTGGATAAGGTTGAAAGGGAATTTCTGGTTCTGAAAGCTGGAAGTCTGAACCATCGTCAGCACACGTCGAGGTTTAATGAGATGGCCAGACTCGTTCCTCATCTGGTCTCCACTGAGGAACGTAGGGTGAAATTGTACATGGAGGGCTTGCCTCCAAAGGTCAGGATTCATGTTAAAGCAAACGCCCCAAAGACTTTTGATTCTACTGTTGAACTCTGTGGTATTTTATGGGATGATGTGATGGTTGATGAGCCAGTGAAAGAGGAAGTCAAGGTGAAGGAGTCCTCCGGGACAAAAAGGGGTCGAACAGACCAACGAAAGTTTTCAGGCAAGAAGGTGAAACGGGAAGATACTGGGCTATGCAGCAAGTGTGGTAAGGGCCATTCTGGGCCGTGCCGTGTGGGCACCAACTTATGTTTCAGATGTGGAAAAGTGGGGCACTTTTCAGCCAACTGTCCCGGTACGATTCGATGCTATAACTGTAATGGGGTTGGACATCTGTCCAAGGATTGCAGGCAACCACGGACCGATGTTTCGGGTTCGGGTAAGAAAGAAGTAAAAGGAAAGGAGAAGCAGAAGGCTAAAGCACGAGCTTTCACGATGACAAAGGATGATGCTATTGAGGACCCGGACGTGGTCACAGGTACCTTTTCTATCAACAATATTCCTGCTTCTGTATTGTTTGATTCGGGTGCCAGTATGAGTTTTGTGTCTTCTACTTTCTGTGATGGGTTATCTGGGAAAGTTAAGAAGATAGATCGGGTATTTGATGTAGAGACGGCTATTGGTAAGATGACCAGGGTGACTGAGGCTATTGATGATTGTTATGTTGAGATAGAAGGTCATAGCTTCCCTGTCTGATTGTTTCTGATAACCTTAGGAGGCTTCGATGTAGTTTTGGGTATGGACTGGTTAGCCAAATATGGGAGTTCCATAACGGTTTATGGTGATAGAACGATGTATGCCCCGAAAATCATTTCGATGATCAAGGCTGATGATATGATGAGGCGGGGGTGCGGTGCCTACTTGGCCTATGTGATTGAGGAACGTAATGATACGAGGACGATCGATGATGTTCCTGTGGTGCGTAACTTCCCCGATGTATTCCCTGAGGAATTGCCTGGATTACCACCTGAGCGGGAAATTGAGTTCCAGATCGACTTAGTGCCGGGGGCACAACCCGTTGCCAAAGCACCTTACCGTTTAACTCCAACTGAGATGAAGGAAATGATGACCCAGCTACAAGAACTCCTTGATAAAGGTTTTATACGACCGAGTGTCTCTCCGTGGGGAGCACCGGTGCTGTTCGTTAAGAAGAAAGATGGAAGTATGCGTATGTGTATCGATTACAGGGAACTGAATAAGTTAACCGTAAAGAACAGGTATCCTCTACCTAGAATTGATGACTTGTTCGATCAATTGCAAGGTGCAAGCTGGTTCTCAAAGATAGATCTCCGATCCGGTTACCATCAGTTGAAAGTTCGAGAGCAGGATACTCCAAAGACTGCTTTCCGTACGCGTTATGGACATTACGAGTTTCTCGTTATGTCGTTTGGATTGACGAATGCTCCTGCAGCATTTATGGATTTGATGAACAGGGTATGTCGACCAATGCTGGACCGATCGGTGATAGTATTTATAGATGATATTTTGATTTATTCAAAGAACGAGGGTGACCATGCTTGCCACGTACGTGAGGTATTGGAGATCCTGAGGAAAGAGAAACTTTATGCTAAATTCTCCAAATGCGCTTTCTGGTTACGAGAGGTACAGTTTCTGGGTCACGTGGTGAACCCAGAAGGCATTATGGTAGATCCAGCTAAAGTTGAAACAATTATGAAATGGAGCCCTCCGAAGTCACCTACGGAAGTACGCAGTTTTCTTGGTTTGGCCGGTTACTATCGGAGATTTATTCAAGACTTCTCCAAGCTAGCGACGCCATTGACAAAGCTCACAAGGAAAGATGTAAAGTACGAATGGGGCCCTAACCAAGAACAAGCGTTTTCAGTGCTAAAGGAGAAACTTACCCAAGCTCCTGTTCTAGCACTGCCGGATGGAAATGATGATCTTGTGGTGTATGCCGATGCGTCACGACAAGGGTTGGGATGCGTATTGATGCAAAGGGGAAGGGTGATAGCTTATGCTTCGCGCGAGCTAAAGATTCATGAGGCTAACTACCCGACCCACGATCTTGAACTCGCTGCAGTGGTGTTTGCATTGAAAATATGGAGGCACTACTTGTATGGAGTAAGGAGTACCATCTATACCGACCACAAGAGCTTGAAGTACTTCTTCGAGCAAAAGGATTTGAACATGAGGCAGAGACGATGGCTTGAGCTGCTAAAGGATTATGATTGTGATATTCTATATCACCCGGGAATGGCCAATGTAGTGGTGGATGCTCTGAGTCGCAAGACTGATCATCCTGCCATACGAGTAAAATCGTATGGTTTGGTGATAACGCCAGACTTTCTGAACGAGCTCAAGCAGGCGCAACACGAAGGGTTGAAAGAAGAGAACGTGGGTTTTGAACGTGTCTTCGGGCAGGTCAAGAACTTGGAAGACAATGATTACGGTATAAAGATACGATTCGGTCGTATGTGGGTGCCCAGAAATAGGGACATTCGATCGAGGATTTTAGATGAAGCCCACAAATCACGTTATTCGGTGCATCCCGGTGCGACGAAGATGTACCTAGATCTTCGAAAGGACTATTGGTGGCCGGGTATGAAGTTTAATGTGATGCAGTATGTGAACCGATGCCTTACTTGTGCGCAAGTGAAGGCTGAACATCAGAAGCCCTACGGATATGTGCAACCTCTTGAGGTACCGGAATGGAAATGGGAACACATCACCATGGATTTCATCACCAAGCTACCAAGATCAGCTAAACGACATGATACCATATGGGTGATTGGGAACCGACTGACAAAGAGTGCACACTTCCTTCCTATCAGGGAAACGTATACATCCGAAAGGTTGTCTGAGTTGTTCGTGAAATAGATTGTGACCAGACATGGAGTTCCTGTCTCCATTGTGTCAGATCGGGATACAAGGTTTACTTCCAGATTCTGGAAGCAGTTTCATGATGCCATGGGAACGAGGTTAAATATCAGTACCGCCTATCACCCTCAGACGGATGGACAGTCAGAAAGGACTATCCAAACGTTGGAGGATATGCTTAGGGCGTGCATCATCGATTTTGGAGGGAGCTGGGATGATCACTTGCCATTGGTGGAGTTTTCTTACAACAACAGCCACCACTCCAGCATCGGAATGCCCCCATATGAGGCGTTGTACGGAAGACGATGTAGAACCCCGGTGTGCTGGGGTGAAGTTGGGCAGAAAGAAATGGGAAACAAGGCGGCCGTGATTGATATGGCAGAAAAGTTACGAGTGATAAAAGCACGTATGAAAGCTGCACAAGATCGCCAAAAGTCTTACGGTGACAAGCACCGAAGACCGATCGAGTTTGATATTGGCGATCGAGTGTTGCTGAAAGTATCACCATGGAAGGGAATCATTCGATTCAGGAAGCGGGGAAAGTTGAGTCCGAGGTACATCGGACCGTTTTCGATAAAGGCAAGGGTAGGGAAAGTTGCGTATCGACTGGACCTACCAGAGGAGCTGAATGGGATTCATCCGACCTTCCACGTGTCACACCTCAGGAAGTGTCTGGCAGACGAGCAAGCACATGTTCCTTTGGATGACATTGAGGTAGATGAACGACTGAACTACATTGAAGAACCAGTTACCATTGTGGATACGAAGGAAAAGCAGCTACGGAATAAAACGGTTCGTCAAGTAAGAGTTCAGTGGAAGCATCGGAAGGGTTCAGACACGACGTGGGAATTGGAAGACGAGATGAGGACGTTGTATCCTCATTTGTTCGATGTGTAACGAGGCAGGTTTCGGGACGAAACCTATTGTAAGGAGGGGAGACTTGTAACATCCCAAATTTTCTAATATAAGTTACTTGAACTTACAAATGGGTAACGAATAATAAGCTCGTAGGAAAATAGACGAAAAATAGCCACGGCAGGGTGTAGAGATCGTGTACTCGAAATGGGAAGGATTTCGAATACACCATATTTCGAGTACACCATATTTTCGTGTACAGGAGTTTTCGAATACAGGGATCCTCCCTATAAATACCAGTGCCTTGGGAATGGTGCGAACCTTTGGCTGAAGCGCATCTTCTCTCGAGTACACGAAGCAAAGTTCGAACACTGCAAAGGTCGAGCTTTTAATCGACCAAACGAAGGAGGAAAAACACGGGATTCTACCAGGACAATCAGCTACCTTCAAGTAAGTGATTCATATATAGAAAGCTGGATTTTTATAGAAAAGTTAGGATGGTCATACAAAAAGGGAACTTATGCATAAAGCTCACACCTTTATGCATAAAGTTCGGGACTTTGAAGTTCCAGTGTGTAAATAACACCCTAAGGAAACTAGAACTAGCTCCCCATAGTCTTAGATGAATTTCTGAGATGTTTAATGACGAAATAATGAGTACACGAAATCATGTATAGAGGGTACTCGAAATCATACATTGTTATTTCGAGTACATGACTATCTCGAATACAAGGGTTACTTCGTGTACATGACACTTCGAGTACAAGGGCCATTTCGTGTACACATGCTATTTCGAATACAGATGATGGTTCCAAGTACCAGCCATGCCGTGAACTCTGTAATTTCGTGTAATGGGAACCTAATGGACTTCAAGTGTTTTGAATACTTAGCTAAGTTTCTAGAACTTGGAATTCGGTAAAGGGGACTAGTAGGCTATGAGGACTTGAATAAATTCTAATTCTAAGGACGTGTTGTAATGAGATAATGTAATGATGTAGGTTCCTTGAGTCCTAGCTAAGGAGTTCGGCTAAGGAAAACAAGAGTCTACTATCATGTGAGTTCTAGACGCCCTATTTACACTTACTGTTTTGGGCTGGCATACATGCTTATTGTTATGTTATGTGATTATGTTATGATGATTAATGAATGATGTTATGCCTTGATGATGTATGTATGAATATGTATTTCACATGATGAAATGTGTCTGGGAATATGCTAAGGTATGATACGTGCATGATAAATGAATTATGATGACATAACATGTTAATGAGAGCATGCATTATGATGTTAACTAAGACAGTAGTTAATAGATGCTTTGACGAGGTCCTAGAATACTAGGATGCACGAATGTTGAATGATGATTATATGCTAGCATGATATGAAAATATGATGCCATGATGTATGAATGAGGAAATGATGCTAGCACTACATGATGCCATGATGTATGATAATATGCTATGATGCTTGCATGCTATGTATGTGATGATAGAATGTTATGATGAATTCCTATACATGTTATAGGATATGTATGTATGATGTACTAGTACCAGTACTAGTAAGTATGGACGATGACCTGAACATATCAGGATATGAACAGCCGATCGGGCTATAAACACAGAGTCCATCGGACTATAAACAAGGTAAGAGCCGATCGGGCTATAAACACAGAGTCGACCAGACTATAAACAAGGTAAGAGCCGATCGGGCTATAAACACAGAGTCGACCGGACTATGCGATCGGACTATAAACATGGTAAGAGCCGATCGGGCTATAAACACGGAGCCGATTGGGCTATAAACATGGTAAGAGCCGATCGGGCTATAAACATGGTAAGAGCCGATCGGGCTATAAACATGGTAAGAGCCGATCGGGCTATAAACATGGAGCCTTGTGCCGGCATAAGCCCACTGCTCAGGTTGAAGACAGTGGCTTGATGATGACGATGGTTATATGGCTACGATGATGACATGGTTATGTGTTATGGTTTATGTGTATGATATGACGCTTTCATGTTAAAATGTTTAACTCACTAAACGATTATGATGTTTTATGAAAAACTAGAACTCACCAGCGTAAGCTGACTTGATTTAGCATGTATGTCAGGTTAAAGCTATGATAAGAGAAAGCATGGAGCTCGGGCATCAATCCAGACGATCCGTTGGTTTTGGCAATTCGATATGATTTTGATACAGACACTTTATTGAATTCTGTTTATCAAACTATGTTTACATTTCCGCTGCATGATTATGAAAGTTTTTAGTTTAAGAGCTATGCGTTATGACGAAACCAACCTCTGTGAGGTGCCCGGTTTCGGGGCCTCACAAGTTGGTATCAGAGCCATAGTTTGAGAGATCTTGGCATCCCAAATGCCAAGACTTAAACTGAGAATGGGATTAAGAAGATAGATCGGGTATTTGATGTAGAGACGGCTATTGGTAAGATGACCAGGGTGACTGAGGCTATTGATGATTGTTATGTTGAGATAGAAGGTCATAGCTTCCCTGTCTGATTGTTTCTGATAACTTTAGGAGGCTTCGATGTAGTTTTGGGTATGGACTGGTTAGCCAAATATGGGAGTTCCATAATGGTTTATGGTGATAGAACGATGTATGCCCCGAAAATCATTTCGATGATCAAGGCTGATGATATGATGAGGCGGGGGTGCGGTGCCTACTTGGCCTATGTGATTGAGGAACGTAATGATACGAGGACGATCGATGATGTTCCTGTGGTGCGTAACTTCCCCGATGTATTCCCTGAGGAATTGCCTGGATTACCACCTGAGCGGGAAATTGAGTTCCAGATCGACTTAGTGCCGGGGGCACAACCCGTTGCCAAAGCACCTTACCGTTTAACTCCAACTGAGATGAAGGAAATGATGACCCAGCTACAAGAACTCCTTGATAAAGGTTTTATACGACCGAGTGTCTCTCCGTGGGGAGCACCGGTGCTGTTCGTTAAGAAGAAAGATGAAAGTATGCGTATGTGTATCGATTACAGGGAACTGAATAAGTTAACCGTAAAGAACAGGTATCATCTACCTAGAATTGATGACTTGTTCGATCAATTGCAAGGTGCAAGCTGGTTCTCAAAGATAGATCTCCGATCCGGTTACCATCAGTTGAAAGTTCGAGAGCAGGATACTCCAAAGACTGCTTTCCGTACGCGTTATAGACATTACGAGTTTCTCGTTATGACGTTTGGATTGACGAATGCTCCTGCAGCATTTATGGATTTGATGAACAGGGTATGTCGACCAATGCTGGACCGATCTGTGATAGTATTTATAGATGATATTTTGATTTATTCAAAGAACGAGGGTGACCATGCTTGCCACGTACGTGAGGTATTGGAGATCCTGAGGAAAGAGAAACTTTATGCTAAATTCTCCAAATGCGCTTTCTGGTTACGAGAGGTACAGTTTCTGGGTCACGTGGTGAACCCAGAAGGCATTATGGTAGATCCAGCTAAAGTTGAAACAATTATGAAATGGAGCCCTCCGAAGTCACCTACGGAAGTACGCCCCGAGAACCTTCCGCCCGACGGGAAAGTCGATCCAGCCCGCCGACTCAGGGTGTGACAATTGTCCTGAAGATGTTATTCCCATTGGTACCAGATGGGTGTACTGTCACACCCCGAGCCGGCGGGGTAGGATCGGAGTCCCCGTCGGGCGGAAGGTTCCCGGGGCGCGATATCGGGAGTGATAATCAGACGTGATCAGATTGTTTACATTGCACATGATATAAATGAGAAATGCTAAATAAAATAGAATTACAAAGTTAAATTACATCAGTATTGTTTATAATTTAACAATGTAAATCTATTGTAAACATCATAAATAACTATCTTGTATTTACACAAGATATACAAAATAAATTGTATAATGATGTCTTCAAAAGTATGCAGGTCCAAAATACTAAGTCTTCTATCTGAAGTCCTAGTCCAAAAGAAATGACTTCTTAATTGACCTGTTCGTCACCTGAGAAGTCATGCAAAAATAAAAAGTCAACACATGGTTGGTGAGTTCATGTAGTTTAGTATTTGAAAATGATTTGAAAATGATTTGAACATGATTTGAAAATGATTTGAAAACCTCCTTTGGTAAAGACCCTAACCTCATTAACTCCACATGTATCATCCAGATCGGTATGCTTATGTATAGGGCATACCCCTGAGTCGAGGCTACAACCCCGCCCAGACGCCATCCCACCACATACTAATCCGCATAGGACATTGTTGTTAATGATAATTAGGCATTTTTACCCTACCACAATCCCATAAGTTCCTCTGTTTGTTGTCCCTGTCATTACAATCATTTGAAATCCATGTTGATTTCACAAGTTCATCACACAATATGATCAACCACCCAATTGTATAAACAGTTATAAATGCTTAATTAAACAATTAAATAAACATTTAATAAAATCTAAGTCCTATTGATTGCGGCCTGTGGTCATACTCGAGTAGACTAGTCTGTCAATCTAGGTACTTAGTAGTTAGGGAAACTGTAAATATCCTCAAACATACGACCTACAAGTCAAACGGTCTAGCTAGGACTTCTTGAAATGCAGGATTTTATGTTTCGTCAATGTTTTTGGCGTATGCTATCTCTGATATTTCCCAGGCTTTCCCTTGAAAATGATTTAATGATTCGTCTGATTTTGACACAAGATGTACTTGATGTGTTGATCATAGAATACAAGATTCATTGATCGATTGTACACTTGATTCATTGTTCAACAAACACTTGGTTTGTAGAACATTGAATGTTGTCTTTGCAAAGATTGTTTTGTTGATTTCTTGATGTCCCACACTTGTTTTGTCAAAATGTTTGATTTGATTCCTTGAATTCACCCACTTGTTTTGTCAAAATGTTTGATTTGATCCCTTGAATTCACCCACTTGATTTGTCAAAATGTTTGATTTGATCCCTTGAATTCACCCACTTGTTTTGTCAAAATGTTTGATTTGATTCCTTTGAAATGTTTTGACTTATTGAAAAGTTTAGGTTAACTCGATTATTCACTTAATATATAAGTAAAATCATTGGTAAACCTGCATAAAATCTTCCTAGACATGGTCTAGGATAACATTTATATATATGTAAAACATATAACTTTAAAAGCATTTAAGTAAACAATTTAAATAACAGTTTACGCATGCTTCTCAGCCCCGCGTTTTAAAACAAAAATGTTAGAAAAGGGGCAATGAACTCACCTGTGCTGCTATGTAAATTGATCTAACACAAAATGTGCGCTCCTGTATGTAAGCTAAGTTTCTTCGGTTCCTGAGTTATTTTATAAGAATTCGAATATAATAAGTACGCGTAGTAGTCGTTGTGCCTAAGACCTTGAGTCTTGTTGTGTGTGCAACTAAGTGTCTTAGTACTAAGTGTATCTAAGATCTACTCTATCTTAATTACCCTTCTTATGATCCCAATTCCCATGATTAATTATAATAGCACTCTTTTATATTTTAGAAAAATTTGGCAGAGTTTCCTTTGTTTTTAAAGCATTCCCAGACAATTATATTGTCTATTTTATAACAAGTTCCCAATCAATCAATTCAAGTAAGTAATTTAAATCAAAACATTACTATTTAACTTCCAATTAAATCAATTATTAAGTCAAAATCATTTAATGCAATCTAACAAGTTATAAATAGATGAGATATTACCAAAACCTCATTACTTGAGTTTACTAAATCATATATTACATGATGGGCTTAATTTAGCCTCATTGGGCCCACTTAGGCCCAGTTGAACCTCTTTGATTTCTATTTAATCCCAAGACTTGAACTTTTAATTCTCTTGAACTTAAAACAATGATATCCAATTGTTAAACCATCTTATGTCCCCCTAACACTCATGTTGAGTTGTTATTGTATGTTAGGGATTATATTGTCATAGTAATCTCTAATCCATGAACCCATGCATGCATAAGTTATTTACTCCATGCATAGATTACGTGGGTTCCCATGCACTCTCATGCTTTGTCTAACTCATACCTACATATCTGCTCCCCATGCATCTAAAGAATTCCCGATTTAAAGTTGTCTAGGATTAAACATCATCCCAAGGCAGCGAACCTGTTAGAGGGGCTGACCTTAGGGTTCGGCTAGGCCACTAGCACCAACGAACATTAGGGTTCGGCCCTCAATTTGTCACCACCGAACCTTTAAGGTTCGGCTCCTAAAGTTTGCCATGTTATGGTTCGTCTAAGAAGCAAAGGGTTTGTCTGAAGCTATGGTTCGCTGCACCTCTAGAGTTCGGCAAGTTCTATGGGTTCGGCTGGCTAAGGAGGGTTCGGTCTACAAGGAAGGTTCGTGAGACAGAACCGCAGGGTTCGTTGCAGACCACGCAGGTTCGTCGCCAGGGCTGATCAGTTCAACAGGTTCGTGTGGCAGGGTGGCAGGGTTCGGTGCAGATGCCAAAAAGGGTTCGGCTCTCTTGTGACTGGTTCGTGTAGGGTTCGGCCGATCTAGAAGCCCACGAACCTGTATCTTCATCTCCTTTCTCGAACCAATCTGTCACAACACAAGTCCCTAACTTCTCCTAGTTAATAACATGATTCATCTAGGTGTTTTAAGTGCTTATCAACAATTATAATAACAAGACTCCATGAACTCGTGAAAAACCCTAATAACCGAGTTTAAACTTAACTATTACCTCAATTTTCGTGGATGAAAGCTCAAATAAGTTGTACTCCCGTGATCTACGTGTTGAAAGGATCGTCTTGACACCAATCTTGCTTAAATCCGACTTGAATCGAGCTCCCAATCGTAGTGAGAAGTGGTGTTCTTGAGAGAGTTTTTTTTTTTTTTAGAGAGAGAGAGAAAACGAATGAGTGAGAGAGAAGAGTGAAAATGGGTGGTGGTTGAGGCATTTATTACCCACATTAATTGTGGGAAAATACCCGGTCGTTCAGTCTCGTTCGGTTTCACGTAACGTGCCGGTTTCGCGCGGTTTTTGCGGCGAAACGACACGATTATAAAATAGAATCTATTTAATTATTCTAGGTTGTAATTCCTAATAAATTAACTAATATCTTCTTATTTATTAAAAATTTAAAACAAAATTAACTGTTCAAATCGAAATGTACAGTCGTCGCGCGTATTCGTTCGAATCGTCACCCGTACGAACACGACGATAACTATACTTTTCAATCTTGTTTTCTAATTATAGAATATCATTCAGAACGTTAAACTTTCAGATATATTCGTACAGATCGTCACCTATACGAATAACCCGTCAATTTAGCATTCACAAAACAATATTCGTGTGTTTTGTTCTGTAAAACCTGACATACGTTTATACATAATAATTCCTAAACCAAAAATCACAAAATGGTTCTGTGTTGCCAGATAATTATCCGACTCAAGAACCATTGTTCTGAACTGTGTCCCTGTTAAATGTGTCTGAACTGTTCTATGACAACTCACCATGATAATGATAACTGATATGAATATGAAAATTACTAAAATGTGTGTGATTCATACCTGTTTTACTGTTCATGTACTGTAGAGATCACTGTTCCGGTGGCGGTTCCGGCACTGATGTTACAGTCTGTAGGATCAGATGTTCTCAATTGATTCAATATTAAAGTATAGCAGCGGAATTCAAAATTGAATTAGCACAATAATAGCAAGAACAGAGTTCATTCAATCAAACAGTAATCGCACAATTTTGTTATAGAGAGAGAGCTTCTGCAAAAGGAATATTTCATTCAATTCACTAACTTCTATATTTTACAAAATTATCAACTGCCCATATATAAAGACAGTGACGTCTGATGATGTCACATGATGTTGACACCTAACAGACAAAACAAAACAACTGAAATAACTAAACTACTGAGAATGTCTACAACATCTGAAGACATTCTCTTACAACTATTGAAGCAATAAAACTACTGAAGTAATAAACTAAAACATCTGATGAGTAAACTACTCATCAGACTTTTACAAGAACTGAAAGAAAACTACTGAAGACTAAACTACACACTACAACATCTGATGACTTACACTTCAGCTGTTGTATATCTCTTCAAATCTTGTATCTTCTGTACATTGAATGTCAGCCGTTGTGTTCTTCTTCAGTTGTTATAAGTGCTGTGAGACTTAGAGATTTTTCTGATCAGGCTCATTGGTTCTTTTAGTCCAACAAACTCCCCCTGAACCAATGCAGCCAAAAATCTCTAATTTATTTATGGTCTCACTTATTTACTCCCAGGCTGAAAGATAAGTCTTTTTCTTTGAGATCAGTATCAAAATGACCAGTTAAAGTGTATGCCTGATAATCAACAGCTTCCATAAAAATCTAACAAGCAAAATATGAGAGGGAACTCCATTGGGGAAATGGACTATGAGCATTAACCCCTCTCATTAAAGCTATTGATTATATACTAACCTGAAGGACTCCCTGACATATGCCTCAAGCAGTATTACCTTCTCTTCTGGAGTCAGCCTCTCAGGTTCACCTTCAAAGAAGGACTCAGGTCCATAATACTCAGACAAGTATCTGGCCGTTGTCCCATCATTCAGCTCAACTCTAGTAATCTCTCTGTATACAAACTCATCAGGATGCTTCCCTTCCAAAAACAGAGAAAGCTCATTTTGTTGAACATTTTCAAGTTTCCTATATACCAAGCCTTTCTTGATCATTTTGTTTTCTATAAACTTTGGAGCTTTTGAGCCAGAGTTGTACACACTCTTGAAGTCATTGATTATCTCCCAAGGATCAAGTACTGACCCTAGCATAATGTCAGCACTTAAGACCCTTCTGATTCTTCTGGCATAAGATGCTGGAGCTTCTTTCTTGTGTATCCTGTGAATGATTCTTGGATCAGGCCACATCCTAATTTGTTCCTTCCTATACTGGTAGGTGAACCTCAGAGCATACAACCTTTGAGCTTCTTTCTTCATTGCAATAATGGTTGATGTCTGAGGATAATCCTTGTCAACCATCTTTAAGATTTGCTCATCATGCTGTTTCTGGTTCTCTTCTTCTTCAAGCTTCACTTTTACAGCCAACATTCTAGACTCAGGTGTGATCATTGGATGTTGACCAAACACCAGTGGCTTCTCAGGCACATATTTGGCAGGTAAAGTTACTTTCTTCTTTTGAATGGCCAGATCTGACCCAGTTGTTGCTGAATCAGGCTTTTGAACCTTTGTTTTAATGACTATAGAGATAGGCATCCTGTCTTCCTCATCTGAATCTTCCTCAATTCTCAGTTGCCTTCTTTTCTTTAGAGGAGCCCTTACCTCAACACTTTCTGAAGATTTCTCAACCTCAACCCTCTGAGTTTGAACTTCTTGTTCTTGCATCTCCTCTTGTTCAGTTTCTTGTACATCAGAGGTTGTAACTTGTTCAGTACTTACCTTCTCAATGCTTACCTCAGCTTCTTTATCACCAACATTTACATGTTCAATCTCCTCATCAGCCCTGTTGACAACCTCAGCAGTTTTACTCTTCTTCTGTCTCTTGTATGTCACTTGAATGGCAGGAGACCTTTCAGAAGCAATATCTTCATTGTCAGACCTTTGCCTTTTGGAAGCTGAAGTTGTGACTGACTCTGTTCCTAACTCCCCCTTTTTGGCTGCAGGGGAAGAAGGAGTATGAAGAGTTGTAAGTCTGGCAGTCACAGCATCATCTACCATCTGCTGAATTTGAGATTTGGAGGGTAGCCTCTCATCAAGGGCTTGGGCAATGATGGTTTTTAGTAAAGGAGTGATGAGAGGGATGACAGTTAGAAGGGCAGCAGCTAATGCCTCTGGGGGGCTAGAACCCAAAGGATTAGTGCCTGAAGCAGTGGCTGGAGGCTTGTCAAATTGTGAAGTAGTGGTGGAAGTGTTTGGGTGACCTTCAGGATGAGAAGGTTCCATCTGTGGGGTAATTGGGGAAGATGGACTTTTGTCCTTGGACATTTTGGTGAGTAGCTCATTGAGTCTACAAACCTCAGCCTCAAGGATTTGATTCTGTTTCAGAACCTCAGCAAGTGTGCTTTGGTCATCATCAGCCTTAGCTGAATCATCTGACCTCCTGAGAATATCAGGATCTACCTGAGTTGAGTGTGGCTCAACATGATCAGGTGCCCCTTTTTCTTGGTACTGGGGACTTCCAACCTCAGGAACCCCTTCATCAGTTGTTGCCTCTGACAAGGTCTTAGTAATGGTACCACTATCAATCACTCCAAATGATGGAAGTGATGAAGTAGCAGCCTTGTCAGATAATAGAATCTCTCTTTCCACACTAGGAGATCTGATGTGGTAGTCATAATCCTGTGGGATATCAGAGACACTTTGATCCTCCCCCTCAATGTTGGAGCTAATCCCAGTAGTGATAGGTGTCTGGGAGGGGATAGGAGTGTTCAACTGATCCAGGATGTTGTCAATAACAAAAGTGGGGCTATCTGGGGTGGTTTCCATAGGAATTGGCTTTGAAAGAGAATACACCCGGGGAGATTGGTGCTGTTCAATAGAAACCTTTTCAAATGAAAGAGGTTCTAGAGATGTGTCTGCCCCTACAATGGTTGCTCCAGGATCCTGTTGAGAGGAAACCTGGGCGGTTTGAGCTGGTAGAGTCTGATGGACCACTGGTTGACTACTCCCAGTGACCATGTCATGCCTTGGTGAGGCATGGGCAGACTCAGGGGACTCATTTCCCTGAGCAGCCTTTTTGGGCTTTTTGGATTTTGGTTTGGTGGGGACTTTGGATTTGGAAGTAGAAGTGGAGACTGTGGGTTCCTTCTGCTTGGGTTTTAGCTTTCGGGCAGCCTCTTTTAGAGTAAGGTTAGAGTTGTGTCGGGAATATACTTCCAACAAAACTGCTGGAGCAGAGATCCCCTGACCAACAAGGCCATTTTGCTGAAGCTGTTTCTCTATGATGGCCATGATAAAACGTGGATAGAGTAGCCATCTAGAAGAAACAGGCTTAGCAGCATGTTCAGTTAATTCAGATAACAGAATTTGAGAAAAATTTAATTTTTGAGATTCAAGGATTGAATACAATACCTGTTGCCACCTGGAAGACATTTGGTCCCATGAAGAAGACTTCGGAGCCAAGCATATGTTGATCATATGAAATATCAGGCGCTCTGGGTCATTGAAGTGCTTCTTGAAAAGTGTTCAGTCACTCAAGTCACCCTGGTATTCATGACGTGTAAAACAGAGGTCAGTTGCGCTCTTAGGAAATTGGGTGACCAGATTAGCATCATCAAGCTGAAGAACCTCCCTCAGTTCAGCTGGGCTTATGTGCACGTTATGACCATTGACAATGGACCGAAGAGAGATTACTCCTGTGCCAACATTGATCAGTTCCACATTCATCCAGAATTGATGAACAGAGTCGACATATAGGGTTGGATTGATGAGAAAAGCAGTTTTGAATTTAGAAGCATTCATCAAATCCACAGCTTCATCAAACTTTGACCAGAAAGAGGATTTGGTCAGATAGGCAATGGAGTTATGACGCGGTTTCAAGGTTATGGACGCCATGGATGCAAAGACTGGAGAGGGAAAATAGGTTTTTGAAAAAGATGGAAAGTTCTGAGAAAGTGATAATGAAACAACTGAAGAAGGTTGAGTTAAATAGAGAAAACAACAGAGGTTAAAACAACTGAAGAGTTAAAATTACTCATCAGGTGTTGTCGACAATTTTGTTCAGCAGTTGTTTTCATCAGTTGTTCATCAGACTTTGTGGAAATTTTGTTCATCAGAACTTGTGAACAATGTGTTCATCAGCACTTGTAAACAAGTTGTTCATCAGAACTTGTAAACAATTTGGTCATCAGAACTTGTAAACAATTTGTTCATCAGAACTTGTAAACATTGTTTGACCTTCAGTACTTAGTGAATCAATACTCATCAGTACTTGTAACTTAGAGTATTAGAAAAGGTCATATCTTTCCTTGAATCAGTACTTTTGATATGTATCAGTATATACTGAAAATATCAAAAGGTTTCAAGGTAAAAAAAATTTATTTGAAAAGAACAATTGAAAATATTTTTGGGTTTTTGAAAAGAAATTAAAATTTATTTAATGAAAAACCAACCTATTCAAGTTGCAGCATACCAAGCCTTAGAACTAAATTTTGAAAAGTTGAGGTGTCTAAAGGCTTAGTAAAAATGTCTGCAAGCTCATCAGCACTAGGAACAAACTTTGGATCAATCAGACCCTTTTCATAACAATCTCTTATAAAATGATGTCTGATCTCAATGTGTTTAGTCCTAGAGTGCTGAACTGGATTCTTGACAATACAAAGAGCTGAAGCACTATCCATTAACAATGGTGTCTTCAGTTCTTTGATGCCATAATCTAAGAGTTGAGACTGAAGCCAGAGAATTTGTGAAGTACAACTTGCAGCAGCAATGTACTCGGCTTCAGCAGTGGAAGTGGCTACAGATGTTTGTTTCTTACTTTGCCAAGAAACCAGACAATTTCCTAGAAATTGACACCCACCAGAAGTAGATTTTCTTGAGAGTTTGCATCCTGCATAGTCACTATCAGAAAAAGCAACTAGCTTGCAGGAATGTCCAGTGGAGTACCATATTCCCAGAGATTGAGTACCCTGTAAGTATCTGAAAATTCTTTTCACAGCAATCAGATGAGATTCTTTAGGTGCAGCCTGAAATCTAGCACAGACACATGTGGCAAACATAATGTCTGGCCTTGATGCAGTTAGATACATCAAAGAGCCAATCATACATCTATAAAGAGTTTCATCCACTGAAGTACCTTTCAGATCAGCATCAAGTTGTGTGGTGCTGCTCATGGGGTTAGAACATGGTTTACAGTTTTGCAAATCAAATTTCTTTAACAGCTCTTTTGAGTATTTTGATTGGTGAATGAAAATTCCATCAGGTTTTTGTTTAATTTGAAGACCCAAGAAAAACTGTAGTTCCCCCATGGCACTCGTTTCAAAATTTTTTGTCATAAGCTCAGTGAAAGCATCACACAACTTTAGATCAGATGAAGCAAATATAATGTCATCAACATAAATTTGAACAAGTAGCTTATGCTGTCCTACATTCTTTATGAATAAAGTTTTATCAATGGAGCCTCTAGTGAAATTATTTTTGAGAAGAAAAGTGGAGAAAGTGTCATACCAGGCTCTAGGTGCTTGTTTCAGCCCATAAAGAGCTTTATCAAGCTTGTACACCCAATCAGGATGTTTATTGTCCTCAAAACCTGGAGGTTGACACACATACACTTCCTCTTTTATTTTACCATATAAGAAAGCACTTTTGACATCCATTTGAAAAACTTTAAGTTTATGTAAGGCAGCATATGCTAAGAACAACCTAATTGCTTCTAGTCTGGCTACAGGGGCAAAAGTTTCATCATAATCAATACCTTCTTCCTGAGAAAACCCCTGTACAACCAGTCTAGCTTTGTTTTTAATGATTTGACCATTTTCATCTGTTTTATTCCTAAACACCCATTTTGTGCCTATTGCACACTTACCTGGAGGTAGAGAAACCAGCTCCCAAACTTGTTGTTTCTTGAACTGCAACAACTCCAACTGCATTGCCTCCACCCAGCCAATGTCTCTAAGTGCTATGTGATAGTTCTTTGGCTCTTGTTGACTTACAAATAGAGCATAAAGACAAAAGTTGGATAATTGACTTCTTGTGGAAACACCAGCAGAAATATCACCAAGAACTTGAGATAATGGATGATCCGTCAGTTCTTGATATGGAATAAGATCAGTGCAAGTGTTTGCTGGAGGAACAGATGCTGCAGTTGAAGAAGATTCAGGAAATACAGCAGCAGGAATTTCAAAGGATTTAGAAGATGCCAGAATTTCATCAGCATTTGTATTTGGAGCAGCAACTGGAGCAGGAGGAGCATCAGATTTAGCAGATAGTGGCAGATTATCACTAAATCTGAACAGATGAGTACTTTCATCTTCATCATCAGGACTTCCTTGTGTGGTTTCTGTAGAAGCTTGTGGTGGATCTGCAGTAAGTACCTCATGTGCTTCAACATTAGGCTCAACTGGAAATTCATGTTGCAAGATGTTAAGATCAAACACTTCAGCAGGATTTTGAGGAATGGGATCTTTGGGACATTCATTGAATTTAACATGAAGAGTTTCTTCAACAATCTTTGTTCGACAATTGAACACTCTATAAGCTTTGCAAGTTGAAGAATATCCAACAAAATATCCTGCATCAACTTTGGAATCAAACTTTGTGAGTTGATCTTTGGTGTTAAGGATATAACATGGACACCCAAAAGCTCTGAAGAAGGAAATCAAAGGAGTTAGATTGTGAAGTATTTCATATGGAGTTTTCAACCAACTTTGATTTACTAGAACCCTGTTTTGCACATAGCAAGCTGTGTTGATGGCTTCTGCCCAGAAGGTCAAAGGCAGACCAGAGTCAGCCAGCATTGTTCTGGCAGCTTCAATCAAGGTTCTATTTTTCCTTTCTACAACTCCATTTTGTTCAGGAGTCCTGGGAATACTGTACTGCCTCTGAATTCCCTTTGATAGATAAAATTCATCTAAAATGTGATTTCTAAATTCTGTGCCATTATCACTCCTTACACACTTGACAGGTATAGAATATTGCTTTTCAACATACAACACAAAGTTCATAATAGCCTTGGCAACCTCACTTTTTGAGTGCAAGAAGAAAGTCCAGACAAACCTTGAGTAGTCATCTACAATGACTAGACAATACTTCTTCTTTGCCATAGACATTATCTGAACTGGCCCAAATAAATCCATGTGCAACATGTGCAAACAACTGGTGGATTTGGAATCTCCAATTGGAGGAAAAGAGACTTTGTGTTGCTTTCCTTTCAAGCATGCAGTGCAATTCTCATCACAACTAAAATCCTTTAAGGGAAGACCTCTAACCAATCCATGCTTCACCAATTGATTCATGTTTTTGATGTTCACATGACCTAATCTTCTATGCCACAGATTGGACTCCTGGAAAGAGGCCTTAGAAAATAAACAAGGATGACCCTTGACAGAGATTTTCTTAGATAAATCAAAGGCATATACCTTTCCCACTCTGTTAGCCTTAAGGAGTGTATACTCATCTAAGACTTTGCCAATCAAAGGCATCACATCAGAAGATAAAATCCTACAATCTTGCTTAGTGAACAAAGAAACATGACCCTTATCACACATTTGACTAACACTCAGAAGATTATACTTAAGATTCTCAACATGATTCACATCATCAAACCTAATCTCATCATTTGTTACCACACCTTTACCTATAATGTAACCCTTAGCATCATTTCCAAAGGATACAAATCCCTTCCTTCCAGTGAAATAATTATGAAGGAGAGATCTGCACCCAGTCATATGCATGGATCCTCCACTATCAACATACCAGATGCTATTTTGGCATGCTGAAGGACCCTGCATACAACAACACACTTAGTTAGACTTTTGGACCCAAACCATTTTGGTTTTGGGTCTGTTAACACATGATGAAACAAAAGTAACATTGTCAGTTGAAACAACACTTGAAGCATTCTTATCAGAAGATTTTGCTTTGACTTTTGATTTTGATTTCTTTTTATGAAATGAATCAACAGATGCCTCTGCCAGATTGACTTTTCCTATCAGTTGTTGCATCATTAGCATCAGTTGATTATGATTTTGAGTTAAAATTTTGATTTCATCAGACACATCAGAACTTGATTTTTTATTTTTGTGTTTGATCATTTTAGTGTCTTTAATCAAATGAGATGCTGTCAAGTGTTGTTTCCCTGAATCTGGAACAATCCCTTTTCCTTTCTTGGATGTACTTGAGTTATTTCCTTGTAAGGATTTTCCAGATTTTGAAACTACTGATGATTCTGGTACAAACTTTGAACTGAATTCATGTTTCATTTTGAGTATGTTCTTGTTTTTATGCTTGATTTTGTTGAATTTAGAACCTTTTCTGTACCAGCATTCATCAGTTGAATGATTAAACAGCCTACAAATTTCACAAGGCACCCTCTTTTTCTTTTCCTTGTGATTGTCTACAAGTACTGATGGCTTAGAGACTGAATTTTTGTTCTTCAGTACATTTGAAACATCAGTATTTGTAGACAAATTGACAACAGCTGATGTGTTGACAACATCTGAAGAGTTATGCTTCAGCACTTGAGTATCAACACATTCACCAACATCAGTTGTTGCAGTATCAGCTTTTTCAACAACTGCTGATGAGTGACTTTGACTTATTAAAAGTCGTGCATCATTTTCTCCAGTGCCATGCCCATCAGACTTAACCAGTTTTAAATTTAATTCATTTGAAACATTTTCATCAGGATCAATCTCAATTAAAACACTATCCTGACCTATGTCATCCTGGATAACATTTGTACATCCAAGAGAATAAGAATAGGTTTCAATATCCATAATTTCAGATTCAGATTTGCATGCACTTGAATCACTTTCAAATGATTCATCAGCATCAGACTTTGCTGAGGACTTGGTGAATTGGTATACACTGTCCCCTTCAGACTCACAGTTAAGATTCTTTGGTGTATAATCAGCTGGGGGGGCAGTGTGATTGTATCCAATACCAAACTTCACATTGGATGTTGTTTGCTTGTTTAACAGCAACTCAAACCCCTTGCAAGATTCAACCCATTTTGCACATTCTACTTGGGTTGTTGCAAGTGTTTGTTTCAAATCATTGTGTTTTACAAGCATGACTTCCACCCTAGCCTTTTCATCAGACAATTGACACTTGAGTTTGTAAATTTCAGACTCTTTTTCATTCAAAACTTTCTCAAATTCAGTTTTATTCTTTGTCATGACCCTTTCTAAAGCCAACTTCTCATTGATTAACTCAACATTGATTTCTCTAATGGAAGCAAATGCTGAAACACAAGACTCTGAACACAACTTAGCTTTGGATTCAGAGGATACCTGTGATGTTGAAGAAGATTGACAAGAGTTGTCAGTTGAATCAATAGCCATCAATGCAAGATTTCCAAAAGGATTGTCTCCACCATGTGGACCAGTTTTCAGGGTAAGGCTGCAAGTTGAAGTCAGATAAATCATCAGGTAGGCTACTCCAATCAACTACTCCAGGAGTAAAGAAACTCTGATGATGTTGTTGTTGAGGCTGTTGATTGGTTTGTGATTTGCTGGGATCAGGAAGAGCAGGTGATTGTGAAGGAATTAATGCTGGAGTGTGTGTAGGTTGAGGCATGTAAAAACAAGGATATGGATATGGCATAGGATTTTGTGGAACAAAGTGAGCTGGATAGAATTGTTGTTGACTAGTACCAGAAGATTGTGGTCCTTTGCTTGATGTGTTGTTGCTTGGAAAAGTCACAAAAGGTGCAGCAGAGTTAGAACCAGTAGATTTGCACTCTCTAGCAAAGTGACCAAGTCTGTGACACTTATGGCACCTCAGCTTCCCTTTGTCAAATCCAACTTTGGTTTTGCCAGATAATCCAGGGAACTTTCTTCCTGTTCGTTTATAGAACTTTTGTGATCTGATATTGATTAATGCCATTTGACTCAAAATGTCCATCTCCTCTAGATCATCATCCGGAATTCCTTTCAAATCATCCATCACAAAACACAAGTTATGTCACACCCCGAGCCGGCGGGGTAGGATCGGAGTCCCCGTCGGGCGGAAGGTTCCCGGGGCGCGATATCGGGAGTGATAATCAGGAGTGATAAGATTGTTACATTGCACATGATATAAATGAGAAATGCTAATTAAAATAGAATTACAAAGTTAAATTACAGCAGTAACGTTTATAATTTAACAATGTAAATCTATTGTAAAACATCAATAAATGACTATCTTGTATTTACACAAGATATACAAAATAATTTATATCATGATGTCTTCAAAAGTATGCAGGTCCAAAATACTAGTCTTCTATCTGAAGTCCTAGTCCAAAAGAAATGACTTCCTAATTGACCTGTTCGTCACCTGAGAAGTCATGCAAAAATAAAGGTCAACACATGGTTGGTGAGTTCATATAGTTTAGTATTTGAAAATGATTTGAAAATGATTTGAAAACCTTCTTTGGTAAAGACCCTAACCTCATTAACACCACATGTATCATCCAGATCGGTATGCTTATGTATAGGGCATACCCCTGAGTCGAGGCTACAACCCCGCCCAGACGCCGTCCCACCACATACTAATCCGCATAGGACATTGCTGTTAATGATAATTAAGCATCTTTACCTATCACACACTCTTGTTCACAATGACTCTAATGTTCTCACAAAACCTTTGTTTAACCCACGGGTAACAACCTTAATCTCATTAACATCACATGTATCATCCGGATCGGTATGCTTATATATAGGGCATACCCCTGAGTCGAGGCTACAACCCCGCCCAGACGCCGTCCCACCACATACTAATCCACATGGGACATTGGTGTTAATGAAAATTAAGCATTTTACCCCTACCTTTAACCCAATGATTCGTCAGTCCTTTGTTCCTGTCAATACAACAATTTGGAATCTATGTTGATTCCTTAGGTTCATCACAATAGTGATCAACCACAGAAATTGTAGAAACAGTTTAATAAATGCTTAATTAAACAAGTAAATAAACATTTAATAAAATCTAAGTCCTTATGATTGGGGCCTATGGTCATACTCGAGTAGACTAGTCTGTCAATCTGGGTACTTAGTAGTTAGGGAATTCTGTAAATATCATCAAACATAAGACCTACAAGTCAATCAGTCTAGCTAGGACTTCTTGAAATATAGGATTTCTGAGTTCAATGTGTTGGCAAATGTTATCTCTGATATTTCACATACTACCCCTTAAAAATGATTTAATGATCGTCTGATTTTGTCGCAAGATGTACTTGATGTGTTGATCATAGAATACAAGATTCATTGATCGGTTGTACACTTGATTCGTTGTTCAACAAACACTTGGTTTGTAAAACATTGAATGTTGTCTTTGCAAAGATTGTTTTGTTGATGTCTTGATGTCCCCTACTTGTTTTGTCAAACTGTTTGATTTGATTTCTTGAATTCACCCACTTGATTTCCCAAAATGTTTGATTTGATTCCTTGAATTCACCCACTTGACCTCCCAAAATGTTTGATTTGATTCCCTTGAATTCACCCACTTGATTTCCCAAAATGTTTGTTTTGATTTGTTTGAAATGTTTTGACTTATTGAAAAGTTTAGTTTAACTTGATTATTCACTTAATATATAAGTGAATCAATTACTAAACCTGCATAAAATCTTCCTAAACATGGTTTAGGATAACATTTATATATATGAAACATATAAATTTAAAAGCATTTAACGTAAACAATTTAAGTAAACAGTCTACGCATGCTTCTCAGCCCCGCGTTTTAAAACAAAAATGTTAGAAAAGGGGCAATGAACTCACCTGTGTTGATGTCTAATGTACTATCACAGAATGCGCACTCTTGTTTGTAAACTAAATATCTTCGGTTCCTGAATTATTTTATAAGAATTCGAATATAATAAGTACACGTAATAGTCGTTGTGCCTAAGACCTTGAGTCTTGTCGTGGGTGCAACTAAGTGTCTTAGTACTAAGTGTATCTAAGATCTACTCTATCTTAATTACCCTTCTTATGATCCCAATTCCCATGATTAGTTACTAACTTACCTTTAAATTTTAGAAAATTTCGGCAGAGTTTCCTTTGTTTTTAAAATAATTCCAGACAATTAAATCGCCTATTTTATAACAAGTTCCCAATCAATCAATTCAAGTAAGTAATTTAAATCAAACAAGTCTTTAAACCTAACATTACAATACTTTTATAATCAAGTAAACTTAAAGGAAACAATGCCATTTATGATTTCAAATTAAACAAGATTTTAGAAAAATTATTAAATTTCATTACTCGTTTAACATGTGATGGACTTAATCAAGTCCCATTGGGCCCATTTAAGCCCAATTGACAATACTTGACTTCTAATTGATTTACCAACTTCTTTTTTAATGAAATCTCATTACTTGAAGTCTATAATGTTAGACATGTGATGAACTCAATTACATCCCATGCAAAATTCCAAGTTGTTTATTTCATGCATAGCCTACGTGAATTCCCATGCATTCACATAGTGTATTACATGCATGCATGTCCATTATGGGCTTGATTTCTCATGATACTTAGGTTTTTAAGACCAACTAACATTCCCTAGATCGTTTACACTTGTTCTATTGTTCTTAGATCTCCATGCATCATGATAATCTAGGTTTTATAACATTTTGGTCCGAATACCCCTACATGGCAGCGAACCTTGTTGGGTTAGTGACCAAAGGTTCGGCTAACACTTTGAATTCAACGAACCTTTAGGGTTCGGTTCATAGTTCGGCTAAGTTGGCAACATATAGGGTTCGGCTAATAACAGATGGTTCGTAACTATTCAAGTCTGCATGGCCATGGTTCGTTGCATTGTCTTATGGTTCGGTGACTGACTAAGGTTCGGCCGAAGAGGGTTCGTCGCCACAGGGTTCGGCCATTGAGGGTTCGTGGGTCAGAACTTTACAGGTTCGCTACAGGCTTGGTGCAGGGTTCGTTGCAGACATGCCCATAATGAAACAGGGTTCGTTGCAGGAACCATGTAGGGTTCGGCTGCCTCATATGGTTCGTGTAGGGTTCGGCCAGCGAACCTGAACCTTCAACCGACTCCTTGATCCCACGAACCTGTAATCTCTTTCTTGTTTGCAGCTTCAACCTGTTACAAACCCATCCCCAACAACACCTAATCGTACATTAACCTCTATCTAAGTGTTTTTATGTGTTTAATACCGATTCTAATCTCAAAACAATTTGAACTCGTGAAAAACCCTCTAAAACCGAAAATATAATGGATGTTTACCTTAGATTTCGTGGATGACAGCTCAAATAAGTTGTACTCCCGTGATCTACGAGATGAGAGGATCAAGATGACACCAAATTTGCTTGAATCCACCAAGGATTGGACTTCCAAATCTTAGAGAGAAGATCGTTGCTTGAATGAAAAACTAGAGAGAGAGTGAGAGAACGAGATGTAGGTGAGGAGAGAGAGAAATGGGGTAGGTGTGGTCTTTATGACCACATTAAATGTGGGGAAAAATACCCGGTCGTTTGGTCTCGTTCGGTTTCGCGTAATGTGCCGGTTTCGCGTGGTTTTCGCGGCGAAACGATACGATTATAAAATAGAATTTTATTTAATTATTCAAGATTGTAATTCCTAATAAATTAACTAGTATCTTCTTGTCTATTAAAATAAAATATTAATAAACTGTTTAAATCGAAATGTACGGTCGTCGCGCGCATTCGTTCGAATCGTCACCCGCACGAACACGACGATAACTATACTTTTCAATCTTGTTTTCTAATTATAGAATATCATTCAGAACGTTAAACTTTCAGATATATTCGTACAGATCGTCACCTATACGAATAACCCGTAAATTTAGCATTCACATAACAATATTCGTGTGTTTCGTTCTGTAAGACCTCACATACGTTTATACATAATAAATCCTAAACAAATAATCACATGATGGTTCTGTATTGTCAGATAATTATCCGACTCAAGAACCATTTTTCTGAACTGTGTTTCTGTTAAATGTGTCTGAAACTGTTCTATGACCACTCCCCATGATAATGATAAATGATATGAATTTGAAATTACTGAAATATGTATGATTCATACCTGTTTTACTGTTCATGTACTGTAGAGATCACTGTTCCGGTGGCAGTTCCGGCACTGATGTTACAGTCTCCCCTTGTTAGAGAAATTTCGTCCCGAAATTTAAGAGTTGTTATCAGGTACAGCTTCCTCTTCAAACAGTTGAGGATACTTTAACTTCATGTGATCTTCACGTTCCCAAGTAAACTCGGGCCCGCGTCTTGAATTCCATCGAACCTTTACAATAGGAATACGGCTTCGCCTCAGTTGTTTAACCTTGCGATCCATAATCTCTAAAGGTTCTTCAATGAACTGTAACTGTTCATCGACTTGAATCTCTTCAATTGGAATGACAAGACTCTCGTCAGCAAGGCATTTCTTTAGATTTGAGACGTGAAACACGTCATGCACACCACTGAGTTCATCAGGTAATCTCAGTCTATACGCCACAGGACCAATACGCTCGATGATCTCGAACGGTCCCACGTATCTTGGTGCTAATTTGCCTTTTGTCCCAAAACGTACAACGCCTTTCCATGGGGATACCTTTAACATGACTCGGTCTCCCACTTGGAATTCCAACGGCTTGCGACGTTTGTCGGCGTAGCTCTTTTGTCTGCTCCTTGTTGCTTGTAGTCTTCTTTGGATCTGAGCTATCTTGTCAGTGGTTTCTTGGATAAGTTCTGGCCCGGTTATTCGGTTATCTCCAACTTCAGTCCAACAGATCGGTGATCGGCATTTCCGGCCATAAAGAGCCTCGAATGGTGCACATCCGATACTGCTGTGGTAACTGTTATTGTAGGAGAATTCAATCAGTGGCAAATGGGAATCCCAGTTCCCACCGAAATCCAAAATACAGGTTCTTAACATATCCTCCAGGGTTTGGATAGTACGTTCGCTCTGACCGTCCGTTTGTGGATGGTAAGCTGTACTCAGATTTAACTGTGTTCCCAGGGATTTCTGTAGTGATTGCCAGAACCTTGAAGTAAATCTGCTGTCTCTATCAGAAATAATTGACAATGGCACACCGTGGCGTACCACTATTTCATTGATGTATAATCTTGCCAGTTTATCCATGGTGAAGTTCTCACGCATGGGCAAGAAATGAGCAGATTTGGTTAAACGGTCGATGATCACCCAAATTGTGTCGTGACCACTGGAAGTGCGGGGTAGCTTGGTAATGAAATCCATAGCTATTTGTTCCCACTTCCAGAGCGGAATCTCAGGCTGTTCCAGTAGACCAGACGGTCTCTGGTGTTCCGCCTTTACTTTCGCACACGTAAGACACTGTCCGACATACTCGGCTATGTCTTTCTTCATTCCCGGCCACCAATAAAATCCACGCAAGTCTTGGTACATCTTATCAGCGCCTGGATGAATAGAGTATTTAGTCTTGTGTGCTTCATTGAAGATAAGTTTTCTCAATTCATCTACCGCAGGGATCCATATACGTTCCTTGTAGTAGATCATACCATCAGGCTTCGTGTCAAACTGTTTCTCTGCTCCGCAATCAAGTTCTTTCTTCAGATTTCCTCGGTCTAGTGCTTCTTGCTGTGCTTGAATGATCTTGTCACTTAAACTGGTCTGCACGGTTATCCCCATTGCTCTTACACGTAGGGCTTTGACCCGTTCCTTCCGGCTCAAGGCATCAGCTACAACGTTCGCCTTTCCCGGATGGTATTTGATCACACAATCATAATCATTTAGAAGTTCAACCCAACGGCGCTGTCGCATGTTGAGCTCCTTCTGATCAAAGATGTGTTGCAGACTCTTGTGATCGGTGAATATGGTACACTTGGTGCCATATAAGTAATGTCTCCAAATCTTCAATGCGAAGATCACAGCTCCCAGTTCAAGATCATGAGTAGTGTAATTCTTCTCATGAATCTTTAACTGTCTTGATGCATAGGCTATGACTTTGTCCCGTTGCATTAACACACAACCGAGTCCCTGATGGGAAGCATCGCAGTATACAACAAAGTCATCACAGCCTTCTGGGAGAGATAGAATTGGAGCATCACATAGTTTCTGTTTCAATGTCTGAAAAGCATCTTCCTGTTTCTGCCCCCAGACAAACGGTTCGCTTTTCTGGGTTAACTTAGTGAGAGGCAGGGCTATCTTAGAAAAGTTTGAGATAAACCTTCTGTAATAACCCGCCAATCCCAGAAAAGACCGTATCTCCGTCGGTGTCTTCGGAGTGTCCCAATTCTTTATCGCTTCAATCTTGGCAGGGTCTACATGAATTCCCTCGCTGTTGACCACATGACCCAAAAATTGAACTTCTCTTAGCCAAAACTCACATTTGGAGAATTTGGCATAGAGTTTCTCTTCTTTCAACAGCTCCAAGATTTTTCTAAGGTGTTGCTCATGTTCTGTTTTGGTCTTGGAATAAATCAGTATGTCATCAATGAAAACAATGACAAACTGATCCAAGTACGGCTTGCACACTCGGTTCATGAGGTCCATGAAAACCGCTGGTGCATTTGTCAATCCGAAGGGCATCACCATAAATTCGTAATGCCCGTATCTGGTTCGGAAAGCCGTCTTCGGTATGTCTTCATCTTGAACTCTCAACTGATGATATCCAGACCGCAAGTCAATCTTAGAGAAGTATTGAGCTCCTTGCAGTTGGTCAAACAAATCATCAATCCTCGGTAATGGATACCGATTCTTGATGGTTAGTTTGTTCAGTTCACGGTAATCTATACACATTCTGAATGATCCGTCTTTCTTCTTCACGAACAAGACCGGAGCTCCCCAAGGTGAGTAGCTCGGTCTGATGAAACCCTTATCAAGTAACTCCTGTAATTGATTAGACAATTCCTGCATCTCTGAAGGTGCTAACCTGTAAGGAGATTTAGCAACAGGAGTTGCTCCAGGAATTAAGTCAATACGAAATTCTACCGGTCGCGCAGGTGGCAAACCTGGTAGGTCTTCGGGGAATACTTCAGGATATTCTTTCACTACTGGTACATCTTGAATCTTCTTCTTGTCTTTCTCTTTTTCCACACATGAGCCAGGAATGCTATGCACCGCTTCTGTAGACACTTACGCGCCTTTATGCAAGAAATGATTTTGACACTTCGCTTTGCTTGATCCCCTTTAACTTCCAATACACGATCACTCGGCAATGGAATTCGAAGCAGCTTCTCAGAACAGATGACTTCCACTCGGTTAGATGAGAGCCAATCCATTCCAACAATGATGTCAAAACTACCCAGCTCCATCGGTATCAAATCGATGGTAAATGTAAAATCATTTAGTGTCAATGGGCAGTTCCTATAAACTGTACTAACTGTGATCTGTTTCCCGTTAGCTACTTCTATAATGTAAGGGGAGTCTAACTGTTCCTCTATGGAATCTAGTTGGCACGCAAAGTCGGTAGAGATAAAACTCTGATCCGCACCAGTATCAAATAAGACAGATGCATAAAAGTCATGTAAGAGAAACGTACCAGTGACCACATTTGGGTCCTGGCGTGCAGCTGGTGCTCCGATAGCAAAGGCTCGTCCACGGGGTGCTTGAACTGCTGGTTGAGCCTTCTTTGGGCAGTTCCTCGCAAAGTGGCCTTGTTCGCCACAATTATAGCATCCACCATTGTTCTGATTTGCTGGTGGAGGAAGAGCCAAAGCAGCATTGTTGACTGCTTGGTTAGGTGTCATCCTACAGTATTGGACCCAATGGCCCTTTCTTCCACATCCCGTGCAATGTTTACACGGAGCGTCAGCAGGGTGATGATACTGACACTTGGCACACAAAGGAAACGTGCCAGTGTAAGGCTTGCGGTTGGGGTTTTGTGGTGCTGCTATTACTTGTTGGAGAGGTGTGGCCACCGTGTAGTTCTTAATGGTCTTCTGTTTCTTCTTCTGATGGTGGTGGGGTTTCTTGGAAGACTCAGCCTTGTTCTTGCTGGGTTCAGCCTCTTTCTTTAAAGTTCCAGAGGCTACCATAAGATCAGTGAGTTTCCCAGACAGTCTCACTGCAGATTCAACAGTAGTAGGGTTGGCTGAAACAACCATGCCCTGAATGCAGGCGGGAAGTCCACCTACATAACGGTCTATCCTTTTCTCCAAAGTTGGTACCATGTCAGGTACCAAAGCAATCAACTCGTGGTAACGAGTTGTGTACCCCATGTGATCCGCTCCCTTCATCACATGGTTGGATAGTTCAACCTCCAATTTCTGCAGCTCGTTCTTGGGACAGAACTCTGTTCGCAGCAGTGTCTTGAAATCTTCCCATGGCATGGCCATGGCTTCTTCTCTTCCTCGAGCATTAATCTGACCGTTCCACCAGGTCAGAGCCCGTTTGTTGAATGTTCCCGCTGAGTAACGGACCTTGTGGTGTTCGGGGCAGCTGCAGAGATCCAACGTTGCCTCAATCTTCTCAATCCATTGGATTAGTCCAACGGCACCTTCAGACCCACTAAAACTGGGTGGTTTACATCCTACAAAGGACTTGTAGGAGTAGTGAGATGAATCTCCAGTATTTCCACTGGCTTCTCCTGATGTGTTGCCAGTGTTGAGGATCTCATTACGAAGACGAAGGAACATCTCCGGTATTGCCTCTTTCATCTGATTCGTCATCTGGCTACTCAGTAACGTCACCAGAGCGATAGTAGCAGGGTCCATAGTCGGTGTTGTGCCTGAACCAGATGCTTGAGTAATCAATGGAGGAGGGGGAGGAGGAGGTGGAGGAGGTGGTGGTGGAGAGTCATTCGGAGACGGTGTGGAGGAGTGTGGAGCCAAGTCTTGTGGTGGTAGTTGTATCAAAGGAGGTTGTCTTCGTGGAGGCATTCTGATCATAACCAATAAAGTCATTGGTTAGTGCAATGATCGAATACAGAAGACAATACGCAAATAAGTCTTAAGTCTTACTTTCTCTACATGCAGGGTCCCTAGGTTATAGTCTAGGCCAAACCATTTAAATAAGTGACCTATATTTCTCTATAACCATGGCTCTGATACCAATCTGTCACACCCCGAGCCGGCGGGGTAGGATCGGAGTCCCCGTCGGGCGGAAGGTTCCCGGGGCGCGATATCGGGAGTGATAATCAGGAGTGATCAGATTGTTACATTGCACATGATATAAATGAGAAATGCTAATTAAAATAGAATTACAAAGTTAAATTACAGCAGTAACGTTTATAATTTAACAATGTAAATCTATTGTAAAACATCAATAAATGACTATCTTGTATTTACACAAGATATACAAAATAATTTATATCATGATGTCTTCAAAAGTATGCAGGTCCAAAATACTAGTCTTCTATCTGAAGTCCTAGTCCAAAAGAAATGACTTCCTAATTGACCTGTTCGTCACCTGAGAAGTCATGCAAAAATAAAGGTCAACACATGGTTGGTGAGTTCATATAGTTTAGTATTTGAAAATGATTTGAAAATGATTTGAAAACCTTCTTTGGTAAAGACCCTAACCTCATTAACACCACATGTATCATCCAGATCGGTATGCTTATGTATAGGGCATACCCCTGAGTCGAGGCTACAACCCCGCCCAGACGCCGTCCCACCACATACTAATCCGCATAGGACATTGCTGTTAATGATAATTAAGCATCTTTACCTATCACACACTCTTGTTCACAATGACTCTAATGTTCTCACAAAACCTTTGTTTAACCCACGGGTAACAACCTTAATCTCATTAACATCACATGTATCATCCGGATCGGTATGCTTATATATAGGGCATACCCCTGAGTCGAGGCTACAACCCCGCCCAGACGCCGTCCCACCACATACTAATCCACATGGGACATTGGTGTTAATGAAAATTAAGCATTTTACCCCTACCTTTAACCCAATGATTCGTCAGTCCTTTGTTCCTGTCAATACAACAATTTGGAATCTATGTTGATTCCTTAGGTTCATCACAATAGTGATCAACCACAGAAATTGTAGAAACAGTTTAATAAATGCTTAATTAAACAAGTAAATAAACATTTAATAAAATCTAAGTCCTTATGATTGGGGCCTATGGTCATACTCGAGTAGACTAGTCTGTCAATCTGGGTACTTAGTAGTTAGGGAATTCTGTAAATATCATCAAACATAAGACCTACAAGTCAATCAGTCTAGCTAGGACTTCTTGAAATATAGGATTTCTGAGTTCAATGTGTTGGCAAATGTTATCTCTGATATTTCACATACTACCCCTTAAAAATGATTTAATGATCGTCTGATTTTGTCACAAGATGTACTTGATGTGTTGATCATAGAATACAAGATTCATTGATCGGTTGTACACTTGATTCGTTGTTCAACAAACACTTGGTTTGTAAAACATTGAATGTTGTCTTTGCAAAGATTGTTTTGTTGATGTCTTGATGTCCCCTACTTGTTTTGTCAAACTGTTTGATTTGATTTCTTGAATTCACCCACTTGATTTCCCAAAATGTTTGATTTGATTCCTTGAATTCACCCACTTGACCTCCCAAAATGTTTGATTTGATTCCCTTGAATTCACCCACTTGATTTCCCAAAATGTTTGTTTTGATTTGTTTGAAATGTTTTGACTTATTGAAAAGTTTAGTTTAACTTGATTATTCACTTAATATATAAGTGAATCAATTACTAAACCTGCATAAAATCTTCCTAAACATGGTTTAGGATAACATTTATATATATGAAACATATAAATTTAAAAGCATTTAAGTAAACAATTTAAGTAAACAGTCTACGCATGCTTCTCAGCCCCGCGTTTTAAAACAAAAATGTTAGAAAAGGGGCAATGAACTCACCTGTGTTGATGTCTAATGTACTATCACAGAATGCGCACTCTTGTTTGTAAACTAAATATCTTCGGTTCCTGAATTATTTTATAAGAATTCGAATATAATAAGTACACGTAATAGTCGTTGTGCCTAAGACCTTGAGTCTTGTCGTGGGTGCAACTAAGTGTCTTAGTACTAAGTGTATCTAAGATCTACTCTATCTTAATTACCCTTCTTATGATCCCAATTCCCATGATTAGTTACTAACTTACCTTTAAATTTTAGAAAATTTCGGCAGAGTTTCCTTTGTTTTTAAAATAATTCCAGACAATTAAATCGCCTATTTTATAACAAGTTCCCAATCAATCAATTCAAGTAAGTAATTTAAATCAAACAAGTCTTTAAACCTAACATTACAATACTTTTATAATCAAGTAAACTTAAAGGAAACAATGCCATTTATGATTTCAAATTAAACAAGATTTTAGAAAAATTATTAAATTTCATTACTCGTTTAACATGTGATGGACTTAATCAAGTCCCATTGGGCCCATTTAAGCCCAATTGACAATACTTGACTTCTAATTGATTTACCAACTTCTTTTTTAATGAAATCTCATTACTTGAAGTCTATAATGTTAGACATGTGATGAACTCAATTACATCCCATGCAAAATTCCAAGTTGTTTATTTCATGCATAGCCTACGTGAATTCCCATGCATTCACATAGTGTATTACATGCATGCATGTCCATTATGGGCTTGATTTCTCATGATACTTAGGTTTTTAAGACCAACTAACATTCCCTAGATCGTTTACACTTGTTCTATTGTTCTTAGATCTCCATGCATCATGATAATCTAGGTTTTATAACATTTTGGTCCGAATACCCCTACATGGCAGCGAACCTTGTTGGGTTAGTGACCAAAGGTTCGGCTAACACTTTGAATTCAACGAACCTTTAGGGTTCGGTTCATAGTTCGGCTAAGTTGGCAACATATAGGGTTCGGCTAATAACAGATGGTTCGTAACTATTCAAGTCTGCATGGCCATGGTTCGTTGCATTGTCTTATGGTTCGGTGACTGACTAAGGTTCGGCCGAAGAGGGTTCGTCGCCACAGGGTTCGGCCATTGAGGGTTCGTGGGTCAGAACTTTACAGGTTCGCTACAGGCTTGGTGCAGGGTTCGTTGCAGACATGCCCATAATGAAACAGGGTTCGTTGCAGGAACCATGTAGGGTTCGGCTGCCTCATATGGTTCGTGTAGGGTTCGGCCAGCGAACCTGAACCTTCAACCGACTCCTTGATCCCACGAACCTGTAATCTCTTTCTTGTTTGCAGCTTCAACCTGTTACAAACCCATCCCCAACAACACCTAATCGTACATTAACCTCTATCTAAGTGTTTTTATGTGTTTAATACCGATTCTAATCTCAAAACAATTTGAACTCGTGAAAAACCCTCTAAAACCGAAAATATAATGGATGTTTACCTTAGATTTCGTGGATGACAGCTCAAATAAGTTGTACTCCCGTGATCTACGAGATGAGAGGATCAAGATGACACCAAATTTGCTTGAATCCACCAAGGATTGGACTTCCAAATCTTAAAGAGAAGATCGTTGCTTGAATGAAAAACTAGAGAGAGAGTGAGAGAACGAGATGTAGGTGAGGAGAGAGAGAAATGGGGTAGGTGTGGTCTTTATGACCACATTAAATGTGGGGAAAAATACCCGGTCGTTTGGTCTCGTTCGGTTTCGCGTAATGTGCCGGTTTCGCGTGGTTTTCGCGGCGAAACGATACGATTATAAAATAGAATTTTATTTAATTATTCAAGATTGTAATTCCTAATAAATTAACTAGTATCTTCTTGTCTATTAAAATAAAATATTAATAAACTGTTTAAATCGAAATGTACGGTCGTCGCGCGCATTCGTTCGAATCGTCACCCGCACGAACACGACGATAACTATACTTTTCAATCTTGTTTTCTAATTATAGAATATCATTCAGAACATTAAACTTTCAGATATATTCGTACAGATCGTCACCTATACGAATAACCCGTAAATTTAGCATTCACATAACAATATTCGTGTGTTTCGTTCTGTAAGACCTCACATACGTTTATACATAATAAATCCTAAACAAATAATCACATGATGGTTCTGTATTGTCAGATAATTATCCGACTCAAGAACCATTTTTCTGAACTGTGTTTCTGTTAAATGTGTCTGAAACTGTTCTATGACCACTCCCCATGATAATGATAAATGATATGAATTTGAAATTACTGAAATATGTATGATTCATACCTGTTTTACTGTTCATGTACTGTAGAGATCACTGTTCCGGTGGCAGTTCCGGCACTGATGTTACAAGTTATCACCATAATTTCCTGCATTACCATCAACTCCAACAAAAGCATGTTCAGAATTGTTAGTAGAAAAATCAATATGTTCATCATAAGAACATTCAGACCCATTAAACTCTGACTCCTGACCTATCAAAGCAGTGTTACCAGGAACAAAATCATCAGCAAGTTTTCCAGATGAAGACAGTTTTCTCTTCTGTTCTACCTCTCTCTCAAAAGTTAAGAGTTTCCCATGTAATTGGGTGAGAGATAGATTTTCCAGATTAGCATTAGAGCGTAGGACAATTGTGTATGTGTCCCATCTCTCAGGCAGTGATCTGAGAAATCTGTTATTCATCTGACTATTAGTATATTCTTGCTTAACCATTTTCAACTCAGAAATTAAACATGAGAACCGCTCAAATTGTTGAGTCAATGATTCACCCTTTCTATGAGAAAAGGTCTCATACTGCTGAGCAAGGATTTCTCTAGTGTTTGCTAAAACCTCATCCGTTCCACCGAATTGTTCTTTCAGTGCAACCCAGAGATCATGAGCAGTATCATGATGCATCAAGCCAGAATAAATCTCATTCGGCAAGGCCATGGCCAGAATACCATGAGCTTTAGCATCAATTTCAAACAATTTAATATCCTCATCCGAATACATATCCGAAGGTTTCGGAATCATTAGTTTAGTTTCAGGATCAGTGATCATGGGTTTATACGGACCATGCACTACAGATTTCCAACATCCTGCGCTGTTAATCGACAGGTGATGTAGCATTCTACGTTGCCAAATGTTGTACTCACTCCGCACAAGCATCGGAGGCTTGGTTGCGGAGCCTGTATTGTGCGGATCATTGTTTGGAGTTGTCATGATCACAGATTCAAACAATTACACACACACTAATGCAAATTTCAATCAATTGAATCAAAACAGATCTATATCGAAAGACAAATCAACAGAAGTTAACAGAAAACTTCAATCTATAACAAATTCTTACTAATCAGCTAATTCGATCAACTAGAGAACAAATTTGAGCAGTTTCAGAGATCAATTGTTTAATCGATCAATGATTAACCTGCTCTGATACCAATTGTAGGATCAGATGTTCTCAATTGATTCAATATTAAAGTATAGCAGCGGAATTCAAAATTGAATTAGCACAATAATAGCAAGAACAGAGTTCATTCAATCAAACAGTAATCGCACAATTTTGTTATAGAGAGAGAGCTTCTGCAAAAGGAATATTTCATTCAATTCACTAACTTCTATATTTTACAAAATTGTCAACTGCCCATATATAAAGACAGTGACGTCTGATGATGTCACATGATGTTGACACCTAACAGACAAAACAAAACAACTGAAATAACTAAACTACTGAGAATGTCTACAACATCTGAAGACATTCTCTTACAACTATTGAAGCAATAAAACTACTGAAGTAATAAACTAAAACATCTGATAAGTAAACTACTCATCAGACTTTTACAAGAACTGAAAGAAAACTACTGAAGACTAAACTACACACTACAACATCTGATGACTTACACTTCAGCTGTTGTATATCTCTTCAGATCTTGTATCTTCTGTACATTGAATGTCAGCCGTTGTGTTCTTCTTCAGTTGTTATAAGTGCTGTGAGACTTAGAGATTTTTCTGATCAGGCTCATTGGTTCTTTTAGTCCAACACAGTCTCCCCTTGTTAGAGAAATTTCGTCCCGAAATTTAAGTGTTGTTATCGGGTACAGCTTCCTCTTCAAACAGTTGAGGATACTTTAACTTCATGTGATCTTCACGTTCCCAAGTGAGCTCGGGCCCGCGTCTTGAATTCCATCGAACCTTTACAATAGGAATACGGCTTCGCCTCAGTTGTTTAACCTTGCGATCCATAATCTCTAAAGGTTCTTCAATGAAATGCAACTGTTCATCGACTTGAATCTCTTCGATTGGAATGACGAGAGACTCGTCAGCAAGGCATTTCTTGAGGTTTGAGATGTGAAACACATCGTGCACACCACTGAGTTCATCTGGTAATCTCAGTCGGTAAGCTACAGGACCTATACGTTCGATGATCTCGAACGGTCCCACGTATCGCGGTGCTAATTTGCCTTTCATTCCAAAGCGTACAACGCCTTTCCATGGGGATACCTTCAACATCACACGATCTCCCACTTGGAATTCCAACGGTTTGCGCCGTTTGTCGGCGTAGCTCTTTTGTCTGCTCCTTGTTGCTTGTAGTCTTCTTTGAATCTGAGCTATCTTGTCAGTGGTTTCTTGAATTAGTTCTGGCCCCGTTATTCGGTTGTCTCCAATTTCAGTCCAACAGATCGGTGATCGACATTTCCGGCCATAAAGAGCCTCGAATGGTGCACATCCGATACTGCTGTGGTAACTGTTACTGTAGGAGAATTCAATCAGTGGCAAATGGGAATCCCAGTTTCCACCGAAGTCCAATACACATGTTCTCAACATGTCCTCTAGGGTTTGAATAGTACGTTCGCTTTCACCATCCGTTTGTGGGTGGTAAGCTGTACTCAGATTTAACTGTGTCCCTAAAGATTTCTGCAATGATTGCCAGAACCTCGATGTAAATCTGCTGTCTCTATCAGAAATAATAGACAATGGTACACCGTGGCGTACCACTATCTCATTGATGTACAATCTTGCCAGTTTATCCATGGTGAAGTTCTCACGCATGGGCAAGAAATGAGCAGATTTGGTTAAACGATCAATGATCACCCAAATTGTATCATGACCACTGGAAGTGCGGGGTAGTTTGGTAATGAAATCCATAGCTATTTGTTCCCACTTCCAGAGCGGAATCTCAGGCTGCTCCAATAGGCCAGACGGTCTCTGGTGTTCCGCCTTTACCTTCGCACACGTAAGACACTGTCCGACATACTCGGCTATGTCTTTCTTCATTCCCGGCCACCAATAAATCCACGCAAGTCTTGGTACATTATATCAGCGCCTGGATGGACAGAGTATTTAGTCTTGTGTGCTTCATCAAAGATAAGTTTCCTCAATTCATCTACCGCAGGGATCCATATACGTTCCTTGTAGTAGATCATTCCATCGGACCTCGTGTCGAACTGTTTCTCTGCTCCGCAATCAAGTTCCCTCTTCAGATTACCTCGGTCAAGTGCTTCTTGTTGTGCTTGAACAATCTTGTCACTTAAACTGGTCTGCACGGTTATCCCCATTGTTCTAACGCGTAAGGGTTTGACTCGTTCCTTCCGGCTCAAGGCGTCAGCTACAACGTTCGCCTTTCCCGGATGGTATTTGATCACACAATCATAATCATTCAGAAGTTCAACCCAACGGTGTTGTCGCATGTTGAGCTCCTTCTGATCAAAGATGTGCTACAGACTTTTGTGATCAGTGAATATGGTACACTTGGTGCCATATAAGTAATGTCTCCAAATCTTCAAGGCGAAGATTACTGCTCCCAGTTCAAGATCATGAGTAGTGTAATTCTTCTCATGAATCTTTAACTGTCTTGATGCATAGGCTATGACTTTATCCCGTTGCATTAATACACAACCGAGTCCCTGATGGGAAGCATCACAGTATACCACAAAATCATCACAGCTTTCTGGGAGAGATAGAATTGGAGCATCACATAGTTTCTGTTTCAAGGTCTGAAAAGCATCTTCTTGTTTCTGCTCCCAGACAAACGGTTCGCTTTTCTGGGTTAGCTTAGTGAGAGGCAAGGCTATCTTAGAAAAGTTTGAGATAAACCTTCTTTAATAACCCGCCAATCCCAGAAAAGACCGTATCTCCGTCGGTGTCTTCGGAGTGTCCCAATTCTTTATCGCCTCGATCTTGGCAAGATCTACATGAATTCCCTCGCTGTTGACTACATGACCCAGAAATTGAACTTCTCTTAGCCAAAACTCACATTTGGAGAATTTGGCATAGAGTTTCTCTTCTTTCAACAGCTCCAAGATCTTTCTAAGGTGTTGCTCATGTTCTGTTCTGGTCTTGGAATAAATCAGTATGTCATCAATAAAAACAATGACAAACTGATCCAGGTACGGCTTGCACACTCGGTTCATGAGATCCATGAAAACCGCTGGTGCATTTGTCAATCCGAAGGGCATCACCATAAATTCATAATGCCCGTATCTTGTTCGGAAGGCCGTTTTCGGTATGTCTTCATCTTGAACTCTCAACTGATGATATCCAGACCGCAAGTCAATCTTGGAGAAGTATTGAGCTCCTTGCAGTTGGTCAAACAAATCATCAATCCTCGGTAATGGATACCAATTCTTGATGGTTAGTTTGTTCAGTTCACGGTAATCTATGCACATTCTGAACGACCCGTCTTTCTTTTTCACGAACAAGACCGGAGCTCCCCAAGGTGAGTAGCTCGGTCTGATGAAACCCTTGTCAAGTAGCTCTTGTAACTGATTAGACAATTCCTGCATCTCTGAAGGTGCTAACCTGTAAGGAGATTTAGCAACAGGAGTTGCTCCAGGAATTAAGTCAATACGAAATTCTACCGGTCGCGCAGGTGGCAAACCAGGTAGGTCTTCGGGGAATACTTCAGGATATTCTTTCACTACTGGTACATCTTGAATCTTCTTCTTGTCTTTCTCTTTTTCCACCACATGAGCCAGGAATGCTATGCACCGCTTCTGTAGACACTTACGCGCCTTTATGCAAGAAATGATTTTGACACTTCGCTTTGCTTGATCCCCTTTAACATCCAATACACGATCACTCGGCAATGGAATTCGAAGCAGCTTCTCAGAACAGATGACTTCCACTCGGTTAGATGAAAGCCAATCCATTCCAACAATGATGTCAAAACTACCCAGCTCCATCGGTATCAAATCGATGGTAAATGTATAATCATTTAGTGTCAATGGGCAGTTCCTATAAACTGTACTAACTGTGATCTGTTTCCCGTTAGCTACTTCTATAATGTAAGGGGAGTCTAACTGTTCCTCTATAGAATCTAGTTGGCATGCAAAGTCGGTAGAGATAAAACTCTGATCTGCACCAGTATCAAATAAGACAGATGCATAAAAGTCATGTAAGAGAAACGTACCAGTGACCACATTTGGGTCCTGGCGTGCAGCTGGTGCTCCGATAGCAAAGGCTCGTCCACGGGGTGCTTGAACTGCTGGTTGAGCCTTCTTTGGGCAATTCTTCGCAAAGTGGCCTTGTTCGCCACAGTTATAGCATCCACCATGGTTCTGATTAGCTGGTGGAGGGAGAGCCAAAGCAGCATTGTTGACTGCTGGATTAGGTGTTATCCGGCAGTACTGGACCCAATGGCCCTTTCTTCCGCATCCCGTGCATTGCTTGCAGGGAGCGTCAGTAGGGTGATGATACTGACACTTGGCACATAGAGGAAACGTGCCAGTGTAAGGTTTGCGGTTGGGGTTCTGTGGTGTTGCTGCCATTTGCTGCAGAGGTGTGGCCACCGCGTAGTTCTTGATGGTCTTCTGTTTCTTCTTCTGATGATGGGAGGGTTTCTTTGAAGATTCAGCTTTGTTCTTACTGGGTTCAGGATCCTTATTTAGAACTCCAGAGGCTACCATGAGGTCAGTGAGTTTCCCAGACAGTCTCACTGCAGATTCAACAGTAGTAGGGTTGGCTGAAACAACCATGCCCTGAATGCAGGCGGGAAGTCCACCCACTTAACGGTCTATCCTTTTCTCCAGAGTTGGTACCATGTCAGGTACCAAAGCAACCAACTCGTGGTAACGAGTTGTATACCCCATGTGATCAGCCCCTTTCATCACATGATTAGATAACTCAACCTCCAATTTTTGCAGCTCATTCTTCGGACAGAACTCTGTTCGCAGCAGTGTCTTGAAATCTTCCCATGGCATGGCCATGGCTTCTTCTCTTCCTCGGGCATTGATCTGACCGTTCCACCAGGTCAGAGCCCGTTTGTTGAATGTTCCCGCTGAGTAACGGACCTTGTGGTGTTCGGGGCAGCTGCAAAGATCCAATGTTGCCTCAATCTTCTCAATCCATTGGATTAATCCAACGGCGCCTTCAGACCCACTAAAACTGGGTGATTTACATCCTACGAAGGACTTGTAGGAGTAATGAGATGAATCTCCAGTATTTCCACTGGCTTCTCCTGATGTGTTGCCAGTGTTGAGGATCTCATTACGAAGACGAAGGAACATCTCCGGTATAGCTTCTTTCATCTGATTCGTCATCTGGCTACTCAGTAACGTCACCAGAGCGATAGTAGCAGGGTCCATAGTCGGTGTTGGGCCTGAACCAGATGCTTGAGTAATCAATGGAGGAGGGGGAGGAGGAGGTGGAGGAGGTGGTGGTGGAGAGTCATTAGGTGACGGTGTGGAGGAGTGTGGAGCCAAGTCTTGAGGTGGTAGCTGTATCAAGGGAGGTTGTCTTCGTGGAGGCATTCTGATCATAACCAATAAAGTCATCGGTTAGTGCAATGATCGAATACAGAAGACAATATGCAAATAAGTCTTATGTCCTACGTTCTCTACATGCAGGGTCCCTAGGTTATAGTCTAGGCCAAACCATTTAAATAAGTGACCTATATTTCTCTATAACCATGGCTCTGATACCAATCTGTCACACCCCGAGCCGGCGGGGTAGGATCGGAGTCCCCGTCGGGCGGAAGGTTCCCGGGGCGCGATATCGGGAGTGATAATCAGACGTGATCAGATTGTTTACATTGCACATGATATAAATGAGAAATGCTAAATAAAATAGAATTACAAAGTTAAATTACATCAGTATTGTTTATAATTTAACAATGTAAATCTATTGTAAACATCATAAATAACTATCTTGTATGTACACAAGATATACAAAATAAATTGTATAATGATGTCTTCAAAAGTATGCAGGTCCAAAATACTAAGTCTTCTATCTGAAGTCCTAGTCCAAAAGAAATGACTTCTTAATTGACCTGTTCGTCACCTGAGAAGTCATGCAAAAATAAAAAGTCAACACATGGTTGGTGAGTTCATGTAGTTTAGTATTTGAAAATGATTTGAAAATGATTTGAACATGATTTGAAAATGATTTGAAAACCTCCTTTGGCAAAGACCCTAACCTCATTAACTCCACATGTATCATCCAGATCGGTATGCTTATGTATAGGGCATACCCCTGAGTCGAGGCTACAACCCCGCCCAGACGCCATCCCACCACATACTAATCCGCATAGGACATTGTTGTTAATGATAATTAGGCATTTTTACCCTACCACAATCCCATAAGTTCCTCTGTTTGTTGTCCCTGTCATTACAATCATTTGAAATCCATGTTGATTTCACAAGTTCATCACACAATATGATCAACCACCCAATTGTATAAACAGTTATAAATGCTTAATTAAACAATTAAATAAACATTTAATAAAATCTAAGTCCTATTGATTGCGGCCTGTGGTCATACTCGAGTAGACTAGTCTGTCAATCTAGGTACTTAGTAGTTAGGGAAACTGTAAATATCCTCAAACATACGACCTACAAGTCAAACGGTCTAGCTAGGACTTCTTGAAATGCAGGATTTTATGTTTCGTCAATGTTTTTGGCGTATGCTATCTCTGATATTTCCCAGGCTTTCCCTTGAAAATGATTTAATGATTCGTCTGATTTTGACACAAGATGTACTTGATGTGTTGATCATAGAATACAAGATTCATTGATCGATTGTACACTTGATTCATTGTTCAACAAACACTTGGTTTGTAGAAAATTGAATGTTGTCTTTGCAAAGATTGTTTTGTTGATTTCTTGATGTCCCACACTTGTTTTGTCAAAATGTTTGATTTGATTCCTTGAATTCACCCACTTGTTTTGTCAAAATGTTTGATTTGATCCCTTGAATTCACCCACTTGATTTGTCAAAATGTTTGATTTGATCCCTTGAATTCACCCACTTGTTTTGTCAAAATGTTTGATTTGATTCCTTTGAAATGTTTTGACTTATTGAAAAGTTTAGTTTAACTCGATTATTCACTTAATATATAAGTAAAATCATTGGTAAACCTGCATAAAATCTTCCTAGACATGGTCTAGGATAACATTTATATATATGTAAAACATATAACTTTAAAAGCATTTAAGTAACCAATTTAAATAATAGTTTACGCATGCTTCTCAGCCCCGCGTTTTAAAACAAAAATGTTAGAAAAGGGGCAATGAACTCACCTGTGCTGCTATGTAAATTGATCTAACACAAAATGCGCGCTCCTGTATGTAAGCTAAGTTTCTTCGGTTCCTGAGTTATTTTATAAGAATTCGAATATAATAAGTACGCGTAGTAGTCGTTGTGCCTAAGACCTTGAGTCTTGTTGTGTGTGCAACTAAGTGTCTTAGTACTAAGTGTATCTAAGATCTACTCTATCTTAATTACCCTTCTTATGATCCCAATTCCCATGATTAATTATAATAGCACTCTTTTATATTTTAGAAAATTTTGGCAGAGTTTCCTTTGTTTTTAAAGCATTCCCAGACAATTATATTGTCTATTTTATAACAAGTTCCCAATCAATCAATTCAAGTAAGTAATTTAAATCAAAACATTACAATTTAACTTCCAATTAAATCAATTATTAAGTCAAAATCATTTAATGCAATCTAACAAGTTATAAATAGATGAGATTTTACCAAAACCTCATTACTTGAGTTTACTAAATCATATATTACATGATGGGCTTAATTTAGCCTCATTGGGCCCACTTAGGCCCAGTTGAACCGCAGGGTTCGTTGCAGACCACGCAGGTTCGTCGCCAGGGCTGATCAGTTCAACAGGTTCGTGTGGCAGGGTGGCAGGGTTCGGTGCAGATGCCAAAAAGGGTTTGGCTCTCTTGTGACTGGTTCGTGTAGGGTTCGGCCGATCTAGAAGCCCACGAACCTGTATCTTCATCTCCTTTCTCGAACCAATCTGTCACAACACAAGTCCCTAACTTCTCCTAGTTAATAACATGATTCATCTAGGTGTTTTAAGTGCTTATCAACAATTATAATAACAAGACTCCATGAACTCGTGAAAAACCCTAATAACCGAGTTTAAACTTAACTATTACCTCAATTTTCGTGGATGAAAGCTCAAATAAGTTGTACTCCCGTGATCTACGTGTTGAAAGGATCGTCTTGACACCAATCTTGCTTAAATCCGACTTGAATCGAGCTCCCAATCGTAGTGAGAAGTGGTGTTCTTGAGAGAGTTTTTTTTTTAGAGAGAGAGAGAAAACGAATGAGTGAGAGAGAAGAGTGAAAATGGGTGGTGGTTGTGGCATTTATTACCCACATTAATTGTGGGAAAATACCCGGTCGTTCAGTCTCGTTCGGTTTCACGTAACGTGCCGGTTTCGCGCGGTTTTTGCGGCGAAACGACACGATTATAAAATAGAATCTATTTAATTATTCTAGGTTGTAATTCCTAATAAATTAACTAATATCTTCTTATTTATTAAAAATTTAAAACAAAATTAACTGTTCAAATCGAAATGTACAGTCGTCGCGCGTATTCGTTCGAATCGTCACCCGTACGAACACGACGATAACTATACTTTTCAATCTTGTTTTCTAATTATAGAATATCATTCAGAACGTTAAACTTTCAGATATATTCGTACAGATCGTCACCTATACGAATAACCCGTCAATTTAGCATTCACAAAACAATATTCGTGTGTTTTGTTCTGTAAAACCTGACATACGTTTATACATAATAATTCCTAAACCAAAAATCACAAAATGGTTCTGTGTTGCCAGATAATTATCCGACTCAAGAACCATTGTTCTGAACTGTGTCCCTGTTAAATGTGTCTGAACTGTTCTATGACAACTCACCATGATAATGATAACTGATATGAATATGAAAATTACTGAAATGTGTGTGATTCATACCTGTTTTACTGTTCATGTACTGTAGAGATCACTGTTCCGGTGGCGGTTCCGGCACTGATGTTACATGTACAAATGTAAAAAAGATGATAAGGGCATTATTGTGAGGAACAAAGCTAGATTGGTTGCCCAAGGTTTTAATCAACAGGAGGGCATTGACTATGATGAAGTATATGCTCCTGTTGCAAGAATTGAAGCTATTCGATTGTTTCTTGCATATGCTAGTTTCAAAAAGTTCAAAGTCTTTCAATTGGATGTCAAGAGTGCCTTTTTATATGGTAAAGTGAAAGAAGAAGTCTATTTTGTTCAACCACCTGGGTTTGAAGATCCAAATAATCCTAATAAGTGTTATCGTCTGGATAAGGCTTTGTATGGATTACATCAAGCACCTAGGGTGTGGTATGAGACATTGTCAACACATCTATTGGACAATGGTTTTTCAAGGAGGAAGATTGATAGTACTATGTTTATCTTGAAGAAAGATAATGATATTTTGATTGTTCAGATATATGTTGATGATATTATCTTTGGAGCTACAAATGAACAATTATGCAAGGATTTTGAAGCGGTTCCCCTAAAATTACTCGGCGCTTGTTTTATTTATTTTTTTTATAAAAATGATCCTAATGATGTAACCTAACTGTAAAAAAAAAAAAGAAAAAAAAATTTTTTGATGGTTTTTTCATTGTTTTCAAAGTTTTCTCAACTCAACTAGGTTTTCAAAATAACCCTCTCCTATATATACATATATATATATATATGTATGTATGTATGTATGTAGGGGAAGGTTCGTAAGAAAACTCTTATTTTTTAGAAAACTAAGAAAACCAATGTTTCACCATTGATCTAAGTAATATAGGGTTTTGAAAATAGGTGATAATTAAAGCATTAAATAATAAAATAATAAGGTTACAATAGTCATTACAAATTTTCTCTCTTTTATATATTTAATAAATTTCTAAAATTACTCTTCTCTATTCGATCTCCTCTCCTATCTCTCTTAATTTATGTAATTAAATTAGTTTAAAATTTTGGATTTTTCTACTCAAATTACATTCAAAGAATCTGGATTTTTTAATTCAAAAATATGATTTTTTTTCAACCAAATTTAAATTTTATGAATACATATACATGATCATATACATGGTTTCATATATACCTAATTACATATATGTAATCATATACATGATTTCATATATACCTAATTATGATTACATATGTGTAATCAAATATATTAACCAAAATATGATTATATATATGTAATCATATATCTGGTTTCATATATATCTGATTACAAATATGTATTGAAACAGTTATATGATTATATATGTAATCATATTTCTGGTTAATTATATATATATATATATATATGTAATTTTATTTATAGTTTCATATATACCTGATTACATATATGTAATCATATATCTTGTTACATATAAATCTAATTACATATATATAATCATTTAATTAAAATGGAATTTTCTTTATGTATATAGAAAATAATAAAATAATTAAAAGAATAATCAACCAAATAGACATGATACAAAGTATTATTTCCCTAAAAGTCATCTTTATAAACAAAAAGGCAAAACAAATTCAATCAATCACAATTCACAACACCCAGCTCAAGGTTTTTCTTGAATTAAAACAATAATATACGCACAATTCTAGTCAAGAGTACGTTTTAGTTATAACAAGAAGAAATCATGTTACGCAGGTAAGTTTACGCAGGAGAAAATGCTAATCAAATCAAAAGATGAGGAAATTAGTAGCAACAAAGCTTGAAATTGCATCATCAGAAGACAACCAAGAACGACATGAGCGACCATAATCTCCAAATTGTCTTCTAGAATACTATCATACGAACCCACAGAATAGGATCTTCAACTGGAATCGGACAGATCTTGGGACTGACGACGAGTTAGATGTTGAAACTGCAGATCACGTACACAATTCCGACAGAAGTATGAATCAAACTATTCAAAAATTTGATTCAAAAGATCGATATTCTCGATCAAGAGAAGCAACAACTTGTTGATGATAGGAATCATCGACACAGAAAATTAAGCAATGGATGAAGAGATTTTGAGTTCTGAGGCTGATAAAGAAGTAACGAATCGCTGCATGAGCGATGGAACTTGAAACTGCGGTGTCGAGGTTGCAGCATGATCTTATCTCATCGATGTCGAAGTCGCATGAATGGAATGGTGATTTGATTGAATTGAAGCAGGTTGAGGAGGAATTGAAGAGGATCAAGTCGAAGAAACCATAGAAGATTGATTTATTGAGATGGAAAGGAATATTGTTGGAACGATTGAATCAAATTAGAGGAATATCATGTAATTTAAATTAAAAGAATAACTACCAAAAAATAGTGAAATGATCAATTTACTAAAATGTCCTTTAAACAAAAATGAATAAAAAGAATTATAGATTATTTGAATGGTTAAGAACAGTTTTCTTGGTTTTTTTCAAATAAGAGAGTTTTCTCACAATCTCTCCTCTATATATGTATATGTATATGTATATGTATGTAATAACGTGAGCTAAATTTTTCTTCTTCTTTTTCTTACATTTCTAAACTTATAATAAAAGTAAATAGAAAACAAAACAAATTTGATTGATAATAGTTGTAATTTTAAATAAAAAAGAAAAAACATTAAATTTATTAGAAGAACAATTAAAAAATTTAACTTTAAAAGAAAGTTTAAATACAATAAAAGATAGAAATGAATTTGATGAAACAGATTTCTCCTATGATGAATTAGAAAATCAGTTTAATAATATTAATTTAGAAACTGTTAATAAATTAAAAAGAAATGATTACGATACTTGTACTCAAAGACCACAGACAAGGAATTGGTACCCTAGACCAACTCCTCCAGATTTACAATATGAAGAAAGTGGATATCGAAACTATATTTCTTATGATGGAAAATCTTTATATGAATGGAATATTGACGGTTTATCATAATTTCAAATATTAAATATACTACAAGAAATGACAATGGCGTCTAATTCTTATAAACAAGTAGGAAATAATGAAACTCAAATCCTTAATATGATTGTTTCCGGTTTTACTGGAAATTTAAAAGGATGGTGGGATCATTATATAGTAGAATCTGAAAAACAAATTATTATAAATGCAAAGAAAATAAAAATTGAAAATGGCATTCAAGTTCAAACACAAGAATCAGATATAATAAATACTCTTATTTTTGCTATTATAAAAAATTTTATAGGAAATCCTTCAGATTATCAAGAAAGAAACTCTTTAATATTATTAAATTTAACATGTAGAAAACTACAAGATTTTAGATGGTATAAAGATGTATTTATATCTAAAGTTATGACAAGAAATGATTGTAGACAATCATATTGGAAAGAAAGATTTATAGCAGGATTACGAAAACTATTTGCTGAAAAAATTAGAGAGAATATTAAAAAAGAAAATAATAATAATATACCATACGATGAATTATCATATGGACAAATTATAAACTATATAAATCAAGAAGGTTTAAAAATATGTAATGATTTAAAATTAAAACAAAAAATGAAAAGGGATGGTATAAGTATTAGAAATGAATTAGAAAATTTTTGTGAACAATATGGCTTTGAAAATATAAAATTACCAAGTAATAATAAAAGAAAAAAAAATTTATAAAAAGAAAAAATTTTAGAAAAAATTATAATAAAAATAGAAAAGTTAAAACTGAAGAACAAAATTATTATAAAAAAGATAAGAAACAAAAATTTCATAAAAAACGAAATACAATTACCTGTTATACTTGTGGTAAAAGAGGTCATACCTCAAAAAATTGTTATTCAAAAAAGAAAATTAATGAATTAAATATATCAGATGAATTAAAAGAACAGATAAATAAAATATTAGATACTAATATTAGTGATGAAGAATTTTCAGATTATGATAGTGATGATTTAAATTATATTTCTAGTAGCAATAATAATTCAAACGAGGAAGAATGTGAATGCATTGGTCCTTGCATATGTAACATCGGATCTATAAATATGATAAAGGATGAAGAAAATATAATATTATTAAAATTATTAGAAGAAACTGAAGATATAAATTTAAAACAATTATACTTAGAAAAATTGAAAGAAAATTTTAATAAAAAATCAATATTAGATAAAGATACAGAAGTATATAATTTAGAAGATGTTTTAAAAAGATTTAATAAAATAGAAAAGCCTATAACCATGCAAGAACTACAAGAAGAATTAAAAATTATAAAACAATATATTACTACAATTAAATTACAAATAAAAAATATTGAAAAAGGAAAAAATAAAGAAACAAATGATGGTTCCAGTATTATAATTAAAAATCATGAAACCAATGAAATTAATATATTAAAAGAATTAAATTATCAAAACTGGTATACTAAAATAAATATAATTGTTAATAATAAATTTAGAATTACATTAACAGCTCTAATTGATAGCGGGGCTGAGAGGCCCCAAACCCCTCAGTTGGCAAACATCATACCCATAATACTTAAACCATAATTACATTATCATAGCAGCGGAATGTCGAGTGAAAATATAAAATATCTTACAGATCTAAACAAACTTTTACATATTAAACATAACCCACTCTTCTAATCAGTTATATAATACAGCCAGTCTATGCCAGGGGTAGTCTTCAACGTATGCCATGAGCCTTACTGTCATTCTTCCTCAATACCATTCAACCTGACATGCATGCTAAAACAAGTCAGCTTTCGCTGGTGAGTTCTAAGTTAACTTTTCATAAAAATAGAATCTTTAATATACATAAAACAATAGCCTTCACAGTCGACCGAAGTCAACAGTCTCAATCATACTAAACATAAAACATTTCATATACATAACATTCATAACATCATAACATCAATCATACAGTGCATAAATGTAGCCTGTTCTGTTGACCGAAGTCAACACGTTATGCATGCATAAGATTTCCTCCACTGGCGACACACAGTCGGCAGGCCTGTTCTTTCACAGGACTTATGCATGTTCTTTCACAGGACTTGTGCCTGTTCTTTCACAGGACTTATGCCTGTTCTTTCACAGGACTTGTGCCTGTTCTTTCACAGGACTTATGCCTGTTCTTTCACAGGACTTATGCCTGTTCTTTCACAGGACTTTTGACATACATCATTCATACATAACATGGTTTAAATCATTTAAACCATCATAATCATAAATCATTATCCGCACCGCAGTGCTCAACATTTGCCCAACCGCAGCTGGGACTTCAAAATCACATTTCTTAATTAACCTCGGCCAATACTTTTAAAATCATTCATTTCTCAACTGTTGTTGAGTCTTTAAAACATTCTTGACATTTCAGCGGAGGTTCTTAAAATCATTTACTTCTCAACCGTAGTTGAGACTTAAAACATTATTTACTTTAAAACGTTCTTTATTTAAAACATTCTTTACCTGACCTTAATCAGGTTAGTGTCACTTTCATACAATAACTTTACAACTTAAAACATTATTTACTTTAACACCTTCTCTTATCTGACCGTAGCCAGATAAAGCAATCATTTACCTAAAATAACTTTATCACATGCACATCAGCCCTAAAACGTCAAAATAGTAAAAGAGGGCTCATAGAACTCACCTGATGTCTTACTGTAGCAAGATCACTCACAAACTGGTACTAATGGTGAATTTCTGCATTCGTTTATACTTAATAAGTCATTTATGTTTTAACCTACTGATTAGATCTTTCTGAACGTTCAATGTCAAAGACATTGTCTTGAAAGTCATCAAATAGTTAATGTTGTTGATTATAATGCTAAGATAGTTCCTGAACAGATTAATGGCTTAGAAATGATAAATCCTTATCATTGATTACCCAGATATCATGAAATATCACAACATCGTCTTAGAATAGGTTTAATAACCATGTTTAACATACTAATCTGACTGTTATCACAAACATCAGATAATCGTTCCAATAAGTATGTTAATGATTGTGATTAGTTTGAACACTTAGATTTAACCTTTGCATTTCAAAGATTAACCAAACTAATCACCTAGATTGTCATAATCAAATGGATTAAACCATTATAATCATAGTTGTGATTTCATGCAAACCGGGCATTACAACGGCTCAAAACAAGGATTTAACCGTTAGAACATCGTGTTCTTCATTTCTAATCAATCCTAGCCATCATCTAGGCAATAATCAACAATCCTAACTATGTTATTACGTTCAAAATCAAGATCTAATCAATCAAAATCAAACTAGAAGGTTAAAACGAACCGTTACCTAATCTGACGGATTTCTCGGGCAGATATGATGATCGGGACTTGTAGATATGTTCCTTGATGCAATCCGGATGTTTAAACACCTCAAAATAGAGATTTAATGGTAAAAAATGTTGAGTTTACGCGTCTGGAAGTCGAGAATTCGGATGGGAATGAAATCTGATCAAGAAAATCAGATTTTTAAGCTATCTGCATCCGTCGCGTACCGCGGAGAGTGTCTTCGCGTACCTCCACCGCCTTAGTTAGACCAGATTTTGTTTTCGCGATTCCGGGAGCATACGAACTCCGTTTTGCGCACGGTTTTCGCCCACGTTCATCATTTTTCACATACTATCAATCCCCAATAACAAAAGTTGCTAAATCCTCGTGGATTTCAAGCACGACCAAATGTGCTCACGTCATAAATGCCGAATTTTTCGTACGCAATCGTCACAGTTTCAACAGTAACCGAAATCTCGTACGTTTACTATTAAGTTTCTAAATTTTCGGTTGTTACAAATCTACCCTCCTTACAATAGGTTTCGTCCTCGAAACCTGTTACGTTTCAAACAAATGTGGGTAGAGTCGTTTCATTTCGTCTTCAGTCTCCCATGTCGCCTCAGATCCTTTTCGGTGTTTCCATTGAACCTTAACTTGCTTAATCATTTTGTTACGTAACTGTTTCTCTTTCGTATCAACAATTGCAACTGGTTCTTCTATGTAATTCAACCTTTCATCAACTTCAATATCATTTAAAGGCACATATGCTACATCATCCGCTAGACATTTTCTCAGATGTGAAACGTGAAATGTCGGATGAATTCCACTCAGTTCATCTGGCAGATCTAATCGGTAAGCTACCTTACCAACCCGTGCCATTATTCGAAAAGGTCCAATAAATCTTGGACTTAGCTTTCCTCTTTTCCTGAATCGAATAACCCCCTTCCATGGTGAAACTTTTAACAGTACTTGATCACCTACTTCAAACTCTATTGGTCTCCGTCTTTTATCGGCATAGGACTTTTGTCGATCCTGTGCAGCTTTCATTCGCGCTTTAACTAGTTGAAGCTTTTCTGTCAAATCTAACACTGCAGCTTTACTTCCCACTTCTTTCTGTCCTACACCTCCCCAACATACCGGTGTCCTACAACGCCGTCCATACAATGCCTCATATGGTGGCATTCCAATACTAGCATGGTAGCTATTGTTGTACGAGAATTCCACCAATGGTAAATGATCATCCCAACTACCACCGAAATCAATAATACAAGCTCTGAGCATATCCTCTAAAGTTTGGATAGTCCTTTCAGATTGTCCGTCGGTCTGAGGATGATACGCAGTGCTAATATTGAGTCTTGTACCCATTGATTCATGAAACTGTTTCCAGAATCTTGAAACAAATCGTGTATCACGATCAGATACTATAGAAACTGGAACTCCATGTCTTGTAATTATTTCTTTCACAAATAGTTCAGACAGTTTCTCCGACGTATAAGTCTCCCGTATAGGCAAGAAATGAGCACTTTTCGTTAACCGGTCTACAATCACCCAAATAGCATCATGACGTTTCGCCGTAAGAGGCAACTTAGTTATAAAATCCATGGTGATGTGTTCCCATTTCCATTCCGGGACTTCTAAAGGTTGCACATAACCATAAGGTTTCTGATGTTCAGCTTTTACTTGTGCACATGTCAAACATTTATTTACGTACTGCATTACATTGAATTTCATACCTGGCCACCAATAATCTTTTCGAAGGTCTTGATACATTTTCGTTGCACCAGGATGAATAGAGTAACGTGACTTATGTGCTTCGTCTAGAATTCTTGACCTAATGTCCCCATTTCGTGGAACCCACATTCGACCAAATCGTATCTTAACGCCACATTCATTTTCTTCTAGACTTTTAACCTGACCAAATATCCTTTCGAATCCCACATTTTCTTCCTTTAATCCTTCCTTCTGTGCATCCTTGAGTTCATTTAGAAAATCAGGTGTTATTACCAAACTGTAAGACTTAACTTGTATAGCAGAGTGTTCTGTCTTGCGACTTAGAGCATCAGCCACCACATTGGCCTTGCCCGGGTGATACAAGATCTCACAGTCATAATCCTTTAACAGCTCAAGCCATCTTCGTTGTCTCATATTCAAGTCCTTCTGTTCAAAGAAGTATTTTAAACTTTTGTGATCTGTGTAGATTGTACATTTCACTCCATATAAATAATGCCTCCAAATTTTTAAAGCAAATACCACAGCAGCCAATTCCAAATCATGTGTTGGATAATTAGCTTCATGGGTTTTCAATTGTCTTGAGGCATATGCTATTACCTTTCCCCTTTGCATAAGTACACAACCCAAACCTAGATAAGATGCATCTGAGTATACAACCATGTCTTCATTACCATCCGGTAGTGTTAAAATAGGAGCTTCAGTTAACCTCTTCTTTAATTCTTCAAAAGCTTGGACCTGAGTTGGACCCCAATCATATTTTACTTCTTTCCTAGTCAACCTTGTCAACGGTGTAGCAATCCTGGAAAAATCCTGGATGAATCTTCTGTAATAACCTGCTAATCCAAGAAAACTACGAACTTCCGTTGGTGTTTTCGGAGGATTCCATTTCATTACTGCTTCTATTTTAGCTGGGTCCACCATTATGCCTTCTGGGCTAATAACATGACCTAGGAACTGCACTTCTCGTAACCAAAAGGCACATTTGGAGAACTTGGCATACAACTTTTCTCTTCTTAGCATTTCAAGTACTTCTCGAAGATGACACGCATGATCACCTTCACTCCTTGAGTATATTAAGATATCATCAATGAACACAATCACTGATCGGTCTAACATAGGTCTACACACCCGATTCATCAAATCCATAAACGCCGCAGGAGCATTTGTTAATCCGAAAGACATCACAAGAAACTCATAGTGTCCATAACGTGTACGAAACGCTGTCTTTGGAATATCTTGTTCTCTCACCTTTAATTGATGATACCCTGATCTGAGATCTATTTTAGAAAACCAACTTGCCCCTTGCAATTGATCAAATAGATCATCAATCCTTGGTAACGGATACTTATTCTTTATTGTGAGCTTATTCAATTCCCTATAATCAATACACATCCTCATACTTCCGTCTTTTTTCTTTACAAACAACACTGGTGCACCCCAAGGTGACACACTTGGTCGTATAAAACCTTTGTCTAGAAGGTCTTGTAGTTGGGTCATTAATTCTTTCATCTCTGTTGGAGCCAGGCGGTACGGTGCCTTGGCGACAGGTTGAGCTCCTGGCACAAGATCAATTTGGAATTCGATTTCCCGGCCAGGTGGAAGTCCTGGCAAATCCTCAGGAAATACATCAGGAAAATTACACACCACGGGTACGTCTTCCAATTCTTTTACCTTAATTTCTTTATCAATAACATAAGCCAGATAAGCCCCACACCCTCGCCTCATAAACTCACTCGCCTTAATCATTGAAATGACTTTAGGCGCATTAAACACTTTATCCCCATAAACCGTTACTGAACTCCCATTAAGAGCCGTTAAGAAAATCATATTTCGTCGACAGACAATGTTAGCCTCATGTTTGGCCAACCAATCCATACCCAAAACTACATCGAAACCTCCTAACGTAATCACAAATACTTAACAGGAATCTATGACCTTCTATATCAATGTAACAATCATCCTCAATGGCTTCCGTTACTCTAGTAGATTTACCAAGAGCAGTTTCTATGTTAAAGGCATTTTCTATCTTTTTAACATTTGCACACAATTTATCACAAAAAGCAATAGCCACAAAGCTCATACTTGCACCAGAATCAAATAAACTGAAGCAGGGATATCATTAATCAAGAATGTACCTGTCACCACATCCGGGTCTTTATCTGCCTGATCCTTAGTCATAGTAAAGGCACGAGCTTTTGCCTTTTGCTTCTCACCTCCCTTGCTACTTTCAGGTTTGATGGCTTCAGTAGGCATTATCTTTGGTTTAAAACAATTCCTGCTCACGTGACCGATTCCACCACAATTGTAACATTTTGGTATATTGGGCAATCATAAGAGAGATGTCCAGTCTTTCCACAACGATAGCACAAAGTAGTCCCCGTAAGACATTCTCCCCTATGTTTCTTTCCACACTTAGGGCATTTTTCAATTTCTTCCATTCTAAACCTTTTCATAGGGGGTCCGGATTTGTCATTTCGATTTCTTTTAAATTTAGGTGACCACTTTTGCTTCGGTTCCTCCTTTGTTGGTTCAGCTTCAACAACATCATCCCAGACAATGCCGCTAATTTCTACGGCTGATTCAAAAGTTCTAGGAGCATGCGCCTTCACATGTGTTCGGACTTTAAGTGGTAACCCTTCCACATATAATTTCATTCTCCGTTCCTCCGTGCTTACCAAATGAGGAACCAATCTTGACATTTCATTGAATTTTGACGTATATTGCCGATGATTCATACGTCCAGCTTTCAGTGTCAGAAATTCTCGCTCAACTTTATCAATTTCATTCTTTGGACAAAAGTGTTTCATAACTAACTCCTTCAATTCCTCCCATTTCAAGCCCTCCACATCAGTAGTGGTCTTTGACTGCTTGACAGTGTTCCACCAATGTAGAGCTTCTTCAGTAAATGAATGAGCTGCAAATTTTACAGCTTGGTCTTCCCGGCATTCACTGATAGCGATAACCGCCTCCATAGCCGAAACCCAGTGGCAGGTGGCCACGGCATCCTTCTTACCATCAAATGAGGGTGGATTGCATCCTTTGAAGGCCTTGTAATCACAACCCTTCCGTTTCTCTGACGTAGAATCACCGTTCTTAGTTCCGGTGATCACAACTTCCTCTTCTCGGTGCTCTCCTTAATTCCTTCAGACTTGTCTTTCAAAGTATCCTTCAGTATTTTTGTAACCAAAGCTGGTAGCTTATCATCCAAAACTTTACAGACCTCATCAGAAATAGCCTTCACTACGATAGGCTCTAGAGTAAACTCGTTTTCATCTTCCGGTTGCTCGTTGTGCTCGTAGTCGTCTTCATTGACGGGTTCTTCATTCTCGATATGTGGTTCTTCAGGTTCTTGTGGTTGCTTACGTGGTCTACCCTTTTGTCCAGCCATTTAACTACCTACAGGATGCAACAATTGGAGAATCAGTACAGGATTAATTTAGTACGAAATAAGCTTTGTAAATCGTTAATGACGTTGATCAGGTGTTATTAACCATTTACCCAACTCATAGGCTCTAAACGTTTCCCATTCCGTCACCCCAACGTGCATGACTCTAACTCCTTTCTAACCTTACACCTACGTCTTAACTCGTACATAACATTCAGCTCATGGCATCAAACTACCCTTGACTGGCATTCTTATCATTCTGTCCCATTTTCAGTTTAAGTCCAGTCATTAGGGATGACCGGATCTCTCAAACTATGGCTCTGATACCAACTTGAGAGGCCCCAAACCCCTCAGTTGGCAAACATCATACCCATAATACTTAAACCATAATTACATTATCATAGCAGCGGAATGTCGAGTGAAAATATAAAATATCTTACAGATCTAAACAAACTTTTACATATTAAACATAACCCACTCTTCTAATCAGTTATATAATACAGCCAGTCTATGCCAGGGGTAGTCTTCAACGTATGCCATGAGCCTTACTGTCATTCTTCCTCAATACCATTCAACCTGACATGCATGCTAAAACAAGTCAGCTTTCGCTGGTGAGTTCTAAGTTAACTTTTCATAAAAATAGAATCTTTAATATACATAAAACAATAGCCTTCACAGTCGACCGAAGTCAACAGTCTCAATCATACTAAACATAAAACATTTCATATACATAACATTCATAACATCATAACATCAATCATACAGTGCATAAATGTAGCCTGTTCTGTTGACCGAAGTCAACACGTTATGCATGCATAAGATTTCCTCCACTGGCGACACACAGTCGGCAGGCCTGTTCTTTCACAGGACTTATGCCTGTTCTTTCACAGGACTTGTGCCTGTTCTTTCACAGGACTTATGCCTGTTCTTTCACAGGACTTGTGCCTGTTCTTTCACAGGACTTATGCCTGTTCTTTCACAGGACTTATGCCTGTTCTTTCACAGGACTTTTGACATACATCATTCATACATAACATGGTTTAAATCATTTAAACCATCATAATCATAAATCATTATCCGCACCGCAGTGCTCAACATTTGCCCAACCGCAGCTGGGACTTCAAAATCACATTTCTTAATTAACCTCGGCCAATACTTTTAAAATCATTCATTTCTCAACTGTTGTTGAGTCTTTAAAACATTCTTGACATTTCAGCGGAGGTTCTTAAAATCATTTACTTCTCAACCGTAGTTGAGACTTAAAACATTATTTACTTTAAAACGTTCTTTATTTAAAACATTCTTTACCTGACCTTAATCAGGTTAGTGTCACTTTCATACAATAACTTTACAACTTAAAACATTATTTACTTTAACACCTTCTCTTATCTGACCGTAGCCAGATAAAGCAATCATTTACCTAAAATAACTTTATCACATGCACATCAGCCCTAAAACGTCAAAATAGTAAAAGAGGGCTCATAGAACTCACCTGATGTCTTACTGTAGCAAGATCACTCACAAACTGGTACTAATGGTGAATTTCTGCATTCGTTTATACTTAATAAGTCATTTATGTTTTAACCTACTGATTAGATCTTTCTGAACGTTCAATGTCAAAGACATTGTCTTGAAAGTCATCAAATAGTTAATGTTGTTGATTATAATGCTAAGATAGTTCCTGAACAGATTAATGGCTTAGAAATGATAAATCCTTATCATTGATTACCCAGATATCATGAAATATCACAACATCGTCTTAGAATAGGTTTAATAACCATGTTTAACATACTAATCTGACTGTTATCACAAACATCAGATAATCGTTCCAATAAGTATGTTAATGATTGTGATTAGTTTGAAACACTTAGATTTAACCTTTGCATTTCAAAGATTAACCAAACTAATCACCTAGATTGTCATAATCAAATGGATTAAACCATTATAATCATAGTTGTGATTTCATGCAAACCGGGCATTACAACGGCTCAAAACAAGGATTTAACCGTTAGAACATCGTGTTCTTCATTTCTAATCAATCCTAGCCATCATCTAGGCAATAATCAACAATCCTAACTATGTTATTACGTTCAAAATCAAGATCTAATCAATCAAAATCAAACTAGAAGGTTAAAACGAACCGTTACCTAATCTGACGGATTTCTCGGGCAGATATGATGATCGGGACTTGTAGATATGTTCCTTGATGCAATCCGGATGTTTAAACACCTCAAAATGAGATTTAATGGTAAAAATGTTGAGTTTACGCGTCTGGAAGTCGAGAATTCGGATGGGAATGAAATCTGATCAAGAAAATCAGATTTTTAAGCTATCTGCATCCGTCGCGTACCGCGGAGAGTGTCTTCGCGTACCTCCACCGCCTTAGTTAGACCAGATTTTGTTTTCGCGATTCCGGGAGCATACGAACTCCGTTTTGCGCACGGTTTTCGCCCACGTTCATCATTTTTCACATACTATCAATCCCCAATAACAAAAGTTGCTAAATCCTCGTGGATTTCAAGCACGACCAAATGTGCTCACGTCATAAATGCCGAATTTTTCGTACGCAATCGTCACAGTTTCAACAGTAACCGAAATCTCGTACGTTTACTATTAAGTTTCTAAATTTTCGGTTGTTACAGGGGCTGACATGAATTGTATTCAAGAAGGTATTATACCTACACAATATTATGAAAAAACTTCTTATAGACTATCAACTGCTAGTGGTTCAAGACTTATAATAAATTATAAATTATCAAATGTTCATATACGTAAAGAAAATTATTGCTATAGAACTCAATTAATATTAGTAAAAAATTTAACCTCTCAAATTATATTAGGAACACCTTTTATAACTCAATTATATCCATTTACTATAAATATTAATGGAATAAGTACTAAAGTTTTGAATAAAGAAATTATATTTGAATTTTCTGAACCAGTTTTAACAAAGCAAATAAATATGATCAATTTAAAAGAAAAACAAAAGGAATTTTTAATAAATGAAATAAAAAATGAAAGAATAAAAGAGCAATTAAATGATAAAAACTATTATAACTAAAATTAAAACCATTGAAAATAAGTTTATAAAAAATGTATGTGCTAATATTCCTAATGCTTTTTGGCAAAGAAAACAACATATAGTAAATTTACCATATATAAAAGAATTTAATGAAAAAGATATACCAACAAAATCTAAATCTATACATATGAATCAAGAATTAGAAGAACATTGTAAGAAATAAATAAAAGATTTACTAGATAAAAAATTAATTAGACCCTCTAAGTCTCCCTAGTCATGTTCTGCATTTTATGTAAACAATAGTGCTGAAATAGAAAGAGGTGCTCCTAGATTAGTTATAAATTATAAACCTTTAAATAAAGTATTAGAATTAATTAGATATCCAATACCAAATAAAAGAGATTTATTAAAGAAAATATATGAAGCTAAGATATTTTCAAAATTCGATATGAAATCAGGTTTTTGGTAAATACAAATTGATGAGAAGGATAAATATAAGACAGGTTTCAATGTTTCATTTGGACATTACGAGTGGAATGTAATGCCCTTTGGATTAAAAAATGCACCTTCTGAATTTCAAAACATTATGAATGATATAATTATTCCTATTGGAAACTTTTCAATAGTATATATTGATGATGTACTAATATATTCTAATTCTATAGAACAACATTTTAAACATTTAAATATATTTTATGATATTATTCATAAAAATGGATTAGTAGTTTCTCCCACTAAAATCAATTTATTTAAATCAGAAATAAGATTTTTAGGTCATAATATCAAACAAGGTACTATTATACCTATAGATAGAAGTTTAGATTTTACTAATAAATTTCCTGATGAGATAAGAGATAAAAAACAATTACAAAGATTTTTATGATGTTTAAATTATATTCATGATTTTTTCAAAGATTTAGGAATTATATGTAAACCCCTATATAATAGATTAAAAAAGAATCCAAAACCATGGTCTCAAGAACATACTGATATTATAAAACATATTAAAAGTAAAATAAAACAATTACCATGTTTAAATATTCCACATCCTAATGCTAAATTAATTGTAGAAACAGATGCTAGCGATTTAGGATTTGGAGGAATTTTAAAACAATCTTTAAATAATAATAAAGAACAATTATTTAGATATTATTCAGGATCTTGGAATGATACCAAAAAGAATTACTCTACTATAAAAAAAGAAATTTTAAGTATTGTACTTTGTATTAAGAAATTTGAAGATGATCTATATATGAAACCTTTTTTATTAAGAATCGATTGTTTATCAGCAAAACATATTTTAGAAAAAGATATAAAAAATTTAATTTCTAAACAAATATTTGCAAGATGGCAAGTATTATTAAGCAATTTTGATTTTCAAATAGAATTTATAAAAGGAGAAAACAATTCTTTACCTGACTTTTTATCAAGAGAATTTTTACAGGGAATATGAGTAAAGATAAAAAGATTGTCTTAACCAATCAACCATTATCAAAGATTTCTCCATTAGCCAGTTCTTCTTCAAGCTCTTCTCAAAAAATACCATTACCAATCAATAACAGATTTAATCCATTATCTCCATTGTCTCCATTTCCAAGACCAAGATCACCTGCTCCTATAACTTCTAGACCACCCTATTCCTCTATGGTTAATACAAGAATATTACTACAATCTATTGTTCATCCCAATACTTCAAAATCTCCTTCAATCAATACTTCTTTCTTATCTGATTCTAGTCAATATTCCATAAATCCCAATTATAAGGTTGTAAAAATTTTAGAATCAATCGAAGTAGAGAAAGTTTCTTAAAGCTTTCTAAGTCTTATAGATTATCTATATCCTAGAAGTTGTCATTTTTATGATGATCAAAAAACCATAGAATATTATTGTAACAACCAAAGATTTAGCACCTTTGATCATGTATGAAATCCACGTTGAGTTGACAATTGAAATTACTACAGGTTGATGGTACACGAGAAATGATGAACGTGGGCGAAAACCATGCGCGAAACGGAGTTATGGATTGCTCTGAATCGCGAAACGAAGAAAAATCTCAAAGTATGGAACTTTTGGACTCGTCGCGGTACGCGACGAAGAGGTTGAGGATCCTTCGCGGTACGTGATGGACCAAAATATCTGAAATCCTCCGGATTTCTTCGCGGTACGCGAAGCCCTTCTTGGCTTCTCATCGCGGTACGCGACGGGTGGGGCGGTGGAATAAGTTGATATTTTTCATCAGATTTCATGTAGATCAAACATTTTTACATATCTCGAACAAGAACACCACCAGACGAACATCAGACTAACCTTTCTCATCAAATCACTATTTTGAAGCCGTCAGAAGTCACCGATCGCACCAGGGAACGTGTTTACAAGTCCTGATCGTTGTTTTAGCCGCAGAAATCCGTCTGATTAGGTAATGATTAGTTTTTAACATTCTAGTGTGAATTTGATTGATTATATCTTGATTTTGAACGTAATGACATAGTTAGGATTGTTGATTATTGCCTAGATGATGGCTAGGATTGATTAGAAATGAAGAACACGATGTTCTAACAGTTAAATCCTTGTTTTGATCCTTTGTAATGCCCGGTTTGCATGAAATCACAACTATGATTATAATGGTTTAATCCATTTGATTATGACAATGTAGGTGATTAGCTTGGTTAATCTTTGAAATGCAAAGGTTAAATCTAAGTGTTTCAAACTAATCACAATCATTAACATACTCATTGGAACGATTATCTGATGTTTATGATAACTGTCTGATTAGTATGTTAAACATGGTTATTAAACCTATTCTAAGACTACATTGTGATATTTCATGATATCTGGGTAATCAATGATAAGGATTGATCATTTCTAAGCCATTAATCTGTTTAGGAACTGTTTTAGTATTATAATCAACAACATTAACTATTTGATGACTTTCAAGGCAATGTCTTTAACATTGAACGTTCAGAAAGATCTAATCAGTAGGTTAAAACATAAATAACTTATTAAGTGTAAACTAATGCAGAATTACACCATTAGTACCAGTTTACGAGGAATCTTGCTACCGTAAGATATCAAGTGAGTTCTTATAGCCCTGTTTTAAATGTTGTATCATTTTGGGCTGATATGCATGTTATAAAGTTCTTTTAAGAAAATGATTGTATGTATGTATAAAGTATTGTATGAAAGTGATTTTAACCTGATTATGGTCAGGTAAAGCATGTTTCAGGAAAAGTATGTTTTCAGATAAAGAATGTTTTAAAGTAAAGAATGTTTTAAGTCTCAACTACGGTTGAGAAGTAAATGATTTTAAGAATTTCAGCTGAGATGTAAAGAATATATTAAGTCTCAACGATGGTTGAGAAGTGAATGATTTTAAGAATCTCAGCTGAGATATAACGAATGTTTTTACAGTCTCAACTGCGGTTGAGAAAGAAATGATTATTTTTGTATAAGACACTCGACTGAGGTCGAGGAGGAATTGTAAGACACTCGACTGAGGTCGAGGAGGAAGTGTAAGACACTCGACTAAGGTCGAGGAGGAAATGTAAGACACTCGACTGAGGTCGAGGAGGAAATGCGGTTTTGCCAGCTGCGGTTGGGCAAAACTTGAGCACAGTGGTGAAAGGAGCCGCTTTTGCTTATGATGTTTAAAGAGTCATGTGGAAACACGGGCCTGCCGACTGTGTGTCGCCAGTTGATGAAATCTTATGCATGTATAAGTTATCGACTTCGGGTTGATACTTATAGAGCCTTGTGCTGCACAAGCCTGTTTGACTTCAGGGTCAGCAGTTGACGGTGAAGTTCCTTCACCGTATGAATGATGTTATGATGATATGTATGTTATGTAATTATGTTATGATGCTATGTATGTTATGAAACTATGATATGAGAACATGTATGCAATGTAGTTAAATTATGTCATGTGATGACATGAATGAATAAAGATTTTTCTAAGAAATGAACTTAGAACTCAACAGCATAAAGCTGACTTGTTTTACATGCATATCAGGTTGAATAGTTTGAGAAAGGAGACCAAGAAGGCTCATAGCATACATTGAAGACTACCCTGGCATAGACTGGCTGTATTATATAACTGTTAGAAGAGTGGGTTACGTTTTAATATGTGTACTTTATTTATGTAATCACCTTAAATTCCGCTGCTATAGTAATGTAAATATGGTTTAAGGACTATGGGTATGATGACTTGCCAACCGAGGGGCTCGGGGCCTCTCAATTATCAAGCTATACTGATTGATACTGGATCAGTTGATATTCAACATATTTTCAATTCTCAAAATTCAACAAAAATTGATTATTCTAAGTTAAAAATCAGAAGAGTTATTACTCCTGAAGAATGGAAATCCAAACCATTTGTTCAGAAAACTCTTTCTAATTTTCCTGCCTATTCTCAATTCAATTATTATGATTATCAAGAAGCTTGGGATAAAGTTTTCCTACTAAGAAACTATAATCATTCTTGGTTTATATATTATGATGATCAATTTTCAAATAATTATCCAAGATGGTTTGTCAGATGGTTTAAATATATGGGAATTATTCCATCTGCTTTCCCAAAAGAAATTAGTGCTTCCTATAATAAGTTTATAGATTATTTGAAACAAGAAGGAACTCCTGACTTCGAATATACTCTGAAATTTATGACTATATTTCGAATTCCTTGGATTTTTTCTTGGACATATCATTATCAAGAACAACAAGATATATCTCCTCCTCTCCTGTTAAGACATTACAAAAGTAAATGGTGGAATAAATTCTCAATCGAAAAGGCCAATGTTTCATCGGTCCAAAACTATTATAAGTCTATAACTAGTCAACATGAGAGATCTTTAAAATCTCCTGTTAACCGATATCTCAATACTTTTGAAGATCAAGACTATATTGTTCGATTACAGTCTTGTTCAACCCCTGAAGAGATGCAACGTATAATAAGTGAAATCAGAAATTCTCCATCTCAATCCAAGAATTCTTCAACTGAAAATAATCTACTCCAAGATTCTCAAGACCCTTATGAAGATATTGGACCCATATAAGTTCTCTATGGGTTGATCCGATTCCATTATGGGATAATAATAATTATTCTCAAGATACTGGTGATTTCAATTATTTTTAAGATGCTCCATCAACTTTCTATCAACTTTATTTCATGGCAGACATACTTTAATAAAGATTTAAATTATTTTCAAGATGCTCTATCAACTTTCTGTCAAAGACCAATTATTCAAGAAGAAGACAAATAACTTTCTTTAGTGCGGATAACTCTCAATAATTTTGAAGACTCTATTCAGAAGAATTTTAGCTATAAATAGAACACTCTATTGTTTAGTTATTCATTCGAAAATTATCCTAGAAAATAAAGGTATGAAAAATCCTCCCTCTCAAAAACTTGTATTATCAACCTCCCAATGTTCAAAAACCTTATATTTTCAAATTATAATTGCTCCATCTAATTGTAAGGAAATCATCTGTAATTCAGATATTCAAGAAATAAATCAAAATATTTTTTAGAATTTATTGTTGTGTAATTTATGCTTATGCCATAATGCTATCTTATATCTCATTTAAATCTTCATGTTCTCGATCCTTAAAAGATTGGTGTATATATATATATATATATATATATATATATATATATATATATATAGGAAAAGGAGTGAATGGTAACCCATGGTAATTGAGGTAACTTATAAACCCAATTTGATTGGTTGTCGAATTTAATGAATTTGAGTTGTGTGGTCCATATTAAATCTGGGAAAAATGAGTGGTTGAGATTTCTTTAAGGATATTTTGGAGATTTGTGAGGTATACTTGATTTGATTTTTAAAATAAAAGTTTACCCCCCAATTTTTTAAACATTCATAACTTTTATATACATTATTATTTTTTAAAAAAATTACACCATTAAATTTGTCACATTTTTATCTTTAATTCAAGTATAGTTTTGTCAAAAAATTTTAAAGTTTTCGAAATTACACTGATTAACGAGCTGAATTTTTTCAAAGTGTTCGTAATTACACTAATGTAACGAGCTGATTTTTTTCAAAGTATTCCTAATTACACTGATGTAACGAGCTGAATTTTTCAAAGTGTTCATAATTACACTGATGTAACGAGTCGTTACACTGATATAACGAGCTGTAACTTATTATTTTTTTACGTTACAATTATCTAACTTTCTATCTTATTTGATATAAATTTATCTAATTAACTAAATTTTATAATAAAAAATAAGTTTGTAATATATATTTAAGATGAGAGAAAAAAAAATTTTGATGGAAAATTTTTGAAAAAAGAGAAAATTTATTGTACTTATGTTTTTTACGTTAGTGTAATTACGAACGCTCGAAAAAAATTTGGCATGACTATAATGAAATTAACGAGAAAAATATGACGAGTTTAATGGTGTAATTTTTATAAAAAAATAACATAGTATAAAAAAGTTATAAGTGTATAAAAATCAAGGGGAAACTTTAATTTAAAAATAGGAAAATAGATGGTTTTTTAAGAGTGTGACACTTGTCACTATTATATTAAATCTGATTTTTGTAATTAACACAAAAGACCATAATGCCCTTTTGTATTAAAAGTTAATTAGTGACACATGTCACCATTAGATTAAATCTTGGAATTTTGAATCATTGGATTTGAGTTATAGAGTTTTCTCAATTAGAGTGGGTTATTATATGATCCCTTTCCCTATATATATATATATATATATATATATATATATATATATATATATATAGCCCACTGTTTTTGTACTAACACAAATAACTCTGCTAAGATCAAGCCAAATCATGGTTTTTATTTCCGAACATTATTGTAACACATGTAGAACACTTTCTTTTTTTGATGTGTATGTGTAAATCCATCACCGTTTAAGAGTTAACACCGTTGTAAGTTTTGGGTCTAAACAGTTTTTGGGTCCAAGATTTGGCTTGATTTTGACGGATTTATTTGAGTTAGTATAAAAACAGTTGGTTAGTAGCCGTTTCATGCCCTATAAATAGGGATTGTAACTAGGAGTGAGCAATTCGCAGTCCAACCCCGCGAAACCCGTGCACCCGACCCACGAAACCGGTGAAACCCGATTAATACATTTCATGGTTCAGTTATCGGTTCTAGATTTTTTATTTTTTCGGTTCTCGGATCGGTCCGGTTCCGACCCGTCGGTTATTACCGAACCCGTGAAACCCATGAAATTTAAATTTACTATACCTAGTTTTTCTAGGGAGTTAAGGGTTTAATTGTTTAGTTGTCAAAATTAGGAATTTCGATTCATATTCGAATTCAGCATGTCTTCATTCGTTTAACAACTATGCCTGGTAAAATGGGCGGATCGGGTCGGGTTGGGTAACATGTCAGAACGGATTCGGGTCTGGATGGGTGCGGGTCAGAACGGGTTTTAAGCAAAATTAGTTCGGGTCTAAATGTATTGTTATTTAAAAACATCAATTTAATTTAACTTTAGATGTGTTATAAGTAAACAAATAGTCAATTTGGATAATTTTTAGTGATATTCTCATCAAATATGTTATTAATCATTCTTAAATGTTTAAATCCATTGCATTTACGTTCTTTTTTGGTTACCCGTCTTAACCCGCATTGTGTTCAAGTGCTACCCATCTCAACCCTCTCAATATTATGATGTTACCCATTCCAAGCCGTTATACTACAATTGTTTACCCAAACCAACCCATTTTCCTTTACACGGGTAGAAATTGCCACCTCTATTAACAACTAGGAGAGTCAAGGTCTAGGCAATAATACTTTCTTCTTCTTCTTCATCTTCTCCATTTGTTTAATCGTGAAACAAGGAATCAATGTCTTCATATTCCTTGGAGACTACACATCTTCATCATCAAAATCATAATCTTCTTTCAAAGAGGTACTTTTTCCTTTCAAGATTGTTATAGAATACACCTAATTTCATACTAGCTTGATTTTAATGGTTGGATTAACTGATTCTGTTTATGATTAACTGATTATTTAGAGAAATAGACAAATAGTTGCCTGCCCGTAGAACTCGTTTTAAGAATTTTACTTGAGTCTTCCCTTTTCATATAAAAACAAAAAATAAAAAAAAAAATGCCATTTTTAAACATTACGTTTATGGAACCCTTTTTATTCATTACTGGAACTTATTATCACAAAAAAAAAAAAAAAAAAAAAAAACTAAAAGAAAAAAAAAAAAAATCATCCAAACATTAGTTTATACATCACGTTTAGTTACATGTGGTATATGATCAGACTGAATTAACATTATGGATCCTAATGTTATATATGATCAGATTAGATTAACATTTACCACATCTTGGATGCTTGTTGATGTATGTAGATGGATTCAAAACACTGTCAAGACATACCAAGTGATGGTAATGATGCATGTTGCCTAATAGCAAATGGCTGTTTGGTTGGACACTATGTATACCCTGAACCGACCCACGAAAACGTGATATAACCGGAACTGACCCGGTTACATTCGGTCCGGTTCTCGGTTTCCGATTTATGGTCTTTACGGTTCCGGTTCCTACCCGATACTCACCCCTAATTGTAACATATGAAAACCCAATATTAGAGAGAAAATCCTTAAATTCTATCTGGGTCATTGATTTGGAATCTTGAAAATAAATATGTCGTTTACATTAAAACTGAATAAAAAATTAGATTTGAATAAACAAATAGATTTTAATATGGACCACATATTTATTTTCAAAATTTCAAATCAATATATGGCTCAGATATGGTTTGTGGATTTTATCTCCAAGATTGAGTTTTCATATAATATAACCCATATGTGTGTGCGTGTATTGATATATATAGTCGTCGGTGATCGAGGCAAATCGAGACATCCATTTGCAAAACGACTTGATACAAGGGTTAAATATTATATAGTTACACAAACTAGCCTACTACTTTTAATAATTACATATTGTACCACTAACTAAACTAAGAAGATCCTATCGATCAGATGATCGGAACTTACAAAACATAACATAAACCACTTTTGTAAAATTCCTCAAAGTACATCTACGTAGAAGGCTAGAAGCGATGATCCTTGTTGAAGATATAAAAGAATAACAACTAATTAAGCGATTAACAAAAAGGATAGATGACATAAACAAAAGAGGTAAATCGTTTTCCAGCGTGAGCCAAGTGATTAATTCTTAACTCATAAAAAAAAGTCATCAAACTATTGGTCTTAATTTGGAGCATTTATTATTTCTCAAGTTAGACCTTTTGTGTTTATTTTACAATTGCTGACAAATTTTCACTACATCTTCTGAGCTTTTACGTGGAAAACACATTGATTACATAGAAATATATGAACGACCCAAATCTTATCTATGTTGGAAATTGAGGAACTTGATGGCATACACAAAAGCAAAGAAAAATACGAGGATCCAACCAACATGTGCAATTGCCACCACAGGAAGGAACTCATACTCATACCCAAAACTTTCTTTTATGAATCCTTTCACTGTCATGTTACCAGCTCCAGGCACCTCGAACATGTAATTATCGTCACCGATTTCGCCAGCTATGAGACCGTATATTGTCCAGCTTAAAGGGTTTGCCCAGTAATACCACCTACACCATTTTGGCGTTTGCTGCAGCATTAAAGAAAATAAGGATATGATCGTTACTTTTATGCATGTGATTTCATGTTCATAAACATGGATTACAATATTCAAGGATGTGCCCGGTTGGGTTATGTTTTATCTCTAACGAGCCGGTCAATCAGTAATTAATTTCATATTGGTGCAACAGGTCAAAAGTCAAAAGTTGTGCATCCAATGTTGGTAATCAGGGATGAAAATCAAAGAACAAGAAACAATTTGATAAATACGATCTGATGTTATAGAATATTTGATTACATACAAATGAATATTTACAAGGCTATTTATAGGAATATTTTGGCGGTTAACTACCAATCGAATACCTAACTTTTGGTGGTTAATTAACTATCATAACCACTGGTTAGTTTAACCGACATAACTATTAATGGTGTTAGCCCAACTAACTTAGTTTAACATAATTAAATAAACTACCCTTATAATAAAACAAATTTAGTTTAATATTTCAATATTCAATAAATTAAACATCCGATGTAGCTGAATGTTAGTTATTGTTGTTATAATATAATTTTATCCTCATATTTTCATGGTAGTTATTTATAAAATTCAAATTTTTTTTATAACACAAGGGTTTCTGTATCTTTACCATCCACTCTTTAAGGTTATTACCCACATGCCCATTTTGACGCCTCTAAATATTAGTTCATAGTCACACTACTACTATGGTGACACTTAAAGGAAGAAGGGTGTAATTAAAGAATGAAGTATTACCGGTCTTGGGATGATGAAACCAGAAAACAAGTTCCAAAGGCACGTGAAAAAGTATATCAAAACAGCGGAAATTTGTGGGTTAGGTGTCAAAGCCATAGTCATCATGCCAAATAAAGTGAAGTAGATGAAACTCATAAACAAGTAGAAGTAGAACCACAAGAACTTAGCAGCAGTCCACTCGAACCCGATCATCGGGTACAAAAACAAAGCGTAAATACTAGTCTGAATTGCAACATATATAGACTCTATTGTCACCTGCACAGTGTCAGCATGTATACAAGTTATAATAATTTATCATCTATAAATTAGTAATGTAAAAAACTAGAATTTTGTTTTTTTTTTATTTGTTAGTTGTTACATTACCTGGGCCAGTGCATAAGGTGAGGATGAGTACATCCCGGCAGCCCTTTCGCGATAGAAAACCGTTCTCTCTACAGCAACAATTGGTTGCACAGCATTTGCATTTATGGCTCCAAGGAAAAGAACAATAGCATATAGAGCTCCAGTCACATCCAGAAGATCTTGTAGTTGTTGTCTGCATACAAAAAACCATATAGTTAAATTGTTGCATAACACCAACACAATGCAATAAATGCATTTTAAAAAAGAAAAATGTGTAGGATCATACATCTTTTCACCCTTTTTGAAGAAAATAGCAGCAAACAAACCAGCAATGACGATAGTAGTGAGAAATCGAATGGCATTATATTGCGGATTCCTCCAGTAAGACCAATGTTGTTTCCATAAACAGGCTTTGAACTGTATTATAAATGGCTGTGTATACTTGCTTTTAAAAAAGAAATCCTTGGAACCACTTGCAGGGGTACTAAGTTCTGTAATTAGTTTTTGATTGTCCCTGATAAAGCCATAGAATAATATCCACAAACGGTATTATAAATATAGAAGAAAATAATCACATAAGATAAAAGATTTTGAAATTACTGATAGAGTGTGGAATTGGCATAAATCTGTGCATATTCAACATTAATTTGAATTTCAGCTGAAGAAGAAGTCACTTCCAACACCCATGTGGCAGGATTATAACCATTCTTGATCTTTGGAACTCCTGGAATAGCCTATAGCAAAATAATTTTATATAAATTCGCTTACACTCTTCATGAATGTGGCTGATGTTTGCTTAACACAACAGTTATATCTAGTTTATCAATCAATCATACTTAGATAATCCCATTAATTATTTGTAGGGTTTGGATAGGGTGGAAAGTAGGTAGAATTTACTACTATTCCTATGGGAAGAGAGAATACTTTCACAGAGACCTCCGGCTCAACAACTGTATATAGTATTAAAGCTTATTTAATATAAAAGACTCACTTCAAAATACTCCACAAGCTTGTGAGATTGGTGGCCTAATGGTCCTGCATAAATGATTTGTCCTCCAATCTTCATCAAAAGTAACTGAAAAACATAAGCATTAAATTCTGATTAACATCAATGAATTAGTAATATTTAATTATCTTTAGTTTGTCTTAGAGGTGATAGTTTCAATCCTATGACTTATAGATGGGTTGATTTGTTTTTCTTTTTGTTTTCTTTTAAATTACCAATAGCTCAAATAAAAATATACTAGCTAAATAGGGTATGGATGAAATGGATTGAAGTTGTCAAAAGTCTATGTTTGATGTGTTCAAATACTTAGACTAGTCATTAGTGCAATAATATTTTTTATTCAAAAAAAATTAACCCAATTGGAACATCAAAGTATTTGTGGGTCAACCCAACCCAACCTGACCCGTTGCCACCCAAACTATGTAATGGCCCATTACCATAACATACTCATCCTAGAACCTCTAGTTTGTATGCAACAAACCTCATCAAAAGATTCAAAAATGTCTATGCTTGGTTGGTGAATTGTGCAAACAACAGTCCTCCCAGTGTCAACTGTGTTTCTTACAGTACGCATTACAATGGCTGCAGATCTAGCATCAAGACCAGATGTTGGTTCATCCATGAAGATGATGGATGGGTTGGCCACCAACTCTACTGCTATTGTCAACCTCTTTCGTTGTTCTATTGTAAGACCATTTACTCCTGGAAGCCCAACAATAGCATTTCTTAAAGGATGAAGCTCAACTAGTTCCATCAATTCATCAACAAATATCTACAGTTCGCATTAACCATCAATACAAGTAGGAAAAAGATATATTCAAGTTTTTATGCATAAATTAGTGATATTTAAATTAAAATAACACGTAAAAGATAAAAATAAGTGTACACCTTGCGTGTATTCGTATTGACATCTGAAGATAGACGAAGCCATGCAGAATATAAAAGAGATTCATAAACAGTGACGTTTGGTGAATGAATATCATTTTGTTCGCAATATCCACTAACACGAGCAAATGTTGACTGATTCTTTGGGTATCCTGCAATATAGATATTTCCTTCAGTGTAACCACCAGTCTTTCGACCTGCTAACACATCCATTAGTGTTGTCTTTCCTGCACCACTAACTCCTATAAGTGCAGTCAATATCCCCGGTCTAAATGCACCACTAACATCCTTTAGCAATTGTAGCCGACTATCTTTAAATCCTCTGGCCTTCATTTCCTGGTCATATAACACAGATAATTAGAGTGGCAAAATGCGCAGCATGTCACCAACCCAACCGAGCCCAATCACTTTCTTTTTTGTTACAACTCCATGCATTTCTTTACATTTTGGATGACTTTTATAACTGTTTTAATGTGCAACTTATTTGACCCATTTCTTAATCTTTCTGACCAGTGAAATTAACCAAATGAATTCATTAAATGTGTCAAAACTTCTACCTCTAGTATAATATCTATGATTAGCATTGATTAAATGAACCTGATTTCTCAAAAGTAGTATATAACCTGAAAACTAAAGGTAAAAAAAAGTGACTAACATAAGATGTATTGATGTAGTAGTTCACATGGTTGAAAGCAAGTGAAAGAGGCTGAAATGGCAAAACCATTCCTCTTCTTCCCATAATAGAACCATTTCTTCTCTTTATCACTTCCATTTGAGTACCTTTACAATATAATGTCAAAAATATTTATCAACAATTTATCAAGGCTAAACATCATGATACAAAAGGCAAAGACTCACCTTCATTGACCTTTCTTCTATTGTCATGCACTGAATCCTTTATTTCTTTTTCCACTCTGATTACAGGTCTAGAATCACCAAGGGCTAAAAGAAAGGACCCATAGAGTAAATAATCTTAATTAAGAAACTTAGAAAGAAAATCTGATCTAAAGTCATGACGTACGATTCAAGAAAGTTAGTGCTGCGATAAATAATATGTTGAAGATAATAGAAAACCCAAGGAGAGCTCCAACGGATGTCCAAAACCAGTACTCCTCTGTGAAAAAGCTTCTAGATTTGAGAAGGGCTTTCCCAACAGTTGATGCGTTAATCCGGGGGTCTATATTGGGCTGCATAATGAGACTTTAATTGATTAAGGTGCAACTAGAAGTAATCAACAAGCAACCGTCCAGTTGTACATGTATTTCAACAAGAAAAATCATAACTTTCTATTGGATTAAAGAATGTCATCAAGAGTTAACTTACAGTACTCCATCTCTTGTCAAGAAATTCATTTAAAACCAAGGCATTTTGCGCATACATCATAGGAGAGGCATAAAATCCCCATGACATCCATGGCTCACTATCATCTGAAGTTACATCATTAGATTTGTCATCTTGTTTAGAAAAAAAATGTTACATATTATGTGAAAAAGGGTCAGCTTATTAATAAGAAAATGGGTCAAGTTGGGTTCTGTTTTGATGATATCAGGTAAAGCTAATGATATGGGTTGAACGTTAAAGTGGCCTAAAGCATAACCAAGGTTATAATGCTTTGCTAAAAGATAAATGGATTACTGTGAAATAGTTGATTGTATCCAGGTCTACTAAATTAGTAAATCATTTAAGCTTCAAAAGCGCGATGGCAGGTCAACTTTTTGAACATATGAATATAATTAGAATTGTACCCTTGGCTACTATGAATCCTCCAAGGGTGACTATCAGCAATAGGGTGAAGGCACCCAAAGTGTTTGAAATGACTTCTGTTCTTGCAACAGCAGCAATCAATCGGAAAAGGGAGAGAGCCATTTGATGTATGGCAAAGTAAGTCAAGAACTGTTGAGCAAATCTAGACCACAAAAACTGTTAGACATTGAACCAATCTAATGATGAAACAAAAATCTAGCAAAAGTGATTGTCATTTTACCTGGTGAAACCTGGAGCAAAGCCTATAGTGTAATATGTAAGAACAACCCAAATACCCGATTCCATAAAAGACAAGGGGATTCTAAGTACCCAAATGGGAAGAGCAAAAGCCCAAGCGGGATACAACAATGAATCTCTTTGTTTATAAAAAACTGGAAGCCGCATAACTGTCAATGCAAGTTCCGCCATTCCATTAAACATGATAATAAGTAGACCAAAAAAAAGTGCACCCATAAACTTCCCGCCATCTTCTAAACTACCCACATGCATTTCAGTTCTGAAAAACATAGCCATGCCTACCAATGACATAAATGTCAACTGGAATGTCTTAAATATGTATAGAAATGAGTTACGCTTCGATAACAACCATTCTCTATCAAAACATGCTTTCAGTAATTCACGATTTGGTATTCCGTATTTTTCTTTTGCCAAAGCATCAGGATGTGTTTTGGATTTGTCATATGGAATATTAATATCTGTTTCAAGCTTCTGTCCAATGTGAAAAGACTTGAAAGCGCGCGAAAACTCAGTGATGGTGACGTATTGGTAAGGTTGGTTTTCCTTGAACCAGTATTGTTCTTGGTCTTTGTTTGAAATTACCTCCTGAAGGAAGTCAGCCACCCCCTTTCTTTCTGGGCACTTAAATCCCATAAATTCGAAAAATTCAAGAACGTTTTGGCAAGGACCTTGGTACACAATCTGGCCTTCTGACATTAGTATGACATCATCAAAAAGTTTGTATGTCTCGGGGTCAGGTTGCAACAGAGAGATGACCATTGTTAAGTCCATTACATGAACCATTTGTCTTAAGAACTTGGTGATACGATAGGTGGTTGAGCTGTCAAGTCCGGTCGATATTTCATCCATGAAAAACACATTTGCTGGCCCAACTAACATCTCTCCTGTGAAAGTTTTATAAAAATGTAGCAATGTTATTTTTAATCGTAAATTTTTATGTAAAAATAGGTGGATCAATCAACTGTGACTATCTAAAGGTAATATGTTTTACAAACATTTTCTATTTCTAACTAATCAAATGGGTAAAGAGTAATGTATCTAAAACAGAAATGGGGCAAAATCATTGATTGTATTATTAATGCACTAAAAGAGCCTAAATCTTTTATTGATTTATTTTTCTTTTTGGCTTTTGCTGAATGTAATAGACTGCTATGAACTAATTATTTACAAAAAGGTAATAACCTTTTAACTAAAAATGCCTAAACCATTGATGCATGTACCAACTATACCATATTAAGAGTGGATTTTGTAAGTTTTCTTTCTGAACGACTAAACTTATTCTCCTTCTAAAATACTTCAAACTAATTATACCATTACAGGGGATTAAACCCATTACCTCCCATTCTAAGAGGCAAAGCCTACCAGGTGGTCTAGTCCCACATTGACGAGTTTTGTGAGTAATTGTAACTTATGTGGGTATATTCCTTCACATTACAGAGATGTGGTTAAAATTTACTAGAGTTTAATCAGCCTAAAATTTCTCCTTAGATTCTAGATAGACTGATCACTAACTTAACTACAAAAATAATTTGCCTAAAAGTCAACATGTACTTCATTCTAGTGATCTTTTGCTTCTATATCTATTTCTAACTTTAGGTAACAATGTTATGGAAACGAATAACTTGTAGGAAAATGTTTGCTGGACAATGGGAACATGCATCAAAGTTAGTGAGTTGAAAAGTATCAGAAGTAGCTTGCCAATAGTCTTAAAATGGAAATATGTCAAAAAATTGACAGTTATTTTAAATTAACAGAATTGTGTTGTAGTAATACCTGTAGTGACACGTTTCTTTTCACCGCCAGAGATACCTCTTCTCATTTGATCACCAACCATAGTATCAGCACATGCTTCAAGCCCCAGTATCTAATAAGAAAATATACACACTTCCAAGTTAAGTATCTATGAAGTGAACTAACAAAATGCAACATGGTTTCATTTAGAATTTTTTAACATATATTATCAATTTAAAACTGTAGAATGAAAATGACGTATATCTTGTTAGAAAACATTAAAAAAAAACATGTGAATTGTTGGTATAAAAAACCTTGAGAACATAATCAGTGATGAAATTGGTTTCTCTGCCTGCAAGTGTTGTAACATTCATAAATGCGTCGATATACGGGTCAGCTTTGGTTCCTGCTTCTTTCTCCATCTTCAAGATATCTGTAAGCACTTTGTATCTTTGCCCAACGCCCAAACATCGTCCAGAAAAATCTAGTGTCTCTCTAACTGTCATCTCTCCCGTATGAAGGTTATTAGGACTTACATAAGCACACGTACGTTGAGGAATAAATTCATGAAATTGGTGGCCACAATAGGTTACATTTCCAGACACCTTCATTAGGATCATAAAACACAACACAATGAGGTTTTGAATTGATGAAGCCATATATAAAAGATATATAAGAATGATGATTACTTTGAGATCATGGTTAAGTTTTCCAGCAAGTGCTAGCAACAGTGTGGTTTTGCCTGCACCTGGTGGACCTAAAAGTAACGTCATCCTAATATTTTTGATATAGAAAAGTGTTAGAACCATGAGATTATCTTCTGTTTAAATAAAAATAAATTAAAATGACATATATAGCAAGTAAGATACCTTGATGGACTGATAATTCCATTAATGGATTGAAGGATCTTCACATTTCTCTTCTTGGATGGACTAAGCCCAACTAATTGCAATATGCTCTTGATGTTTATTGCAAATATTAGAAAACCCCTAAATTTTTAAAAATTAAAAAAATAATAATAATAATAAAAAATGATGGAGAAATTAAGTGCACCTCAACTGAGTTGAAAGTGGCATTATAAAGAGATGGAAGAGCTCTATCACCAACATAAGCATCTCCTTCAACTGACAAGTTCTCATATCTCACTTCAATCTTTGGTGGCTCAATCTCATCCCTACACACATAATGTTTAAAAATGTATCATTTTACTGTAACTCAAATTGTCCAAACTTCATGCCAAGGGATACAAAGTATTAGACGATACCGATCCAACAACCTAAACCGACCTGGCTTACGCGTCATGGGCAGATCTGATGATATATATAGTTTCAACTGATCATTTTTCATACAACTATTACCATGCATATCTACTGCATGGACTCACCAAGGTCTCTATGCTTTGAGACTGGGTCTCGACCCCTCTATGGTTTCTATATGTTTAAAATCAAAATATTTTTTGATTGGTATGTACTCTTTAGCTCTAAACTTAAATTTTTATTATGATAACTAGTTTAATTTTTAAGTAAATTTAATTATTTTAATATAATGAGCCTACAAAAAGTTTTTAGCTGATATAACACATTTTCTTCATTGCAGATTTAGGAACGCAAAGATGGAACATAATTGCACAAGTCACTAGGCGCTACTAAGTAGGCCAAATAGAAAATAGTAAATGCTCAGCCTACACTTGGCCTAGAAGGGGAGTACTAGGGAACCACTGGTCTCCAAGTACTCGGGGAGTTCTACAACTCATCATCATCATCATACTCAGTATATCTCACCACTAACAAAGTTAATGTAGGGTCTAAGGAAAGTAAGATATAGACAACCTTATATATACCCCATACGAAAAAATAGGCTGAATCCAATGAGAACCCCGGCTCATGATGCCTGATTAACCAACTAACTCAATGTTTTTAACGTTACTGTCTCAAAATTAAACAAAATAACGTTAAAATTAGTGCAATTTTAATTTTTTTCCCTAGTACAAGTGTGGATAGAAAATGGATGAACGCATCCTATAATCCAGGCATATCGTTAATTCGTTATTGCTTAAACTCTCTGTTGGGAAAAAAACCTAAACTTATTATTCAACCCCAAAATGATAAGCAAATTTTTATTTATTTATTAAATTATTCAGTATCTCGTGTGTTCCGTAATATGTTTAATGAAAATATTAAATACTTATTAATTAAGATTTAGAACTGTAAACAGGGGCGTAACCATGTATAATTTTGGTGGGCAGCCGCCCTCTTGAATTTTTTAATAAGTAGTAAATTTGTGTTAAAATCATGATCGACCTCCTTAATATTTTGCAATCGTTCCCCTTAAATTTGCATAATCAAACTTGTGATAAGAATTATTTAATTGAACTATTTGTTAGTTACATATCATTTTAACTTAAACGAAATTGATATTTTCTAAAATGACTTACTTAAACCCAATCTGGTTTTATTTATATCTCATCATGCATCCTAACACACACATGTTCTAACCAATTAACCAACCCAACCCAACTCAACCTGTCCATTTTGTTAGGCATATGAACAACTTTTGATGTATTGTATTTTAATTTTGATTTTATATATGAAATTTAGTTTAATTGTCTTTTTTTTACATGAGCCGACCCGATTCGACTTAACCAGATCTGAAAAAAATTAGTATACATCGATCTTTAAGCAACTTTAAAAAATTTCGTCCCCTTGAAAAAGTTTTTGGGTTCGTCACTGATTGTAAAATGATTTTTAAAGATAAAATATGATTGAAATCAAGTATAAGTTAATAGGGAAGGGATCATATAATAACTCACTCTAATTGAGAAAACTCTATAACTCAAATCCAATGGTTCAAAATTCCAAGATTTAATCTAATGGTGACATGTGTCACTAATTAACTTTTAATACAAAAGGGCATTATGGTCTTTTGTGTTAATTAATATAAGAGTGACAAGTGTCACACTCTTAAAAAACCATCTGTTTTTCTATTTTTAAATTAATGTTCCCCCCCTTGATTTTTATACACTTATAACTTTTTTATACTATGTTATTTTTTTTATAAAAATTACACCATTAAACTCGTCATATTTTTCTCGTTAATTTCATTATAGTCATGCCAAATTTTTTTCGAGCGTTCGTAATTACACTAACGTAAAAAACATAAGTACAATAAATTTTCTCTTTTTTAAAAAATTTTCCATCAAATTTTTTTTTCTCTCATCTAAAATATATATTACAAACTTATTTTTTATTATAAAATTTAATTAATTATATAAATTTATATAAAATAAGATAGAAAGTTAGATAATTGTAGCGTAAAAAAATAATAAGTTACAGCTCGACTCGTTACATCAGTGTAAATATGAACACTTTAAAAAATTCAGCTCGTTACATCAGTGTAATTAGGAATACTTTGAAAAAATCCAGCTCGTTACATCAGTGTAATTACGAACACTTTGAAAAAATTCAGCTCGTTATATCAGTGTAATTTCGAAAACTTTAAAAATTTTTGACAAAACTATACTTGAATTAAAGATAAAAATGTGACAAATTTAGTGGTGTATTTTTTTTTAAAAAAAAAATAATGTATATAAAAGTTATGAAGGTTTAAAAAATTGGGGGGTAAACTTTTATTTTAAAAATCAAATCAAGTACACCTCACAAATCTCCAAAATTACCTTAAAGAAATCTCAACCACTCATTTTTCCCATATTTAATATGGACCACACATTTCAAATTCATTAAATTAGACAACCAATCAAATTAGGTTTATAAGTTACCTCAATTATCATGGGTTACCATTCACTCATTTCACTAAGTTAATATTATAGTAATATCATTTTTTTTTTTTCAAAATGTTAGTTTGTAAGATTTTCTTTTGAAAAGTATGTTTTGACAAATCTTCAGTGTTTACAGAAATATAAGTTAGTATCGGTGTAACATGAGTTAAATGAGGAAAACATCAAATATCTAGTAATAAGATTTAAGAGTTACAAAATAATATTTTAAGATAAAATATGATTAAAAACACATGTAAGTATTTCAGTTATAGAAGAACAATATCATTTTTTTTTAACTTTCTTGTTTTAAAAAGTTTACTTCTTTAAAAATTTTTTTTTTAAATATGTCATCTTTTTATAAATATCTTGCTGTTTTAGAAACTTTCATTTTAATTATTATTATCTTTTAAATTTTTCTTTATGGAAAAAATGATTTTATGATACTTTTATCTTTTAAAAAGCACAATTTGAATTTTTTTTCTTTTGATTTGTTTCAGTGAAATTTCATATTTTTATAAAGTATCATATATTATAATAATTTTTTTTTTAAAGTGTGGTTTTTAATAAAATATATTTGTTAATATTTTAAAAAACTGTTTTTTTAATTTGAAATAATAAAAATAATACAATTATTATTCAATATTATTATTATGGACCAATTACATATATCCTCTTGCTAAAATCCTTTATTACATATTTCCTATTTTTAAATCAAATATATTACATATCCATCCATTTCATTAAAAAAAATTTATGTATTTCTTATTTTACACTTAATGAACTAACTAAACCAATTTACATATTTCTCCTTACTAAGGGACAATTTTAAAACATAAAGATATTTGTAATTTTAGTTTAACATTAGAGATATATGTAAATGCTTTAAAAAGTTACGTGCGTGATATTTATTTGTATTTATCAGTTTAAATATTTATTTATTATTTATTTTATGTTTTAACATTTTTCATGCTTCATAAAATTAGGGAGTGACACATGGAGATTCAAAGGTTCAGATCTGTTTGAAATATCTAATTCAATCAATATTTCCATTATTTTCTTTTTTTTTTCTTTATAGTCTTTTCTTCTTTTTTTTTATATACTTTTATTTACTTTATAAAATGTGCGTTTGGTCCTCATCTAGAACATTTTTTTGGGACGGTTTTTTTCATGTTTTTTGCTTAATTTTTTTAATGGTTTTCTTTTTATATAAAGTTACAAGGGTAGTCAACGTTCTCGTCATAATGCACGGGTTTGCGACGGCTTTATTTATATCAAATTTCGAATGTTTTAATCGTTTATATGCCTAACCACCTTAATGCCACTAGCACACACGAAACGAAGTTTGCAAATGTACTCTTAACAACATTAATGTCATGTAATCCCTCTTGGCAACACGTGGCAGATTAACTCGTTATTATTACTTTAAACGCATAACAAACTACGAACGCTTACAATGTTAGATGTACCTATCAGTATACAAACTAAATAGTAATAATTAAGAACTAACCGCAATTGACTATCTTTTTTATGATAAGTTAACTAGTCTAATATCTCGCAAATTACACGGTTTGAATACAAAATAATACATAGTTAGTAATAAACATTTTAAAAGTTATAGAACAATTTATTAAATAAAATATGATTGAAATTTCATTCAAGTTAATAAAATAATAAAATCATTTTTAAAACATATTTTTATTAAATGCTTGTATTTAAACATTATTTTAAAAAAAATCATTTTTTGAAAATTTTTTTTTTTGCAAAATATACGTTGATACATGTATTTAAGTACATGAGTTTAAAATTAATTTTAATAATAAAGTATATAAATAATATAACTTATTATTAGTAATTATTGAGTATTTTCATGAAGTACTAGTGGAAAAAACATAAATTAAAATAGATAATTTGAAAAATATTTACCAAAATAGGTGTTTTTCATTTATTTTTTTATTTTTGATTTATTTTTTATATTTTTTTTAATTCAATCGACATATTATCATTTTTCAATATTTTCAATCAACTCACTTTAGTATTTTTATTTTTATAACTTATTATAATACTTATTATTTTTATTTTTTCATACCATGTTAAATACAAAATAAAAATTGTCTAAGAAAAATCAACAATGAAACCTAAAGTAGAAAATGAAACTAAACAACAAAAAACTTGACAGTCGTAATTTCAAATATAAACTAAAATAAAAACGTAAATAAAGTTGGCTTGAAGCGGTATTAATATCAATACAAAATTCAGAAAAAATATCAAAACAACTCGATAAGTTTAGGATGTTTTAGGCTTCAAAAAAAAAGATTATAATAAATTAGGAAAACAACAATTTTGATAAATATTTTTTAAATCACATATTTTGGTAAATAATTTTCACCGACCCCCTTTGGGGGAAAAAACTCAGTAATTATGGTTTTCAAAAACATGCAACTCGATTATTTATACAACAGATAAAAAAACGTATTAAATACGGTATATAAATTATGTTAACTTTTTTTTAATAAATAAATGTTTTATGACATGCACCAAGTATGTTTATATTGAATCATTATTACCGTACTCATTATATCTCATTATTAGCAAATTTCAGATATGATATGAGTGTGGAGAGTAACATGTAAATAGTCTTACCTTTACATTATAAGAATCGAGATGCTACATCTAATGAGAATACCGGCTCATGATACTTGAGTAACCGACTAACTTAATGCTTTTAACGTTATTTTTACAAAAGTTAAGTAAAATAATTTTAAAATTAGTACAAATTTAATTTTGTACTCGAGGACCGACACATATAGTGAAAAGTCATATAATATATGGGACGATATTAATGCTTAGTGCTAGACTATAATGAAAAGTCATCGTGACCTATATAAAATCACAGCCTTGTTGCCTTTTGGCCACATACTGCTACTTCATATCATACTAAAAGATAAAGCCGTATCTTTCATAATAAATCAATCACCAAAATAAATATAAAATAAAATAAATAAACCTGTACTGGCAACTTTTACGTTTATTGATGAGATAACGCAAGTCACACTATTTATCGCTTAAAAAACTGTTATAAAAGCTTTTAATTCTTAAAAACCTTGGTATAAACACTTTTTAGCTTGTGAAACTAACAAATCTGGCAATATTGACTCAAAGTAAGAAGTTTGGGTTAGTTTGGGTGAGCAGTGATTGTATTTTAGGTTGAAATATTTAGTATCATAACATAAAACATGTTGAGATGTGTAACCTAAGAATAAGAATAGACTAGATTTAAATGGGTAAGAATTATCAATAATATATTTGTTAACAAAATTAATAAGATTATGCAAATAAAATATTTGTTTACTTACAACAAATTTTAAATTAAACTAAACTGATGTTTTTAAAAAGCAGCTTATTTAGTAACAAATTGATTTTGCATAATATTCATTCTTACACTCACTCATCATGTCTCAAACCCGCTCATGTTTTCAGGCTTAAAAACTAATATAAATTAAAACTCCTTGACTTAAGAAACTTATAACTATAGAAGATTCAAGAAAGTTAAGGAAGCCATTCAAAATTCTCAAAAACAGCTACAGAAACTATAATAGATAAGCCAACACTTAAAAAATAGTCATCAAACTATTTCCTTTATTTTTAAGAAGTTTGTTGTTTCGGAAGCTATATATGTAAATTATGAATATTTCTTTTTTTTTTTAACTATTTTCTTTTTTTTTTTTTGACTTACTAATTACTAGATATTGTATTGATTCAATTTGGTATAATACAATACACTTGTTTCCAGCCTACTTATTAAATATAATATATATAGTTATTTGAGTAAGTAGAGGGAACAAAAAAAAAGATATAAAAAGATCAAATTGTTAGTGCATTTATCTCTTGTTCTCTTATCATATACAATAAATGGGTGAATATGGGTCAGATTGACAGACACAGGAGATTAGGGGAAGTAATAGTAAAAACATATTTTTTTCAACAAAAGTTATATTAAATCTTTTGATAGGATGGGGGTTTGGTTCAAGTGACAAAAGTTATATTAAGGGTTTGAGTATCCTGAAAACCGATTAATTAATGAAAAAAATTTAAGCAAATTTTTTTTTTCAATATTTGGTATAAATTAACTCTAATAAGCCATAGATTAGAGCTTAAGAAGATAGTAGCAGGTTTGTAAGAGGATGCTTTTCAAGTAAATAATAATAATAATAATAATAATAATAATAATAATAATAATAATAATAATAATAATAATAATAATAATAATAATAATAATAATAATTCAATAAATACTATATTAAATAAATAAACAATTACTTAAGTTTGTATGAATAGTGAAAGGTAGGTTGGGACATATTACAACTGAAATAGACGTGATACAAAAATAAGGTTTTAAGAAGGTGTGAATTTAGTTCTTGTATGATTAAAAAGATTTGCTTTTAATCATTTAAGAGAACAAATTAACTAAGGAATAATATTTTGACATGACGTGTTAGTTGGACAACTCAAAAAAATGAGATATAATATGTGAAAATAATAATAGTAATAATAATAATAATAATAATAATAATAATAATAATAATAATAATAATAATATATAAAGCATATCTTGTAACATATTTTATGATTTGCGTAATTAAGGATTTGATTGGCATGAAGAATGAGATTGTTCAACCATATCCTAATAAATGCGTCAATATGATATGTCCAACAAAAAGCAGTTGAGGAGGTGAACTATTTAATGGAGTCATGATCTTCACTTCACCTTCATATATCCAACAAAACATATATATATATATATATATATATATATATATATATATATATATATATATATATATAGGGTAAGGATCCGTTTTAACCCGCCTTATTGACATAACCCCGATTAACCCTTGAAGATGACCCCGAATCTTTTGTTTTTTTTTTTCAAAATCTTTGTTTTACAAGTAAAAGAGTATGTTCTTTTATGTGTTTGTTCAAATTCTTTTTCGTTTGAGATCCTACATCACTGTAATTTGCCTTACAGTAAGGGTGGGTTATTCTAGGATGCCAATCCTATATATATATGGGATGGTTCGAATGTTAACCCTTCTTTATTGCGATAACCGAATAAATACATCTTATTACTTTGTGACCCATGTTAAAGTAAATCAAAAGTGTAGGTTTTTCTTATTTTTTTTATTAATGTAAGTGGGCCCTATTTTAATTAAAAAAAACCTAAACCTTTAGATTTACATTAGTGTGGGCCCCAAAATAATAATATGTAGTTATTCGGTTAACGTAATAAACATGGATTAACATTTGATCATCTCCATATATATATATATATATATGTATATATATATGTGGTGCACGCATATAATGTATATATGTGTGGGCCCTCAAGGGGCAAAAGTAAAAGTGCACTAATTTTAACGTTATTTCAATTATTTTGTGAAAGTAGCGTTAAAATCATTGGGATTATCAAATTCAAACGACAACTTTAAGCCGGAGACTCTTTCGGAGCAGCCTCTCTATCCCAATTGGGATAGGGGTAAGGTTTGTATCTATCCTTCCCCCCCAGACCCTACTAAAAAGTGGGAATATACGGGGTAAGGTTGTTGTTATATATATATATATAGGGGAAGGATCAAATGTTAACCCTTCCTTATTGCTATAACCGCATAACCCTAGCACTTTTTTGCGTTTTTTGCCCGAATCTTTGTTTTTTTTCATGGTCTTTATTATACATAAATAGGGGGGTTTCTTTTTTGTGTTTTTGCTAATTCATCACCGTTTAGAAATTATTTACAAGTGTAAGTAAGTGTAAGTAAGTACTTACACTTACTTACCCACAAATTACAAAAAAAAATAAAGAAAATGAATAGTTGTTTAAGCTTATTATAGACAAGGAAAGGAATAGTGATGTTTTGATAATTTACACTTTGACCACCAAAATTTTTTTAACTTTGAAAAGTAGTAAACAAAGATGAGCACGTTTAATTTGTGAGATTTTATAACTGATTTAGGTTTTAATTCAATCGATTGGTTTCCGATGAGAATGATTTTGTAAGTAATTTTTTCTATTATCTTTTTAACATATTTGAGTGGATTTTGAATGATTTTATGTTTTTATGAAAAGTTTGTATATAGTTTGTGATGAGAATTTGATTTTGTTGTGTAACTTATGTTTCTACAAATGATATATAACACTTATTTTTGAGATTGTGTTGTGATAAACCGCCGCAACGCGCGGATGGAACACACCTAGTTTATATAAATGCATAACTCTTGTGTAGATTATATATTACACGTGTAGGAGTAAACACTTAAACTTTTTAAAACATATGAAAAAATTATTTTAATTGCTTTTTAATAACATAAACACAAAATATAAAATATATAAATTATTTAAAGGAATTTTCACAATTTTAAATATATTTATGATTTTAAAAATCGATTCAAACTCGTACATGATATTCATATCAAAACACATATAGCATGCATGAAATTTCACATATATATCTAGAAACCACACACGCCAAATTACACAAGGAGACGTTTTTTTTTCACCAAAAAATATATACGCCTATTAAATTTGAACTTTAAAATATATATTTGTCGATATCAAGACTTGACCCTGAATCCTTAAAAGAGAAAAAGACACTATTTTAGCAATACCTTAGATAGATGGAAGCCTTTTGTTTACACACGTACAAGGCATTTCTCTTACTTAATTAATCTATTTTAATTAATTTGATCATTATAAATATATATCAGATAATTAAAATAACATCCACACTAATTGATTACAAAATCTATCTTAAAGAGTTTTATGAGATTAATTGTGAACTACATATGATAACATTATAATATTGACGATAGATCGAATCTACAAAAGGAAGCAAAACAATTTTCCTTTTTTTAATTATTATTTTTTTGATAATATATATATATATATATATATATATATATAATTCATTTTTATCTTTTAGTAATTCTCATTTATCTAATTATAAGCTTCAAACTGCAACTACTCTTGTGACTCTCAACTACACATGAAAGGGTTTGGATATATATATTCTTTTTTTCTATTTTGAGTTTAATTTCAACATGAATGACGACAGATTTATCCTCTCCATTTCAGATTTAACGTATTAATTAAGTTGTTTATCATCAATATATTCACGTTTTATATTTATATAAAATACAATTTTAATGTAATTAGACGGATTGAGTATAACAATAGATGGAAATAATATTAATTAATACATACTTGTGCAATAATAAATTAATAATTAGAAAAAAAACAAGAAGAAGAAGAAGTTTTAAATTTAATAATAATAATAATAATTTACCTGTGAAATCTTTGTTTAAGGCTTCTCAAGAAGTTGAGATGAATTTGATCCACAGACTGAAGTATGGTATCCGTCAACTTATTATCACGTGGTTGTTGTTTAATCATCATCCTACCATGTTTCACCTCATCTGAATAAGAAGAACCACCACCTCCGCCATTAGTAGCTGCCGTTGCTACCATATTACCACCTCACCTAAAATCCAACTCCTAAATATGCAGGTAGATAGAAGAAAACTATATATATATTATATAGGGATATAGATAGATATATACATACATACACCAAACAGTCATAAATTCATATATATATATTACGTACATGTGTCAATTTTTAATGATATTTATTTTTCATCTCTTTTTCTTCTTAAATAATTGTATTAAATATTAAATAATAATAATATTCAAAATTGTATTTTTAGAAATTATTATATATGTGTCGCACCCCAAACCGGCGGGCCGGATCGTGTGTCCCGTCGGGCGGAAAGGTCTCGGGGCGCGATATCGGGAATGATAATCGATCAGATTGTTTACATTGCACATTATATGAATGAGAAATGCTAAATATAATAGAATTACAAAGTTAAATTACATCAGTTTCGTTCATAATTTAACAATGTAAATTTACTATTAACATCATAATTCATCTATCTTGTATCTATACAAGATATACAAAATAATCTGTATAATGAAGTTCAAAAACATGCAAGTCCAAAATACTAGGTCCTCTATCTGGCATGCTAGTCCAAAAGCAATGACTTCTAAATCAGGCATGTTCGTCACCTGAGAAGTCATGCAAAAAGATCAAGTCAAAACATGGTTGGTGAGTTCATATAGTTTTGTTTTAAAAATGAATTTGAATAAGCCTGTTCGAATGACAACATTAACCTCACCATTAACCACCTATACCATCTAGTTCAGTATGCTTATATATAGGGCATATGTAGGGTCAAGCTTACCGCCAGCCCAGCCACCGTCCCACCACATACTAAACCACATAATATATTGTTCCTGGTGATAATTAAGTGTTTCATCCCATACATTTGATTCACAACGTTTTAATAACCTGAAAATATGTTAACCTTGATCACCCAAAATGACAACCTTAACCTCATCAACAACCATCTATGCTATCCAATCAAGTATGCTTATATATAGGGCATATGTAGGGTCAATCTTACCGTCAGCCCAGCCACCGTCCCACCACATACCGAACCGCATAACATATTGTTGTTAATGATAATTAAGCGTTTCATTCCACACCATCAACATATTAGATTTTGAGTTCCACAAATTGAAATTCTACCGATTTCTTGAGTTCATCACGCATTCATGATCAACCATAGTATTTGTAGAAACATGATATTAAATGCTTAATTAAATGAATAATTAAACATTTAATACAACTAAGACATGATGATTGGGCCTTATTGGACTCAATCAATTTGTCTTAGTTGTTGGCGGTGTCCAGCTTGTATCGTCTCACACGTGGCCCATATCAGGCTTGACCCAAATGAGTCAGGTTGTATGTGTCGGGGACTTTCATGATGTGCCCATATCAGCTTGACCTTCAGGTCTACTATACATGTTGGGACTTTAGGATATCCTTTGATCTTTGTTCACATATGTTCTCTTGAATTCGTTTGATTGTTTGATTTATGCCCATATAGCGTGACTATAAAAGTCTACTATTTATGCCGGGACTTTCTGTGTGTTAACACGTGGTCTTGATCTGCATACAACTGACATCCACCTTGAATTGTTCGTTATTGATTTCATTAGTTCTTTGATTCACACACGGATATGATTTCTTTGATTTTGATCTTTAGACTTCCTTGAACACAACACTGAGTTTAGACTCTTTGAATTAGATCCTTAGTTTTCTTGAACACACACTGAATTTAGACTCTTTGGATTTGATCATTAGTTGTCTTGAACACACATTGAATTTAGACTCTTTGAATTAGAGCTTTGATAATTAGTTTTTTGTCTTTAAAACCATTGTCTTACTCATAAAGAGTAATTAATTCATTTAATAAACCTGTAATTACCTAGACAGAAGTCTAGGATATAATTATGCATGTAAAACATACAAGAAGTAAAAGCATTTACGTAAAACATATTTTAAGAAAATAATTTACGCATGCTTCTCAGCCCCACGTTTGTAAAACAAAAATGTTTAGAAAAGGGGCAATGAACTCACCTGTGTTGCTATGTAATGATTCACAAAAAATATGCGCGCTCGCTACTTGTAGATTAAGTATCTTCGATACCTGGGTTTATTTATTATGAATAGAATATGACGAGCGTCGAGAGATAACGTACGTAGGGTTTAGGTCTCGGTGTGTAACTATGTGTCCTAGACATTACTAATGTGTTTCCAAGTATCTCTAACTATTCTATGCTAATCATCCCTTTACCCCATAGATGTTCACAACTAACCTTACTTATATAAGGTCCAATTCATTACATTCATGATTCTTTTTAATTAATTCATCATCAATAATTATAGTTAAACTTATAATCTTTAGGTTAGAAGTCAAATAATTTATTTCAAAACAGTTTAATTAAGAAATCTTACAAATCATTTTCCTTTTATTAAAACATAATTTATTTTGAGAATTCAAAGTTAACATGTTAGACTTGAGTTAATCTCACTCGATTAACTCTAAGTCCTTTGCTATGTTTTCATTTCCCATTGCTCTTTGACCTCTCTTGTGTACAACTTAGCTTAGAAAGTTCAATTGAACTATCTAACTTAGTTGTATGTTTGTATAGAATTTACTACGTATTAGGTGTTTACAATGTAGTCAACACCTATATTATATACTTGGTTTGTTTCCTTGATCCTTAAAGAATTTTCACCACCTTTTTCATGATTTAGTTTAATGAACTCCGAATGTTTTAAACTCAAATGATGTCCAAAAATCCATGTTCTTAGTTCAACATTGTCTAGAAGGAAGTTGGTGTTAGATATCCCTAGTATAAGTGATTTACAACACCAGTTGTCGTTCCTTGAAACCCTAATTAATTTAGTTGACAACATACAAGGTTTGAACCCACTAGATGTAACATCTGTGCCGGAACCGTTACCGGAACAGTAATCTGTACAGTAACTTGTACAGTAACACAGGTACAATCAAGGAAAAATACTTAGAAGCTATTAACATTCGATGATAAACATAAACTATTACACTACGTTTCTGAAATCCTGATTTAAACTTTATGGTTTAAACAGTCAGAAACACATCAGACAATCATGAACAGAGGCATACATGTTTGATTTTGTATTATTAGGTATAAACGTATGTGAGGATAAACATAATAAAACTATAACAGTTGTTGTTACAGAATGCTAAACCGACGAACTATTCGTATATGTGACGATCTGTACGAATAGATCTGATAGTTTAACGATCTGAAATGATGACTGAAAAGTAGAAAACAAAATCAGAAAGTGAAACGTACGATCGTGTTCGTACAGTTAGCGCTCTGTACGAAAACGCGCGTAAGTGACGTTTTCTGACGAAACGAAACGAAGACGATTCGAACGATAATAAATTTAAGGAAATATAATATTTCCTGTTTTACAATTTTGAAACTTATCAGAAATAAATTAAAATGAAACTATTTTAATTTAAGACGCGTAAAGCAAAATACGCGAATAAATAAATATACGCGTAAAAATAATAATTTTCGACAGATAATTCAAGAAAATAATATTTAAACTAATTATAAGAAATAAACAAATTCCAAACGTTTAACATAAAGTCTTTTATTTTTACATTACTAAATACGCGCGTTACGATCCGAAAACGCAACGGAGACGAAAACCGAGCAACCGAAACGAATGGAGACGAAAACCGAGCAACCGAAACGAACCCGAATACCCTCGGGGTATATAAACGTTGAAAGAACTAGTTTCTTTCATTTTACACATCTCTCTCTCTCTCTAAACTCTCTCTCACGAAATCTCTCTCTCTCTCTAAGTTCATCATCTACAAATCATCATAACTCACTCGTTTGGAAACGAAATCGGGCGTTCTTGGTGTCCACGCGAAGCTCTCAACGTCCTCTATCAAGAGGTACAGCAGATCGGAGGTTTACTCCAGCCAAACTCGAGGTATGAAGCTTTTAAACTCGTGAAAAATAGGGTTTTCATCATTTTAATTTCTTGCTCGACCACCACCTCAACACCGGCCGTAGATCCAAGCCCTCGAACCCACGACCTCTCGAGGACTGGTCTACCAGTCATCACAACAGGGGAAGGCTCGAACCAAGGGATTCGATCGTGGTATAGATGGGATATACACAGGGTTCGTTGGGGATGGGGTTGGCCGAACCTGTATTGATGTTGCATGAGTCACGAACCTTGTTGCTACAACCTAACCGGCGAACCCTGATTTGGCACCATTTATCACCGAACCCTCATGGCGGCTGCGAACCTAATACACAGACCAACGAACATGTGAAGCATAAACCCTATGAACCTTGCCTATCATCACGAACCATGGGATCAAGGGCGAACCTATGGTGACAAGGAGACTTAACCGAACCTGCATGGCACACCGTTTCTAAACGAACCTAAAGTAGCTACGAACCATTGCCGAACCTTATAATGGACCACCTTCGGCGAACCCTGCATACAACCTATCCGAACCTGCTATGTTGTAGCCGAACCATCTGGGAACCATTATAGCCGAACCCTATTTCTATTCAACAAGCCTATTGACTACATGCATGGGCCGAACCTATACTAGATCATCGAACCTATGGACTACGGTTAGGGAGACGAACCTAGGTATTCTAGAACCTAAAAGGTTCACTGATTACTCACCGGGGTGAGCCGCATGCCGACCGGTTGCTCGACTCGGAAAGTGGCCAGACCCCTTAAGGTTGTCTCGGCCCACAGTTGGGTTAGTGAGCCCAAATGACTAACTTGATCCAGACTCCACTCGGCCCAAATTAAGATCCAATTTAGTTGTTTCGGCCCAACCCAATTATTGGATCCATCTTATCCTATGCGGCCCAATACACCTAGTTGGCCCAATCCAATTCGTTTCGGCCCATATGTGTATTGTAGAGTCAACCCATTATTCGGCCCAATTATAGAATCACGTTTAACCGGTAGAGGCCCAAGAATAAATGGCTAGCCCATTAAGCTTATTCGGCCCAATAGTCTTACACGATTTCTTATGGTTATCTTGACCTAAGGTTAGCCCACAATCGGCCACATTAAATAGTTTGGCCCAACATGAGACCCACAAGGTTTAAATGTTAACAAACACAAAGGGGTACTACAATATGCTAAAAATTTATAACAATTCATGTTAAAATCTAAGTTTTGAATTGAAATTAAATGATCGTGATAGAAGTTCCAATAAAGGTTGAAAATCAATAACAAATTAGGTTAATTTAAACCTAGTGGGGCGATTGTTATCAAGGCAATAACAAATAACTTAGAGCTGGATAATGAACAAGACTCGCGAGTGCTAGTCAACTTTAGGACTAACACTTACACACACACGAATCATTACAACACATGTTTATAAGCTACAAATAATATGAAATCAATACAGGATCGTGAACATTACAACAAGTACAAACGAGGAGCGTGCGTATTCTTGTTTTGCTTAGTCAACCACATCAAACACAAGGTGAGTTCATTTGTCCCTTTTCAAACCTTTTGTTTTAACTCGGGACTGAGAAGCATGTTAAACATTTTATTAAACTATTGAAATGTTATTTAATGCTTTTAAACTTATACATGATGATTACAATAAGGCTTAGGCTTGGAAACTAGTATACTTTGAGAAGCTATAAACTTGATGTTTATTCTATAGACTAGAAGCTTAATCTATATACTTGAGGCTTACACTATAGACTTGAAGCCTAAACGTTATGCCAGACACTTATAATATAAACTTAATACTTAAACTTTGAGCTAAATACTTATGCTTTAAGCTATGTGCTTAAATTATACATTTGATGTTTGAATTATAAACTCTATGTTTAAATTACATACTCAATGTTAAGGCTTTGAAAATACTTATACTAAACACTAATACTCTATATAATTATTTCAGAAAGTTAATGTTCTACACTCTTAGTAAAGTGTTAAATTGCTTTACACCTACAACTATTTGCTTAACCTTAACTTGAAAACTTATATGTTTGGAAATACTTGTATACGTGAGATACTTGAAAATATGTGAAGACTTGATATACTTGGGATACTTGAAACACATGAATGCTTGATGCACTTGGGATACTTGAATACTTGAATGCATGATATACTTGGGAAACATAAACACTTGGAATGCTTGATACATTTGGATGCTTGAACACTTGAATGCTTGAAACATTCGGATGCTTAAACAAAAGACTGATTGACCGCCGCGTGTTGACCTGTGTGTCAACCCCTACTAGTCATCAGTGAAACTATGTGAATGCGTTAAACTTGTATGCTAAAGCTATAGGACATTGTAAGACAGACTGTTGGCCGCCGCGTGTTGACCTGTGTGTCAACCCCTACTAGTCATCAGTGTTCTTCTTTGTCAGAGTCATGTAAGACAGACTGATTGGCCGCCGCGTGTTGACCTGTGTGTCAACCCCTACTAGTCATTCAGTGTTCTTCTTGATTCATCCATGGTTATGACAAGTGACTAGAATGATTGGGTTCTTCTAGTTGACTTTGTGTTAACTTGAAGGTTCCTCTATCATAACATGTCACGAGTCATATTTAGGGTCATTATGGATGGATGCTGAATTCCTTAGGGTTTTCAGCTGTCCATAATGGTGCCTATTAAACTTAATACTTATACGTTGTGGAATCAATAGTGTGGAGTGAAACGCTTAATTATCATTAACAAACAAGATGTTAAGCAGCCCGGTATGTGGTGGGACGGTGGCTGGGGCTTGTCCCCTACATATGCCCTATATATAAGCATACTTGGTTGGTTAACATAGTTGGTTGTTAATGAAGTTAAGGTTGTCATTCGGGGAAATCAAAGTAAACATTTTCAGAGTGATCAAATGCTAAGAATCATAGATCATGGAATCAATAGAGTGGAATGAAATGCTTAATTATCATTAGCAAACAAGATGTTAAGCAGCCCGGTATGTGGTGGGACGGTGGCTAGGGCTTGTCCCCTACATATGCCCTATATATAAGCATACTTGGTTGGTTAACATAGTTGGTTGTTAATGAATTTAAGGTTGTCATTCAGGGATTCATGGTAAACAATTACAGGGTAAACAAATGCAATGAAACAAAGGTTACGGAATCGATGAGGTAGGATGAAAAGCTTAATTATCACCAGTAACAATGTACCATGTGGATTGGTATGTGGTGGGACGGTGGCTGGGGCTTGTCCCCTACATATGCCCTATATATAAGCATACTGAAGCAGATGGTATAGGTGGTACTGGTGAGGTTAAGGTTGTCATTCAAAGGATTTTCAAACTATTTTTTACATAAACTACATGAACTCACCAACCATTGTGTTGACTTTGTTTTTCTTACATGCTTTCTCAGGTGACGCACAGAACTAAGCTAAGAATTCAAGATTGCATGCTAGGATGCCCAGATATAGATCCTAGTTGACTTTTGAAGAAGCACATCTTTTGAGATCTATATGAATCTCTTTTGATATCTTGTACTGATACAAGATAGATATATTTGATTCTTTTGGATAGGTTTACTTAGTTAAATTACCAAACCTTGACATTTGTAATTTAACTTTGTAATCCTAGTTAATGTTTTATTATGATTAATTATTCTTAACATTGATGCTATGTAAACAATCTGATCATCACGATTATCATTCACGATATCGCGCTCCGAGAACCTTCCGCCCGACGGGGACTTCGATCCAACCCCGCCGGCCCGGGGTGTGACACTAGATTATCAAAACTCTTTTCTGGGTGTTAAAGTAACCTAGAAAGGTTTTGATTTTGAGATTATTATTATGAATATTCACAAAAACCGCTTATTATCTTAGAAAACTCTAATGAGTTCTCCCGTGCATGCAATCACGTCCACACCCCATGCATAGCTAATCCCATTATGTTCATTCGATGCATCTTATTCATTCGACCTAGTGATGGGAAAGGACTGCCCTGCGAATGAGAATCGTCCGAATGGAGTTAGCCATGCGACCGAGTCATGTGGTCTGAATAGGGTGGCCATGCGAATGAGAGTGGTCGAATGTGGCTGCGTGCGAAAGAGGATGGCCGAATGTGGCTGTGTGCGAATAGGGTTACCATGCGAATGGTGGTTGATCGAAAGAAGATGCTCAGGCGAATGGAGTTATACGGCCAAGGGCCATTCGATCGTGAGTTCAGTCGGTCCAAGTCACTTCGGCCCTCACCCATTCGGCTCTTGGCCATTCGGCCGAGCTGATGGGTTTTCATTCGGTTGTTCGAAGACAGCAATGTGTAGATCCTCATTTTGGAGCTTATGATCAAGCCATGAAGCCTTACATGTTCCTACATCACCCCTAAATGATTTCGTGAAGTTTCCCTATGGTTTGAGTGGGTTAGAACCGAATGGGGATATGGTTCGAACAAAGGGGTTTGAAAACCCTAAAATCGAGACTTTAAACTCAAATCTACCTCAAATATGATGATCTCTAAACGATTGTACTTTCGTGATCTACAGGTTTTTGTGGTCGTTTAGACACCAAAATGGCTCGATTTGGTAAGGAATGAGAACTCTAGGGTTTATTTTCTAGAGAGAGAAAGTTGAGAGAGAGAGGAACGAATTTGGTGATGAGTGCTGGTAGGTGGGGGAAAGAATGGGCATTTAATGCCTCCTTAAATGTTTACAAACACCCGGGTATGTTCGGGTTCGTTGGTTTCGCTCGGTTTCGCTTAGAGGCGTCGGTTTTCGTTCGTTTTCGTAACAAAACGTTACGGTTTTAAAAGTAGAATTTGTAAATTTAATTTAGGTGGTAATTCCTATTAAATTAACTAAATGTCTTCCGTTTATTTTAAATTTCAGAAAATATTAAATTTACCTGTTTAAATCGAATCGTATAGTCGTCGCGCGTTTTCGTTCGAATCGTCACCCGTACGAATACGACGATATCTACACTTTTCAATATGATTTTCTAATTATTAGACAACATTCAGAACGTTAAACTTTCAGATACATTCGTACAGATCGTCACCTATACGAATAATCCGTCAGTTTAGCATTCATGTAACAACATCCGTTGTTATTTTGTTCTGTTCAGCCTCGCATACGTTTATACGTAATAAGATCCTAACTAACAATCATGTGATGGTTCCGTGTTGTCAGATGAATTTCTGACTGTTGAACCATGGTTTATGAGTTATGTTTCTGAAATGAATGCGTAATAGTTTCGTGTCAAACATAAAATGATAATGATATACATGTAGTACACATAGATTGTACCTGAATTACCGTTCATGTTACTGTTCCGATCATGATTTCGGCACTGATGTTACAATATGTTTTTGGGTGAGAAGGATAAGAATGATTCTTAGCCTTTGATCAAATTAATCAATGGTTAAGATTGTGTGTTCCCTATTTTCACCTAAAAACTTGCGTGAGTTAAAGTTAAAAGGGCAAAAAAGGAATAACCTACACTTGTTGACTTTTTTCTGGGTAAATCAAGTTCCACCATTTTTTTTAAAATCCAATAACTTTTAAACGCTTAATCATTTTATAAAAAAAAATTACACCATAAAATTGAGAATTTTATTATCTTTAATTTGAGTATGGTATTGCTATAGTTTTTTTTTTTTATTTTTTATATGCGGTCCGTGATTTTTAATTTTGGTCCGTGATTATTGGTCTGTAATTATATAGGTGGTACTTGATTATGCATTTAAAATTACGGTCCATGATTTTTATATAACATGGTACGTGATTTACGCAGTTTGTCTTTAAATTTGAGTGTTAAATTACAGTCTGTGATTATTGGTATGTAATTTATCCAGGAAATTCCTTTGAATATGGGTGTCAAATGACGGTCTGTAATTTTAAATAGCGTGTTACACTTGGTCTGTGATTATTGGTCTGTAATTTTCCAGTACCACGGTCTGTAATTTCGTATAATGTGGTATGTGATTTTGTATGACGATAATACCCTTCTCCTAGATGACACATGTCACGTTCTGGTTTCTTCCTACGCTTAGTACCATTTATCCCCTTTGTACATTACCGGCCCCTAGTAAATATATATATATATATATATATATATATATATATATATATAGAGGTCTGGTTCGAATGTTAACACTTCCTTATTGAGTTAACCGAACAACTACATCTTATTACTTTGGAGCCGACATTAAAGTAAATATAAAGGTTTAAGTTTTTTTCTTTTTTTATTAATGTAAGTGGGCCCTATGTCACACCCCCACCTCTCGTCACCTGATCATGATGTCACTGAACTGGTTGCGGAAGCATAGTGGTGATGTCTCAGAGGTGAGGGGTGACTTACTTGATCCGATATCACAAGCACACAGATTAACTTAAAGTAAATACATTAGAAGGTTCGTCATTAAAATCCACATTACAGTTTACAACTAAGTCTATTTAATTATAAACTAATTTATTCAAGTGCAAGTATCCCAAAAGTGCATCCTCACCGGCTATTACTGTTTACCTGCAAAAAGGTTTGAGTTTGAAACGTCAACACAAAGCTGGTGAGTTCGTAAAGTTCAGTTAAATCATATGATATGACAGTTAAGTTCAACAAAATTCACAGTTCAAGATAACCATGGGACTCGTATCTAGTTCATTTCGGACGATATGTTCTGTTCTCAAGATATTACCCGTCGGTACATATCTTAGTGCCTCATTGTCTTAATGTCTATCATACCATTAAGAAGTTCTGGAAACATATAACAAACATTCACACAAGGGGAGATACAATCCTCCCAGCGAACGGGGTGTCAACCAATAGTACTATCAATGTTTTCTGTTCGGCCACACATGGGTTCACTAGATACAGTTTAAGAATGAGGACTTTTAGTTCCATGATAGAGTTCAGTTCTACAGGCAAAATCCCATGAAATCCACAAGTTCTAAACAATCACATGAAATCACAAAGATAACAGTGACACATATCATATGATCAAGAAAAGTTCAGCAGTTATACCCCGATGTTTATAAAACATTAAAAAGAACAGGGGTTGTACGAAACTCACCTGATGATATAAAGGTAGCAAAATATCTCGAAGCTAACAACAAAGAGATGATTCTGCATTTAGTTATATTTAATAAGTTATTTATGTTCTAGTTTACTGATTAGATCCTTCTGAACGTTCAATGTCAAAGACATTGCTTTACAAGTCATCAACCCGATATTAAATATTTAATTGGTTAATTTGGTATTATATCATATAATGTATGATAATGTAGGAACCTACATTGCATTAGGTTCCTATACAAGGTTGATGACCCTCTTGATTAATCAGAATAATCTCGGATTAATCAAATAGTTAATGTTGTTGATTATGATACTATAACAGTTTCTAGATAATTTAATGGCTTAGGAATGATCAATCCTTGTTATTGATTACCCAAATATCATGAAATATCACAATGTAGCATCAAAATAGGTGTAATAACCAGGCTTAACATACTAATCTGACTGTTATCATATGCGTCAGATAATTGTTCCAATGAGTATGTTAATGATTGTGATTAGTTTGAAACACTTAGATTTAACCTTTGCATTTCAAAGATTAATCAAACTAATCACCTACATTGTCATAATCAAATGGTTTAAACCATTATAATCATGGGTATGATTTCATGCAAACCGGGCATTACAACGGATCAAAACAAGGATTTAACCGTTAAAACATCGTGTTCTTCATTTATAATCAATCCTAGCCATCATCTAGGCAATAATCAACAATCCTAACTATCTCATTACGTTCAAAATCAAAATCTAATCAATCATTATGAAACTAGAAGGTTAAGACGAACCGTTACCTGATCTGACGGATTTCTGCGGATAAAACAGCGATCAGGACTTGCAGATATGATTGTTGGTGCGATTTATGGCTTCTGATGGTTCAAAAATGGAGTTAGGATGATAGAAAGTTGATTTTCTTCGTCTGGAGGTCGCTTATGGTCGAAACAGAAGAAAAATTAACTTCTGGAAGCCATCTGCTTGAATTTAAGCAATTTTGCCGACATAGTGACCCCGGGCGCATCGCCCCAACTGGGTGCATGGCCCGGGGCATACCGCCCCACGGGGTTTCTTCCAATTTTTGAGTTAATCTTCATTTCGCGATTCCAGGAGCATACGAACTCCGTTTTGCGCACGGTTTTCGCCCACGTTCATCATTTTTCACATACTATCAACTTGTAATGATTAAAATTGCTAAATCATCGTGGATTTCAAGCACGACCAAATGTGCTCACGTCATTAATGCCGAATTTTTCGTACGCAACTGTCACACCCTATATTAATTAAAAAAGAAAAAAACATACATCTTTATATTTAATTTAATGTGGGCCTCAAAGTAATAAGATGTAGTTATTCGGTTAAAACATGTGTTAACATTTGATCCTCTCCATATATATATAGGGAGATTATCAAAAATTAACATTTCTTATTGCGTTAATCGAATAAATATATCTTATTACTTTTGGGTCTCACATTAAATTAAATCTAAAGGTGTAAGTTTTTCTTCTTTTTTAATTAATTTAATTAATGTAGGGTTCACTTACATTAATAATAAAAGAAGAAAAAAACATACACCTTTAGATTTACTTTAATGTGGGCCACAAAGTAATAAGATGTAGTTATTCGGTTAACGTAATAAACGTGGGTTAACAAAGGAACCCCACCCTATATATATATATAATTGAATAGTAAAATGAATAGTAATGCATAAGTGTCTGATCTAGGTAGTGACGTTTTGAAAATTTAGACTTATACCACCAGAAGTTTTTTTAATTTTGAAAAGTTATACACAAAGATGAGGGTATTAAATTTGAGATATTTATATTTGCTTAATGATTTGGATTTGAGAGATTTACTTAGAGATTTGGGTTTTTGTTGGTTTAGGGTTTAGCTTTTTTTATAAGCATGGGAACCCACTTGTGTGCGAAACCCCCGAGTCTCCCCAATACCCGACTAACGGAGAGAAACAAATAAAGTGCGGCCATAAGCAACCGGGTCAGTGACATACAAAGAAAATTGCTATTAGTAGTGATTGAACTTGAGATTCTAGGTTGTCTATCTTCCACTTTAACCACTACATCACTTCCTTTGGAGGTTAAGATTTAGGGTTTAATTCGTGATGAAATATTTGATTTTGTTATGTAACTTTCTGAAAATTATATATAATACCCGTTTCTAAGAGTGTATTATGATAACCTGACGCAACACGTAGAGGGAATAAACCTAGTTAAATATAATTTATTATTTTCATTGTTAATATTTATTTTATTAATATTTAAGTTATTTAATATTTTTAACCATTTCCTTTATTTGTTTTCACTTATAGTAATTGTTTACTATCTCACTATTCAATTTTGTGTAATAAACAAGTGTAATCTAGTGTGGGTAATATATTCAAATGAGAATTATTAAGTTATTGAGAACTAAAAATAATATTTATAACTAGGGTAGGGTTATAATAAAAAGGGTTAGATTTTTGAGAAGTGTGAGAAAGATTGTGAGCCATTAGATACATAATTTAATAGTTGAGATCAAAATTGTATTAAAAAGAATGATATTTTAGTCATAGACACTTTTGTTGACTTTTTATCATGTTACCCCAATTTTTTTAAACTGCTATAACTTTTATATACAATATTATTTTAAAAAAAAAACTACACCAAAAAAATGAGAATTTTTTTTATCTTTAAAACGAGTATAGTATTGTTATATAAAAAATTAAAAAAAAAAACGTTTTGCTCCACGTTTTATATTTGTAATTCGTCATTGTGTCCTTTTGTTTGTGATTGTTTCTTTTTGTTTGATGTTGTGTCTAACTATTTTTTTTATAAAATGATGAGCTTTAAAGATAATATTGGCGAAACAATGACCTGAACGTAAAATATAATGACCTAAACGTAAAACACAATAATGAATATATTACGCAGCCACTTAAACTTAATACACAACTATGAGTATATTACACAATGACCTGAATGTAAAACATAACTATGGGTATATTACACAATGACCTGAACGTAAAACACAATGATGCGTATATTACACAATGACCTTGTAAAACATAATAATGACTGTTACACAATGATCTGAACGTAAGACACAATGATGCGTATATTACACAATGTTCTGAAGATAAAATACAATGATGAATATATTACACAATGACCTGGATGTAAGACACGATGATGAATATATTACACAATGTTCTGAATATAAAACACAATGATGAATATATTAAACAATGATCTAAACATAAAATACAATGAAGAAAATGTATTTTTCAAAAAATTAAAACAATTTATGTATTTTAAAATTATGAGTTTTAAAAACATAATGGTGAAATAACACAATTATATACTTTTAATAAATAAAACATAAAAAATAAATAAGAACAATTTATTCAATGCATAAAAAACATTAACAAAATAACACAAGATATAAAAAATAAAACACAATAATAAAAACATTAAACACAATGACTTGAAACATTAAAAACATTTATCAAAATACCCTTTTTATAGATTTAGAGAAATGTCACTTGTCAATTTCATAATCCTTCTCACTCATTTCACCAATCTCACCCTTTTTACTTGATCCTAATCCTTTATATCTATATAATTTAAGGTGCGTAAAATACCTTTAATTTACTTTACTTTGAAATAAGAAAACTTATGATGATTACTCTTTTAGCACTCAACTAATGTTAGCTATTGATTCAACATCTTTATATATATTAAAATATTATTTTTTTATATAAAAACTAGAACGTTAAATAAATTTACATCAATATAAGTTAGATGGGCAATCAATATAACAATTGTACCACCAATATAAATTACACCAATGTAAAGACATTAAACATAACTACAAGTTACAAATTAATTCGAGGTTGTAATTACGTCAACATAACGATCTATATTTAATAAAGTAATTCTTATTGAAAAATGTCATTTGTATAAAAGATATATGAGTATCTTTTTAAAAATAAGTGATTTTTTTTAATGATGAGCATTTCAACATATGAGAAAAAGTTTTTTGAAAAATAGAAAAAAAACTTATAATACTAACGTTACAGCTCATTTACATTAGTCCATTCAATAATAATGAAAGTATTTCAAAAATACCTGAATTAAATATAAAAATAAGAAGTGTAAAAATGGTTTTTTTATAAAAAGAGTGACAGTGCATATAAAAGCTATGAATATTTTAAAAATAAAAGGGTAAACTTTTATTGTGTAACGATCTGTAATTATTCCAATATAATGATTTGTATTTAATGTTACAACTCGTTTACAATAATATAATTATGAACACCTTAAAAAATTTGACGAATTGTATCTGAATGAAAGAAAAAAAAAAGATGATCCTAATTGTGTACTTTTATAAAAAATAACAATGTATATAAAAGTTATAAAGATTTTAGAAATAAAAGGGGGCAAACTTCTTTTTTAAATGAAACCAAGATTTTTTCTGCCACGCGTTGCGGCGGGTTGTCACAGTGCACTCTCGAGAACGAATATTATATATCATTTGCAGAAGCATAAGTTACATAGCAAAACCAAAGCTTTAATCACAAATTCTATACAAATTTTTCATAAAATCATACAAAATATATACAAATATGTTAAGAAAATAATAAAAAATTACTCACAAAATCATTCCTTCTCACCGGCAAACAATCTATTAAATTGAAAGAAAAACCCAAATCTCTAAGCAAACATTGATTTTCTATAAGAACAAATGAATCACCGTTACCTTTTCCGAACACCACCGAAACCCTATAAACTGTCACACCCCGACCGACGTCGGAATACGTCGGGGCGCGAGCTCGACTGTTCATTAGCTCATGGTGCTATTTTATAGGTTTCAATAGTTAATGCAACAATATTAAAGATTTAACAAACATTAACTCATATTAAATCAAACATTACATTGTTTACAAAACCAAAATACAATAATTGAATAAGTCTACATTGTTTAAATTTAAAACTAGGTCTGCTAGCATAAACCTATCCTATGTCTTCGCCATTGCATCCATTAACCTGTTACATATGCAAAATAAAGATTTGGTCAACTATTTGCATAGTTGGTGAGTAACCATACAGTTTATATAGTATACATAGAAAACTGATGCAATTCAATGTCACACCCCCACCTCTCGTTACCTGATCATGATGTCACTGAAATGGTTACTGAAGCATAGTGGTGATGTCTCAGAGATGTGGGGTGATTTACTTGATCCGATATCAAAACACACAGATTAACTCAAAGTAAGTACATTACAGGGTTTCGTCATTACAACCAGTATTACATTACATAATCTAAGTTTATTACATTTATTTAATTACAAGTGCTTAAAGTGCTGCCTCACCGGGTGGTCACTGTCTTCCTGCAAAAAGATTTAAATTTAAAAACGTCAGCACAAAGCTGGTGAGATCATACAGTTCAAGTTCCACAATATGATATGTAATTATAAGTTCTCAAAATGTTCAGTTCCAGATAACCATGGGACCCGTATCTAGTTCCTTTATGACGATATTGTTCTACAAGATACTACCCGTCGGTAACATCTTACTGCCTCTTTATCTCAATGTCTATCACAACATTAAGAAGTTCTGGAAACAGGAAAAAAACATTCACACAAGGGGAGTTGCAGCTCCCAGCAAATGGGTGGTCAGCCGATAGTACTATCAATGTTTCCCCGTTCGGCCCCACATGGGTTCACTAGATACAGTTCAAAAATGAGGACTTTTAAGTTCTGTGATAGTGTTCTGTTCTCAGGCAAAATCCCATGAAATCCACAAGTTCTCAACAATCACATGAAATCACTCAGATAACAGTGATACATATCATATAGTTCCAAAAAGTTCAACAGTGTTCCCGATGTTTATAAAAGATTAAAAAGAAAAGGGGTAGTACGAAACTCACCTGATAATACAGATGTAGCAGAATACCTCACAACTGGTAATAAAGGGGTGATTCTGCATTTATTCATGATTAATAAGTTATTTAGATTTGAACTTACTGATTAGATCTTTTTGAACGTCCAATGTCAAAGATATTGCCTTGAAAGTCATCAAACCGATATTAAGTATTTAATTAGTTATTTTGTTATCATATCATACAATGTATGATAATGTAGGAACCTACATTGCATTAGATTCCCAATATAAGGTTGATGACGCTTTTGATTAATCAGAATACTCTCGGATTAACCAAATAGTTAGTGTTGTTGATTATGATACTATAACAGTTTCTAGATAATTTAATGGCTTAGGAATGATCAATCCTTGTTATTGATTACCCGAATATCATGAAATATCACAATGTAGCATCAGAATAGGTGTAATAACCATGCTTAACATACTAATCTGACTGTTATCATAAACATCAGATAATCGTTCCAATGAGTATGTTAATGATTGTGATTAGTTTGAAACACTTGGATTTAACCTTGCATTTCAAGGATTAATCCAACTAATCACCTACATTGTTATAATCAAATGGGTTAAACCATTATAATCATGGGTATGGTTTCATGCAAACCGGGCATTACAACGGATCAAAACAAGGATTTAACCGTTAAAACTTCGTGTTCTTTGTTTATAATCAATCCTAGCCATCATCTAAGCAATAATCAACAATCCTAACTATGCCATTACGTTCAAAATCAAGATCTAATCAATCATTATCAAATTAGAAGGTTTAAACGGATCATTACCTAATCTGACGGATATCTGCGGTTAAAACAACGATCAGAGCTTGTAGAGATGATCTCGGGTGCGATCTATGGACTCTGGCAGCTTCAGATGTGAGTTTAGATGGTGGTTTGTGTGTGTTTTTCGTCTGGTGGTTGAAGATGTTCGAGAGGTGAATAAAATTTGAAATTCTGCATGAAAATCTGATAAAGAAGATCAGATTATTGCCCCGCCACACCCGTCGCGTACCGCGGCGGGAAGCCAATAGGGGCTTCGCGTACCGCGAAGATTTCCGGAGGAATCTAAGATATTTTGCATACATAGTGTGACAATCCGACTTTTCAAGTTAACCTTGTTAACCTTCGTAGGCCCAATAAGACCAATGAAGGCCCAACAAGCCCAACAAGGCCAATGAAGGCCCAGTAAAGCCAAAGAAGATCCAGTGAGGTCAAGGAAGACCCAACAAGATCAATTAGGTCCAATGAAGTCTATGTAGGCCCAATATAGTCACAGTAGGCCCAATAAGCCAAGAGAGGTCCAGTAAGGCCCAATAAAGTCAAGTGAGACTCAATGAAAACAAAGTAGGCCCAATAAGGCCCAATAAGGCCAGGGAGGCCCAATGAGATTTAGGAAGGCCCAGTAAGGTAAGATAGGCCCAATGAGTTCAAATAAGGCCCAATTGTATTTGATAAGCCCAAATTGGTTAAATTAGCCCAACAATATTCTAAGTAAATCAATTAGTAACAATTAAGGATTTTAGACTCAACTTTGTTAATCGAAATGATAAGTTGTCGATCCAGAATAACCTATAGGAGTTAGGAATTAAGAAAAATCAATTCCTAAGTGTAAAATTGTTGAAGATTAAACTTGTAAGTGATTGTTAGTGTCAATTTTGACTTTTATAAGTCAAAATTCGACTAAAGGACATATGGAATTCGAATTCCACATTAAACTTAAGTTGTAACCGAAATTAGATCATCAAAATTATCACAATAATGATTGTTATCAGTTATCAGACGTTATGGTTACAATTATTGATCAAATTAAATTGAAATCATAGCAAAAGGTTGAAACCGTCATCCTAACCTTTACATTTCTCACAATTCGATTACAATTCTCACAATTGAGAACTTCTAAACACTAATCGGCTTCTTTAGAGAGTTTTACCCACAACAAAGTGATTCCAGAAGCGTTGGAAGAAGAAATTGGATCGAGACCTAGGCCGAATATCATCCTAAAAGGGAACTACATCAATCGGGAGTCAAAACAAGTAAGTCTTCACTTCTGAACAACCTAAAGTGGCCGAATAAGGTTAAACACATGCTAATTTTGATCCTTAACATCGAATTGTATGTGCACGAATTCTAGGGTTCATACTAGAATCCAATTTGGGGGTTTATAATCAAACACGATCAAGAATCAAATTAATGTTCATGGTTAGTTCCAGAAGGTCTCGATTAAGCTAAATCAGGTATCAATTTTAGTTAGTTATAACGAATTGATGGAGTTCGATTCTAGGGTTCATGATACAAAGAGATTTTGGGGGTCGTTGATCAAACCGGTTTAAAAATCAAATTAATTGGCACAGAGAGTTTCGAAATCATTATTATAAGGTAATCCATAGGTTAATTTCATCAAACAAATATGAAGGAGAGGGTTTCGATTTCTAGGGCTTGAAATCAAAAACGAATTGGGGGATTGGCTCAAGATGGGTTCTAGAATAGAATTGGATGGTGTGGTGAGTTCCAGAAGACCCCGAATGATGATAATATCAGATCAATTTTATGTTACAGTAGATAATTAAGCAATTTCTAGTTTGGAATTTGGGAGATGGTGTTCGAATCTGTTAATACTTGATTAATCAGGTATTGGTGAATGATGTTTCGAATTAAAACCATCAGTAGGATCGTTTAGACTCAGGGGACAAAAGCCCCATGGATGTTGGATCAATCGGGTTCGAATTAGGGACCATTGGGTAGTTATTAGTTCGGTTATGTTGAACAAAAGGAAACCAGGAGAGTGGAGCTTAAAACAATTAATTTCCATTATAGATCAATAAGAATGGATCAGGCTAGATGGTAGAATGGAGGTGTTTAATGTTGGAGGTCGCGGGTTCGATCCCGGCCCCAACCATTTTTTTTGGGTTTTTAATATATTCTAGTATTCTTATCATAACTTTCGCGTACGAACTCCGATTTGATTCGTTTCAGTTGCATTAGAACCATAATTCGATTCCGAACGTATTGGAATAATAAAATTCATATTTTAACCTGAAAACGAAATCGCGTATAATTACGATTATTTAAATAAAAATCAAATATGATTTTATTTAAACGATTTCAAAGGCACGCGTACTTTCGTATGTATATTTCTCACACTCTAGCATACGTGTGTTGACACGTATGTGATTTCAAGCACAAAACGATTATCCGAATAACACTAGGTTATTGTTTAAACACAGATTCTTCGTAGGAGGATTTCTTACACGAGCTTTTAGTGTGTGATCATTCTGCTATACTCAAACGTGCGTACACAGCCCCTTTCTTATTTTAAACTGTTTTGGGGGAGAAAACATGTGCAACAAACTGTTTTTAGATACATATCACTTGCATGAGTTAGCTGTTTACATTATGTGAAAACATATCAACTTGAAAGTCCTTACACACCTCGAACCGTTTAGTTTGCTGTAATGCAAAGCGTGGTAGTTGGAAATAGATCTATTAGGTTTGACAAACCTCACCTGGTAGATGGGATCTACGCAGGTGTTTGACTGACCAAACACAATTTTACTATTGTTGTGATAGACAATAGTGGCAAGGCGAAAACATGCTATAGCATGGCAATCCGTCAGCTTCGGTGTCGAACACGTATGTAAATAGTTTATATGACTAGCTATCATGACTGTGTATGTGTGATTATGTTATCTACAATCTTGTTATTCAAACTGTTGTTTTGAACATTATGAATGATTAAAACCTGTGTTATGCACCAACCTTTGTGTTGACTTGATTTACATGTTTTCTCAGGACGCTAAGGCGCGCGTTAAAGCTGGCATGGACTAGGAGATAGAGTCTCATGCATTTTAAACATTTTGAATATTTGAATTTGAACATTTAAGTATTTTGTTTTGTAATGTTTACTTTACAATCATTATTGGTTTTAAACGCTTCCGCAACTTTTGTAAACTCTGATGTTATATTTAAAGACCAAAGTATGTTTTGAAATTCATATATAGGTCTTCGCTATGTCTAATGATCTGAGATCCTGGTTTGTCATGTTCCCAAACGGTATGATTCCGTTAGTTGAAAATTGGGGGTGTGACACATCGCGTACCGCGATGAGTCCAGTCTTCCAACACCTAGAAAATTTTCTTCGTTTTTCGATTCCGGGCAATCCAGGACTCCGTTTTGTGCACGGTTTTCGCCCACGTTCATCATTTCTCGCATACTATCGATCTGTAACAATTACAATCATTAAATCAACGTGGATTTCTAGAACGATCAAATGTGTTCACATCATTAATGACATAATTCTCGTATGCAACTGTCACAGTCTCCTCCTGTTAGAGAAATTTCGTCCCGAAATTTAGTGAAGACTTACATTATGACAATCATTTATGAGAATAGATGTGGATATTTTTCTTTCATTTGATCTTCACGTTCCCACGTATACTCGGGTCCACGTTGCGAGTTCCATCGAACTTTAACGATTGGTATGCGACTACGTTTAAGCACTTTCATCTCTCGATCCATTATCTCTACTGGTTCTTCACTGAATTGAAGTTTTTCATCAATATGAATTTCTTCTAGAGGTACGATCAATGATTCATCAGTCAGGCACTTCTTCAGATTGGATACATGAAAAACATCATGAATGTTACTGAGTTCAAGAGGTAATTCAAGCCTGTAGGCTACTGATCCAATTCATTCAAGAATTTTGAATGGCCCAACAAATCTTGGTGAAAGCTTACCTCTTTTCCCAAATCTGAAAATGCCTTTCCAGGGTGATACTTTCAACATAACCCAATCACCTATTTGGAATTCTAACGGTCTACGACGATTATCAGCATAACTCTTTTGACGATCGCGAGCAGCTTTAATTCGTTCTTGAATGAGTGCGATCTTATCAGTGGTTTCCTGAATGAATTCTGGGCCTATGATTTGACTCTCACCTACCTCTGACCAACAGATAGGTGATCTACACTTGCGTCCATAAATAGCTTCGAATGGAGCGTATTGAATACTAGTATGATAGCTGTTATTGTACGAAAATTCAACAAGTGGAAGATGAACATCCCATCTACCTCCAAAATCAATCACACAGCTTCTGAGCATGTCTTCAAGAGTTTGATTCGTTCGTTCAGTCTGCCCGTCTGTTTGTGGATGATAAGCTGTGGTCATATTGATTTGTGTGCCTAGAGCATTCTGAAGAGTTTGCCAAAATCGTGACATAAATCGACTATCTCTGTCAGAAATGATAGAGATTGGTACTCCATGTCGAGATACAATCTCATTAACATAGAGTTTAGCGAGTCGATCCATAGAGAAATGTTCTCGAATAGGTAAGAAATGCGCAGATTTCGTAAGGCGATCAACGATAACCCATATAGAGTCATGATTACGTGAGGTTCTGGGTAATTCAGTGATGAAATCCATAGAGATCTGATCCCATTTCCACATGGGAATCTCAGGTTGTTGCAATAACCCAGAAGGTCATTGATGTTCGGCCTTAACTTTGAGACATGTTAAACATCGATCCACGTATTCAGCTATATGTTTCTTCATTCCAGGCCACTAGTAAAAATCTTTAAGATCTTTATACATTTTATCAGCACCTGGATGAATAGAATACCTGGATTTGTGCGCCTCATCCAAGATAATTGTTCAAGAGTTACCGAACAAAGGAACCCAAATTCGGCTTTTGAAATACAGCACTCCGTCAGCTTTCGTTTCAAGTTTCTTGTCTAATCCCCTCAGTCCTTCAGCAGAATAGTTCGTTGCTTGTAAAGCTTGTTGCTGGGCTTCCTTAATCTGAGGAATTAGACTGGTTTGAATAGTCATACCTAATGCTTTCACACGTAAAGGTTTGACTCGTTCCTTGCGACTCAAGGCATCGGCTACGACATTCTCTTTACCTGGATGATAACGAATTTCATAGTCATAGTCATTTAAGATTTCAACCCATCGCCTCTGTCGCATGTTCAACATTTTCTGATCTAGAATGTGCTGGAGACTTTTGTGATCAGTGTATATAATACACTTAGTTCCGTACAAATAGTGTCTCCAAATCTTGAGTGCAAACACCACTGCACCAAGTTCTAGATCATGTGTAGTATAGTTCTTCTCATGTACCTTTAGCTGTCGAGAAGCATAAGCAATTACCTTGTCGTTCTGCATTAAAACACACCCAAGACCTTGACGAGAAGCATCACAATACACTGTGAAGTTATCAGTACCTTCCGGTAATGCCAAGATAGGTGCGTTGCAGAGTTTGTGTTTCAACAGTTGGAACGCCTCCTCCTGTTGAGAATCCCATATAAACGGTTGATTTTTCTGTGTCAATGTGGTTAATGGCAAGGCTATCTTTGAAAAGTTCTTGATAAACCGGCGATAATAACCTGCCAACCCCAAGAATTGACGTATTTCAGTCGGGGTTCGTGGTGTTTCCCATTGTTTCACCGCTTGAATCTTACTGGGATCCACTTGAATACCGTTCTCGTTTACTACGTGCCCAAGAAATTGAACTTCTCGTAACCAAAATTCACACTTGGAGAATTTGGCATATAATTTCTCATGTGCCAATAGTTCTAGGATTAATTTCAAGTGTTGAGCATGTTCTTGTTGGTTTCGAGAATAAATGAGAATATCATCAATAAACACAATCACAAATTTATCCAGATAAGGTCTACATACCCGATTCATCAGATCCATGAAAACTGCTGGTGCATTGGTTAAACCAAACGGCATTACTAAAAATTCGTAATGTCCGTATCGAGTTCTGAAAGCAGTTTTAGGAATATCATTATCATGAACACGTAACTGATGATATCCAGATCTTAAATCGATTTTTGAAAAGTAAGTAGCACCTTGCAATTGATCAAACAGATCATCGATACGAGGTAGTGGATAACGGTTCTTGATTGTCAGTTTATTGAGTTCCCGGTAGTCAATACACATCCTGAATGAACCATCTTTCTTTTTCACAAATAGAATTGGTGCTCCCCAGGGTGAGAAACTAGGTCTAATAAAACCTTTGTCTAAAAGTTCCTGTAATTGACCTGAAAGTTCTTGCATTTCTGATGGCGCAAGCCGATACGGGGCTTTAGCAACTGGTGCTGCACCTGGAATCAAGTCAATCAGAAATTCAACTTGTCTCTCTAGGGGTAATCCTGATATGTCCTCAGGAAATATTTCAGGAAAATCTTTGACTACTGGGATAACTGTGATATGTTTGGGTGGAGAATTGTGCTCAGCTACATGTGCCAGGAAAGCATAACAGCCTTTCCTTAAGAATTTCTGAGCTCGCATACAAGATATGATACCAAGTTTTCTACCAGCTCGTTCTCCTTGAACTATCAGTGTATTACCGTCAGGTAAGGGAATACGGATCATCTTGTTTTGACATACAACTTCCGCTTGGTTATCAGAAAGCCAGTCCATACCGACCACAACATCAAAGCTTCCAAGCTCAATGGGAAGTAGATTGATATTGAAAAGATGATCATTCAAATTCAAGGAACATCCTTGAATAACACTGTTAGTTTTGATCAACTTGCCATTGGCAAGTTCAATGACATAAGGAGTTTCTAGATCTACCGTAGGCAATGAAAGTAATGATGCAAATTCAGGAGAGATAAAACTCTTATCTGCCCCTGTATCAAATAAAACTGATGCGTACAGATTATTGAGTATAAACATACCAGTGACAATATTTGCATCATGTCTCGCCTAGGTCGCACCAATCTGAAAAGCTCTCCCCTAGCTTCATTCCCTTGATTGGTGTTGTTGTTGTTCGGACAATTTTTCATGAAGTGGTTAGGGCTTCCACATTTGAAGCATGACCGATTGTTTTGAGTGGTTTGTCGTGGTGCTTGGTTTGGTGTTTGAGCAGGAAAATTGCAATATTTAGAGTAGTGTCCTGCTCTGTTACAGTTCAGCCAAACAGGACACGGTCCTGTGTGATGGAATGGACACTTATTGCATTTGGGCGCCTGCCCAGTGTAAGCTTTCCTCTCAGAAACAGTTGCACCATAGTTTTTCACAGTTGGCTTGCTCTGGGTGATCTTAGCCGGAGCTTTCGCCTTGGTTTTGCCAAACCACTTTCGTTTGGTACCTTTTGACACATTGGAGGTACCGACATCACTACGGCTCACCGCCGTCTGAGTTTTCAAGGACAGAGTACCACTCCTTACCGCCTCATTGGTAAGCTTAGTGGTTAACAGAATTGTATGTTTCAGAGTTGTGGGTTCAGCTGCAGTCACCATCCCCCGAATCTGGGGAATCAAACCCTTAATGTACTTCTCGACCAATGCTGCTTCCGTAGGAAACATATCGGAAAGTAAACAAGTAAGTTCATGAAACCGATCGGTGTAAGCCAGACAATCAGCACCGATCATAGAGTGATTCCAGAATTCCTCCTGGAGTTTTTGAATTTCAGTGATTGGGCAGTACTCTGATCTAATCAGAGTTTTAAAATCGTTCCAACCCATCGAGTCGACTGTAGCTGTGCCCAAAGTCTTAGCCTGGGTATTGCACCAGGTTAAAGCTGATTCTTTCAGAGAACAGGCAGCATAAGACACCTTATGTTCCTCCAGACACTGGCTGATTTTGAGTTTGGTTTCCATCTCCTCAATCCACCTTAAAAGACCAGCCGCTCCTTCCTTGCCTGTAAAAGTAGGAGGGTTGCAAGAAGCAAAGTACTTATATGTACACCCTTGCTGTGGTGGATCAGGAACAGTTGTTTTTGTGGTTGTTGTACCGGTGGTAGTATGAGTTTCTACGTGACCACCAGTAGCATTATGTTCAGTATGATCGTGGTTCCCACCAAAACCTGCAGTGATATGTGGTTGGTGTTGTGTCAGAACACCACAAGCAGATAGTTGTTCTAGCACAATTCGTGCTATCATGGCTTCGTTTGTTTCAGATCCACTTGTAGCTGCAGGTGGAACAGTGCTTGCTCCAGGATTCAGTGGTGGAGCAGTATTTGTTTCCAAATTCCCAGGTGGAACCATGTTCACTTCTGGATTAACACGTGGATCCGGATTTGATTCAACATTCAAAGGTGGAATTTGATTCTGTTCAGGGTTTGTAATGTTATGGGCAGCTCTCTTAGCTGGTCGACCTCTTTTAGGAGCCATTATTCTGCTCACAAGCAGACAAACTCAGGTCAGTTCAAGAACATTAAAGATATAACCCGTTCAATCACATAAATTCAATCATATTCAGTTACACTGAAAATTTATATTACAGTATAACTACATGAATTTAGTCCAGACATGTTCTCCATACACACAGATCACACAGATGTTTGTAGTTATACTCAGTCCTGTTAATTCAAAAACATGTTAAAATATTTCACAGCTCACAGTACTGTGATATAAATATATTATTACCCATGTTTTTGATAAATTAAGATTCAGGACATTGATAAGTTCTCACAGTGATATGTTCCCATACAGATATATGTTCTCGCACATGTTCTATGATATGTTCTCAGTTCATGCACTAAATTTGTTCTCACACAACAATAGATATGTTCTCGTACAGTATGGCTCCCGTACTGTACTTTTAGCGATAGATATGTTCTTATTTAGATATGTTCGCATACAGTATTGCTCCCGTACTGTATTTTAGCGATAGATATGTTCTCACACAGAATTGTTCTCACACAGAAATGTTTATAGTTCACACAACACCCAAATAGTACATTACACAGACCGATACATAAAAACACCCATTTTATTATATTACTATCATCAGTTTGTACAGACTACCAAGACAATACACAACATTACAACCAGAAAAAAAAAAGAAAACTCCCCCAACATCTCATCCTCCACTGTCTGCATACAGGTGATATGAAGATCCCAGAATGATCTCCTGAGCATACTTATCGCATAAAATACGAAAAGAAGGAAAATATCATGGCCACAACTGCCATGACCACCGCCAGGACTATCATCCTGGTCTCAGCACTCACTGCTCCAAACCATGCTAAAAAATCTGTCACTCTCTCTCTCACCCACATCCATCCTTCGGTCACCAATGCCACTTGCCGCCAAAATGCAGCAAGCATAATCTGTCCCCAGGTCATCCTCAATCTATCATCAATCACGGTTCTCCATGCTCGAGTATCAGTATCCAAAGCCTTCACTTGATCCATTAGGGTCAAGTGGGAAGTAAGGATCTCCAATATGGTCATACGAGTATCCTCAACCGTAGCCTGACATTGCTGCAGGCTCTGCTGTGTCCCCTGCAAGTTCTGAGTAACTTGCTGCAACTGTGCCCTCAGCTCTGCCTGATGGGAGGATTCTCCCACCTCGTGTATAGCATGAGGCTCGTCCCTGGAAGCCAGCTGCCTCCGTGGAGGTAATCCCGTGGTCTTGCGGGCTTGACCCCGCATTCTCCTGAGTCCATCCCAAGCCAGGACTCTCTGTGGTGAAGGACTGTGTCGTTCTTCTGCTACTACATTCTTAGCACGAGGCTGAGAGGGTCTAGGTGATGCTACCTGTGCTGGTGGTGGAGGTAATGGTGATGGTGGTGGTGATGCTGGTGGCGCCTGTGGCACTGCGGGTGGCGCCTGTGAGGCTGCAGTCGATGCCTCAGAAGGATCCGAATCAGATCCCGAACTAGAGCTCGGAGTACCATCCACAATAACATGAGGAAATCTCTGATAAATATACTGTTCACCTCGGTCGGCCATAGCTGTACAATCAAAATTTCTAATCAGTATCATGAAGTAAATATTAAATAACAATATTTAATATGAACATGATATGATGCTTCTTCCTATCTCAGAACAACTATTCGTCCTTATAGTTGTGAATGTTCTGCTTGAATTAAATTAAACTAGAACGCACACGTGTTGCGAATTTCAGTTATGCTGGCCACTCATAACTGGAATTCGTACCACCTGATTATTCTGGCTCTATCCAAAACAAGTGTTGTTCGTTATTTATGTTCGGTGCTCTCTGTGTCATTATTCGAGCCTATGGTTATAGTCTAGGTCTCTAAGTCAACCTAATTCTCTATAACCTATGGCTCTGATACCACCCTGTCACACCCCCACCTCTCGTCACCTGATCATGATGTCACTGAAATGGTTGCGGAAGCATAGTGGTGATGTCTCAGAGATGAGGGGTGACTTACTTGATCCGATATCAAAACACACAGATTAACTCAAAGTAAGTACATTACAGGGTTTCGTCATTACAACCAGTATTACATTACATAATCTAAGTTTATTACATTTATTTAATTACAAGTGCTTAAAGTGCTGCCTCACCGGGTGGTCACTGTCTTCCTGCAAAAAGATTTAAATTTAAAAACGTCAGCACAAAGCTGGTGAGATCATACAGTTCAAGTTCCACAATATGATATGTAATTATAAGTTCTCAAAATGTTCAGTTCCAGATAACCATGGGACCCGTATCTAGTTCCTTTCTGACGATATTTGTCACACCCCCAATTTTCAACTAACGGAATCATACCGTTTGGGACGTGACAAACCAGGATCTCAGATCATTAGACATAACGAAGACCTCTATATGATTTTCAAACATACTTTGGTCTAAAACGGTAATATCAAAGTTCTAACGTTGCGGAAGCGTTTTTAAAACAATAACAAACATAACGGTTTAAAAACTGTAAATTACAAAGCAAAGTCTCAAATGTTCAAATCCAAAACAACAGAAATGTAAAATATGCATGCGATTCGATCTCCTAGTCCATGCTTGCTTGATCTTGTACCTTAACGTCCTGAGAAAACATGTAAATCAAGTCAACACAAAGGTTGGTGCATACACAGGTTTGTTTGATCACAAATGTTTGAAACAACTGTTTGAAATGAAATGTTTGCAGATAACATAATCACACATGCATAGTCATGATAGCTAGTCATTTGTACTATTTACATAAGCGGTCGACACCGAAGCTGACTGTTAGAATGTAATTTGCCTTTCCCACTATTGTCTAGCACAATCAATAGTAATGTGAATTGGCTAGTCAAACACTTGCGTAGACCTACAATCTACCAAGTGAGGTTTGTCAAACCTAATAGATCTATTTCCAACTACCACGCTTTGCACTACGGCAAACTAAACGGTTCGATATGTAAGGACTTGTAATGCTATGTTCGCACTTAATGTAAACAGCTAACTCATGCAAGTGATATGTATCTAAAATGTTTGTCGCACATGTTTTCTCCCCCAAAACAGTTAAAATAAGAAAAGGGGCCGTGTACGCACCTTTGATAGCGATAGAATGATCAAACACACGTGAAATCGCGTAGAAAATCCTCTACGAAGAACCTGTGTTTTAACAATAACTTTGTGTTATTCGGGATGTCGTTTTGTGCGTAATCACATACGTGTTAACACACGTATGTTAGATTGTTAGAAACGTGTATACGTATGTACGTGTCTTTGAAATCGTTTAATTAAACCGCATAAGTATATTTACGATTTATTAAAATATGCGTAATTATACGCGATTATGGTTTTGGGTTAAAATATAGATTTTATTATTTCAGGTTGTTCGTATTCTCATTGCGGTTCCAACGCAACTCGAACCAGTCGAAACGGAGTTATAATGAATAAGTTATGAGTTAAAAATCAAGAATTTGTTTAAATCTCAAAAACAGGTGGGGTCCGGGTTCGAACCCGTGACCTCCAACCCCAACCACATACATGCTACCACTTAGTCTGATGCTACATTTGCAATGGAACTCCCATTTAAATTCTTTTAACCAGAAGTTGACTGGTTCCCCTTTGTTTCCTAAGCCGAAGCAAAGACTACCCAAATGGTCCCCGATTCGAACCCAATCGAACCCAAAACCTTAGGGGTTTTGTTCCAGTGACCCAAACGGTTCTGTAGGAGGTTTTAATTTGGATTTTTGGTTCGGTTTTTATGCTCAAACAATCCCAAACGAGTTCAATTTCGAATAACCAAAACCTTGACCCAATAGCTTCGAATTCGAACTTGTTAGTACACAAATTCATAGGGTTTTCATTTTAAAGAGGATTTCGAAACCCTCTGTGGTAATTAATTTGATTTCCATGTTCGATTTCATCAAAATCCCAATTCGCTTTTTCCACAAAAACCCTAGAAATCGAAATCCTTCAATTCATTTTTACTTTATGAAATTGATAGAGGGTTATCAATAAACAATTAATTCCGAAACTGTCTGGGTTGTTTAATTTCATTTCTAAACTCGTTCGAACCAAAACCCCCAAAATGTTTTAACTCAAGAACCCTAGAATTAGAGATCGTTTAATTCGAAATTGTTACATGAAATCAACATATAGATTTCGTTCCATGTGATACCACGACAAACTCTGTATAACTCAATTTGATTTTCAAGTTCATTTTTAGTAAAACCCCCAATTCGTCTTACACCATAAACCCTAGAATTCGGATTCTTTCAATTCGACATTATGATTCAAAATCAACATATGGATTTTGTTTAGAATGATATTTCGGACCTGTTGATGTAATTTAATTTGTTTTTCGAATTCGATTGTATAGAAACCCCCAAAATCGTTTTCGTGATGAACCCTAGTTATCGAATTCATATAATACGATATTGTTACACGAAATACGGTTATGGTTAGGCTTAATCGGCCCATTTAGCATGTGTGAGTGTGATTTGTTACCTGTTTTGATTTAGAGTTGATGGAGATCGAATTCAAGCCCTAGATCCGGCCTCTCCCAATCGAATCTTCAATCCGAAGCTTCTGGGATCAAATTGCTGCTTGTATTATCCTCTGAATGTGCCGAATAGTGTTTAGGGGAGTGCAATTGTGCGAATTGAAATCGAATTATGTGTATTCTAGAGTTAAGGGCTACGGTTTCAATATAACTCAACCATCACTCGACTTAATTCGTTAATTATGATAGTAATTGTGATGATAACTGATTATTATCATTAGCAGGAGTTAATGGAATGTTTAATTCGATTCATTACAGCCAATAACCATGAATTTCGATTTCAATTGTTCCATTTTGACCGAATTTTGACTGTTACAAGTCAAAATCCCCAATTTGGTCAATTTCAAATGTAATTATTGTAAATTAGAAGTTTCTAGACTCAATTAGATTAATTATACACTTTTTAGTTCAATTTTGTTTGATTTCGTATCGTTTCGGTTAATCCTGGGTTTACCGGAGTTAATCCGGAATGCCGGATTGTCACATCATCCCCTTGTTGAAGGAATTTTCGTCCCAAAAATTGTAAAATGTTAGAAGTAGTTAGGACACTACTTTTGAGTTCAAATTGTAAGTGTTAGTGTGGTGTCTGATCATTCTGTTTGCTTGTGTGTACTCACACACAAGGTTCAATGTTTGCAACATCACACCTAAGTGTGATTGTTCAATGTAACTGTTTGTGTGCACATCAGTTAGTACACCTAACTGTGAATGTTCGTGTTTGATCATACTGTGCTGTGTAACCTTGCACCTAGTGAATGTTCGCAACTGTTTGTACTATGTAACATTGCACATAGTAATTGTTTGAAACTAATCATGTATGTACTACCATAACATGTAACATATGAAATGTAACACATAAAATGTAATGTAGCACAATGTTTGTAACAAAACCAATTGCATAAAGTGTTTGTGCTTACAGTTTGAAATCTGAAGTGCTGATGTATGAAGCATCACGTCATCCCCTTGTTGAAGGAAATTTCGTCCCGAAATTTAACGTGCGTTCTCAGTGCTTGTAGTTATTGATTTGAACAGATGAGGATACTTCTTCATCATTTGGTCTTCCCTTTCCCATGTGAATTCAGAACCACGTCTTGAATTCCATCTGACTTTAACTATTGGAATTTTGCTGTGTTTGAGCTGTTTAACCTCTCGGTCCATGATTTCAGCTGGTTCTTCAATGAAACGTAACTGTTCGTCCACTTGTATTTCTTCCAGTGGTACAATCAATGTCTCATTAGAAAGACATTTCTTTAAATTCAAAACGTGAAAGACATCATGAACCCCACTGAGTTTATCCGGTAGTTGGAGTTGATACGCAACCGGACCAATTCTTTTCAGGATCTCAAAAGGTCCTACGTAGCGTGGGCTAAGCTTCCCGCGCTTACCGAATCGTATCACACCTTTCCAAGGTGTAACCTTTAGAAGAACTCGGTCTCCTACTTGAAATTCCAACGGCTTACGACGTTTGTCAGCGTAACTCTTTTGTCGATCCCGGGCCGCTGCCATACGGTTCCGGATTTGAACTATCTTCTCTGTCGTTTCGTGTACTAATTCAGGAACTGTAATCTGACTGGCACCAATTTCAGCCCAGCAAACTAGTGAACGACATTTACGACCATACAATGCTTCAAACGGTGCTGCCTGAATACTTGTATGATAACTGTTGTTGTAAGAGAATTCCACTAACGGTAAGTGGTTTTCCCAGCTGTCACCAAAGCCAATTACACATGCTCGTAACATATCCTCGAGCGTTTGAATCGTACGTTCACTCTGACCGTTGGTCTGTGGATGATAAGCGGTACTCATGTCTAAACAAGTTCCCAATGACTTATGGAGTGATTTCAAAAGTTTGAAGTGAATCGGGCTTCCCGATCTGATATGATGGAAATTGGTACGCCATGTCGTGCTACCACTTCCTTGATGTAAATGCGAGTCTGTTTCTCCATTTTGTCGGTTTCCTTAATTGCTATGAAATGTGCAGATTTCGTTAATCGATCGACAATTACCCATATCGTATCACAACCACTTGGTGTACGGGGTAACTTAGTAATGAAATCCATCGAAATCTGTTCCCATTTCCAGATGGGTATTTCTGGTTGTTGCAGTAAACCAGATGGTTTTTGATATTCAACTTTGACTTTCGAACAAGTCAAACATTTGCTAACGTACTTAGCAATGTCAGCTTTCATGTGAGGCCACCAATACAGTGCCTTCAAGTCATGATACATCTTGTCTGACCCCGGATGGACTGAATATCTGGATTTGTGCGCTTCATCCATCACGAGTTCCCTTAAACCACCGTGTAAGGGTATCCAAAGTCGTTTAAAGAAACAACGAGTTCCATCAGGCATGACCTCCAATTGTTTTTCCATTCCTCGTAAGGATTCCTGTTCCAAATTATCCTTTTCTAAAGCTTCATGCTGAGCACTGCGTACCTTGTCAGGTAAATCAGTATGTATTGTCATCATAAGTGCGCGAACACGTCTTGTTGATGTGTCTTTTCTGCTTAAAGCATCAGCTACCACATTAGCCTTTCCCGGATGATACTTGATTGCGCATTCGTAGTCGTTCAACAACACGACCCATTGTCGCTGTCTCATATTGAGTTCCTTCTGATCAAAGATATGTTGCAAACTCTTATGATCAGTGTAAATGGTACACTTGGTTCCATATAGATAGTGTCTCCAGATTTTCAAAGCAAATACCACTGCTCCTAACTCCAAGTCATGAGTAGTGTAATTCTTTTCGTGTGGTCGTAGTTGCCTTGAAGCGTAAGCAATCACTTTATCACGCTGCATCAACACACATCCCAAAACCTGTACAGATGTGTCACAATACACCACAAAGTCTTCCGTCCCTTCCGGTAAGGACAGAATCGGTGCACTGCAGAGTTTCTGTTTCAATAGCTGGAATGCAGCTTCCTGTTTATCCGTCCAGTTATACTTCGTTCCCTTGTGCGTAAGAGCTGTAAGTGGTTGAGCGATCTTTGAGAAACCCTCAATGAATCGTCAGTAATAACCCGCCAAACCAAGGAATTGCCGTACCTCGGTATGGGTCTTTGGCGCTTCCCAATTCTTAATCGCTTCAATTTTCGTTGGATCAACATGTATGCCCTTTTCATTTACTATATGACCCAAAAATTGGACTCCTCGCATCCAGAAATCACATTTCAAAAACTTAGCATACAATTGTTCTTGTTTCAATAATTCTAACAGCAATCGAAGATGTTCAGCGTGCTCCTCCTCAGTCTGGGAATAGATGAGAATGTCATCAATGAAAACAATGACAAAATTATCAAGATAAGGTTTGCAGACTCGATTCATGAGATCCATGAATACTGCTGGAGCATTTGTCAAACCAAATGGCATGACCAAAAATTCATAATGGCCATAGCGCGTTCTGAAAGCTGTCTTCGGAATATCTTCTTCTTGGACTCTGAGTTGATGGTAACCCGATCTGATATCAATCTTCGAGTAGTAACTCGAACCTTGCAACTGATCGAACAGATCATCAATTCTAGGTAACGGATACCGGTTTTTAATGGTAACCTTGTTAAGTTCCCGGGAATCGATACGCATACGGAAAGTCCCGTCCTTTTTCTTGACAAATAAGACTGTGGCTCCCCACGGTGAAAAACTAGGTCGTATAAAGCCCTTATCCAACAACTCTTGCAGTTGTGTAGATAACTCTTGCATCTCAGACGGTGCAAGTCGATAAGGCGCTCTAGCTATCGGTGTTGCGTCTGGTGTAAGGTCGATTCGAAATTCCACTTGTCTGATAGGCGGTAATCCCGGTAGGTCTTCTGGAAATACTTCAGGAAATTCAAAAACTACTGGGATGTCTTCAGTCTTCTTCTCAGCTACCGGCTTCTCAGTTATAAGTGCTATAACTGCTGTATAACCTTTACGCAGACATTTGTGTGCTTTCATACAAGATATGAGATGCAGTGGCGTACTGCTCTTCTCACCTTGTACGTACAGTGTCTCCCCATGTGAGAGGGGTATACGAACGATCTTCTCATGACATACTATTTCAGCCTGGTGTTTGAACAACCAGTCCATGCCAATGACTACATCAAAACTGCCTAAAGTGATAGGCATAAGATTAATTTCCAGTGTTTGACCCATCAAATCAAGGATACATCCCTTAAGGATATGTTCTACTACAATTAACTTGACATCAGCTAATTCTACAGTGTATGGGTTTTCTAAGGCAGTGGGACTAACATTTAGCAACTTAGAGAATGTACTAGATACAAAACTCCGGTCTGCACCAGTATCAAATAGCATAGAGGCATAGTGATTATTCAAGAGGAACATACCCGTAACAATGTTGGGATCCTCCCGTGCTTGACGTCCTCCAATCACAAACGCCCTGCCCCTAGCACCATTGTTGTTATTGGTGCCATTGCCGTTGCCATTTGCATCATTAGTCCCGCCTTTCTTGAGTTGTGGGCAATCCTTTTTGAAGTGCCCCGGCTTACCACACTCAAAGCACCCCTTCTGAGTGTTGTTCTGGTTGTTGTTCTGATTGTTGGAGTTGCTTTGCAGTTCTCCGCGGCAATCCTTAGCTGTATGCCCTCCTTTACCGCACCGTTGGCACCGGTACTTATCACACTGATTCCCGACGTGATGGAATCCACACTTATTGCACTTTGGGTATTTACCGATATACCCTCCTGATGATTGCTGACCACTGTTCGAATTGTGATAAGTCTTGTTCGAATCCTGCCTGCGGTTCTGCTGAAACGACTGTTGGCTGAAATTCTTGGAATTGCTGCTTTCCCACTTCCTCTTGTGGTCTCCCACCTTAGTAGCTGCTGTTCGTTTAGGCAGAGTTCCTTGTAACACTGCCTGATCAGTCAATTGGTTCGCCAACCGAACAGCTTGTTGAATCGTCGTGGGGTTTGCAGAAGTGACCAATCCCTGGATCTGAGGCACTAATCCCCCAATGTACCTCTCTATCCACTTGCTTGCTGGAGTAGCCATGTGAGGTAGGAGTCTGGCTTGTTCATGAGATCGAGTAGTGTACTCCTCGATGTTAGACCCCTCCATCTTGAGATGCCAATACTCCTCTTCCAGCTTCTGCATTTCACTGCGAGGACAGTACTCCTCTTGCAGTAATGTTTTGAACCCATTCCAGGTTAATGCATTAGCTTCTCCCAATCCCAGAGTTTGAACATTAGAGTTCCACCAGGTCAACGCTGGACCCTCCAACGTACCCGTGGCATATTTGACTTTGTTTTCTTCAGGACAGTTGCACATTTCGAACACTGATTCCGCCTTTTCAATCCATCGTAGGAGTCCAATAGCCCCTTCCGACCCTTTGAAATTGTGAGGCTTGCAATCCAGAAACGTTTTGAATGTGCATACCGGTGGGTTTACTAATCCCCCTGCTGGACCCTGAGGTCCTGTCGTGTGTGTCTGGGTGTAGTTCGCGATTGCCTCCGTGATTCTGTTGTTGATCAGCTCATTGAGTTCTGCAACTGTCATATTGACGTTTTCACTGGCCATTATCTTCCTAGTTAGAATAAATGTTAGAGTGTTACCAAAATCCAATGTGAAATGTGTAAACAATACAACAAACAAACATGTAACTGTATGAATTAACACAACTGTTGGCAATAAGTAATAACTTTCCAATAGATAATAATTCAAAGTGATTACAATGCTTTCAATATCAAAACATAGGTTTTCAAATATCTAATATAGAGACACAACCCGCCACTAATAAGTTTAAACATAATAAAGAAAAATCAGGCTTCCTCAATAGTAGAATCAACATCAGAATCAACATCCTGTGCTGGTATCTCCTCCTCTTCCTCTTCCTCCTCTGCGTCGGATACAAACTGCTCCTCTAACGCAATCAACCTCCCCTCAGCTATGTCAGCTCGATGTTCCTCCTTTTGCACTCGTTTAGTCAGATGTATGATGTGAGACTCCATCCCCTGAACTACACTACGAAGCTCTGCATATCGGGCGTTTACATCCCGGAGGTCCTGCGCCATGTGCTCGATCCTATCATTAGCCCACTTTGACTACCAGGTCAATCGGGCGACATCATCTGACTCAAATCGTGGCCTCTTAGAGGCACGAAATCTAGGTGGCATACGGTAAGAAGACTCCTCGGTGGGATCCTCCTCAGGTGCCTTCTGTGGGTCCCCCAGTGGTGCCTCCTCAGGATCCTCGTCAGGATCCTCCTGTGGATCCTCCTTCGGGTCGTCCTCTTCAGGATCCTCCTCCGGATCCTCGTCCGAGTCCTCCACGGGATCCTCCTCATGATCCTGAAATGCTGGAGCTATCGGCTCCTCGTCATCAAGTACGATCACATGCGGCGGTGATGGTGCTGCCATATCTGTTACATAAGACCATATGTAAATACCAAGCAAAAGCAGTTGTGTAAACAAGTGTTTAATGTCTAACAGTTATAGTCTAAGTCTACTAATGCAAACCTAGTTCGCTATAACCAATGGCTCTGATACCAATCTGTCACACTCCCAATTTTCAACTAACGGAATCATACCGTTTGGGACATGACAAACCAGGATCTCAGATCATTAGACATAACGAAGACCTCTATATGATTTTCAAACATACTTTGGTCTAAAATTGTAATATCAAAGTTCTAACGTTGCGGAAGCGTTTTTAAAACAATAACAAACATAACGGTTTGAAAACTGTAAATTACAAAGCAAAGTCTCAAATGTTCAAATCCAAAACAACAGAAATGTAAAATATGCATGCGACTCGATCTCCTAGTCCATGCTTGCTTGATCTTGTACCTTAACGTCCTGAGAAAACATGTAAATCAAGTCAACACAAAGGTTGGTGCATACACAGGTTTGTTTGATCACAAATGTTTGAAACAACTGTTTGAAATGAAATGTTTGCAGATAACATAATCACACATGCATAGTCATGATAGCTAGTCATTTGTACTATTTACATAAGCGGTTGACACCGAAGCTGAGTGTTAGAATGTAATTTGCCTTTCCCTCTATTGTCTAGCACAAACAATAGTAATGTGAATTGGCAAGTCAAACACTTGCGTAGACCTACAATCTACCAAGTGAGGTTTGTCAAACCTAATAGATCTATTTCCAACTACCACGCTTTGCACTACGGCAAACTAAACGGTTCGATATGTAAGGATTTGTAATGCTATGTTCGCACTTAATGTAAACAGCTAACTCATGCAAGTGATATGTATCTAAAATGTTTGTTGCACATGTTTTCTCCCCCAAAACAGTTAACATAAGAAAAGGGGCCGTGTACGCACCTTTGATAGCGATAGAATGATCAAACACACGTGAAATCGCGTAGAAAATCCTCTACGAAGAACCTGTGTTTTAACAATAACTTTGTGTTATTCGGGATGTCGTTTTGTGTGTAATCACATACGTGTTAACACACGTATGTTAGATTTTTAGAAACGTGTATACGTATGTACGTGTCTTTGAAATCGTTTAATTAAACCGCATAAGTATATATACGATTTATTAAAATATGCGTAATTATACGCGATTATGGTTTTGGGTTAAAATATAAATTTTATTATTTCAGGTTGTTCGTATTCTCATTGCGGTTCCAACGCAACTCGAACCAGTCGAAACGGAGTTATAATGAATAAGTTATGAGTTAAAAATCAAGAATTTGTTTAAATCTCAAAAACAGGTGGGGTCCGGGTTCGAACCCGTGACCTCCAACCCCAACCACATACATGCTACCACTTAGTCTGGTGCTACATTTGCAATGGAACTCCCATTTAAATTCTTTTAACCAGAAGTTGACTGGTTCCCCTTTGTTTCCTAAGCCGAAGCAAAGACTACCCAAATGGTCCCCGATTCGAACCCAATCGAACCCAAAACCTTAGGGGTTTTGTTCCAGTGACCCAAACGGTTCTGTAGGAGGTTTTAATTTGGATTTTTGGTTCGGTTTTTATGCTCAAACAATCCCAAACGAGTTCAATTTCGAATAACCAAAACCTTGACCCAATAGCTTCGAATTCGAGCTTGTTAGTACACAAATTCATAGGGTTTTCATTTTAAAGAGGATTTCGAAACCCTCTGTGGTAATTAATTTGATTTCCATGTTCGATTTCATCAAAATCCCAATTCGGTTTTTCCACAAAAACCCTAGAAATCGAAATCCTTCAATTCATTTTTACTTTATGAAATTGATAGAGGGTTATCAATAAACAATTAATTCCGAAACTGTCTGGGTTGTTTAATTTCATTTCTAAACTCGTTCGAACCAAAACCCCCAAAATGTTTTAACTCAAGAACCCTAGAATTAGAGATCGTTTAATTCGAAATTGTTACATGAAATCAACATATAGATTTCGTTCCATGTGATACCACGACAAACTCTGTATAACTCAATTTGATTTTCAAGTTCATTTTTAGTAAAACCCCCAATTCGTCTTACACCATAAACCCTAGAATTCGGATTCTTTCAATTCGACATTATGATTCAAAATCAACATATGGATTTTGTTTAGAATGATATTTCGGACCTGTTGATGTAATTTAATTTGTTTTTCGAATTCGATTGTATAGAAACCCCCAAAATCGTTTTCGTGATGAACCCTAGTTATCGAATTCATATAATTCGATATTGTTACACGAAATACGGTTATGGTTAGGCTTAATCGGCCCATTTAGCATGTGTGAGTGTGATTTGTTACCTGTTTTGATTTAGAGTTGATGGAGATCGAATTCAAGCCCTAGATCCGGCCTCTCCCAATCGAATCTTCAATCCAAAGCTTCTGGGATCAAATTGCTGCTTGTATTATCCTCTGAATGTGCCGAATAGTGTTTAGGGGAGTGCAATTGTGTGAATTGAAATCGAATTATGTGTATTCTAGAGTTAAGGGCTACGGTTTCAATATAACTCAACCATCACTCGACTTAATTCGTTAATTATGATAGTAATTGTGATGATAACTGATTATTATCATTAGCAGGAGTTAATGGAATGTTTAATTCGATTCATTACAGCCAATAACCATGAATTTCGATTTCAATTGTTCCATTTTGATCGAATTTTGACTGTTACAAGTCAAAATCCCCAATTTGGTCAATTTCAAATGTAATTATTGTAAATTAGATGTTTCTAGACTCAATTAGATTAATTATACACTTTTTAGTTCAATTTTGTTTGATTTCGTATCGTTTCGGTTAATCCTGGGTTTAACGGAGATAATCCGGAATGCCGGATTGTCACATCATCCCCTTGTTGAAGGAATTTTCGTCCCAAAAATTGTAAAATGTTAGAAGTAGTTAGGACACTACTTTTGAGTTCAAATTGTAAGTGTTAGTGTGGTGTCTGATCATTCTGTGTGCTTGTGTGTACTCACACACAAGGTTCAAAGTTTGCAACATCACACCTAAGTGTGATTGTTCAATGTAACTGTTTGTGTGCACATCAGTTAGTACACCTAACTGTGAATGTTCGTGTTTGATCATACTGTGCTGTGTAACCTTGCACCTAGTGAATGTTCGCAACTGTTTGTACTATGTAATATTGCACATAGTAATTGTTTGAAACTAATCATGTATGTTCTACCATAACATGTAACATATGAAATGTAACACATAAAATGTAATGTAGCACAATGTTTGTAACAAAACCAATTGCATAAAGTGTTTGTGCTTACAGTTTGAAATCTGAAGTGTTGATGTATGAAGCATCACGTCATCCCCTTGTTGAAGGAAATTTCGTCCCGAAATTTAACGTGCGTTCTCAGTGCTTGTAGTTGTTGTTTTGAACAGATGAGGATACTTCTTCATCATTTGGTCTTCCCTTTCCTATGTGAATTCAGGACCACCTGTTGAATTCCATCTGACTTTGACTATTGGAATTTTGCTGTGTTTGAGCTGTTTAACCTCTCGGTCCATGATTTCAGCTGGTTCTTCAATGAAACGTAACTGTTCGTCCACTTGTATTTCTTCCAGTGGTACAATCAATGTCTCATCAGAAAGACATTTCTTTAAATTCGAAACGTGAAAGACATCATGAACCCCACTGAGTTCATCAGGTAGTTGGAGTTGATACGCAACCGGACCAATACTTTTCAGGATCTCAAAAGGTCCTACGTAGCGTGGGCTAAGCTTCCCGCGCTTACCGAATCGTATCACACCTTTCCAAGGTGATACCTTTAGAAGAACTCGGTCTCCTACTTGAAATTCCAACGGCTTACGACGTTTGTCAGCGTAACTCTTTTGTCGATCCCGGGCCGCTGCCATACGGTTCCGGATTTGAACTATCTTCTCTGTCGTTTTGTGTACTAATTCAGGACCTGTAATCTGACTGTCACCAATTTCAGCCCAGCAAACTGGTGAACAACATTTACGACCATACAATGCTTCAAACGGTGCTGCCTGAATACTTGTATGATAACTGTTGTTGTAAGAGAATTCCACTAACGGTAAGTGGTTTTCCCAGCTGTCACCAAAGTCAATTACACATGCTCGTAACATATCCTCGAGCGTTTGAATCGTACGTTCACTCTGACCATCTGTAACATCCCAAATTTTCTAATACAAGTTACTTAAACTTACAAATGGGTAACGAATAATAAGCTGGTAGGAAAAATAGACGAAAAATTACTAAGTTAAAATCCCGAGTTCATGTACTCGAACCCAATTTCGAGTACACCAGATTTCGTGTACACAAGATTTCGAGTACACCTGTTCTCGAAATATTGTCCCAGTTTTCGAGTACAAGGACACTGCCTATAAATAGGAGTGCCTTGGGAAATGAGCCAACCTTTGGCTGGAAGCTCATTCTCTCTCTCGTGTACACGAAGCAGAACTTCAAGAATCGAGTTTTTTATCGATCAAACGAAGGAGGAAACGCACAAGGATCTACAGTAGTGCTCATCTAGTATCAAGTAAGTGTTCCGAACCAAAAAGCTAGGATTTTTATGCAAAAGTTAGGATGGTTAAACAAAAGTGAACTTATGCATAAAGCTCACACCTTTATGCATAAAGTTCGTAAATTTGAGGTTCCAATATGTTGGTAACAACCCAAGGAACCTGGAACTAGCTCCCCAAAGCCTTAGTTGAATTTCTGAGATGTTTAATGACGAAGATGATGAGTACACGAAATCATGCACAAAGGGTACTCGAAATCATACATTGTTATTTCGAGTACATGGCATTTCGAGTACATGTTATTTCGAGTACATGGCATTTCGAGTACATGTTATTTCGAGTACATAGGTTAAAACGAGTACACCAGTATTTCGAGTACTGGTGATATTTCGAATACTCTAGTTCGAGTATATGACAGTTCGGGAATGTAACATTTCTCGAATATTGGGGAGGCTGGTTAGGAAGTTATGTGGACTTAGAATATATCCTAAGTCTAAGAATGGTATGTGATGATATGATGTAACTGATGTAGGTCCTTAAGGCCCTAGCTAAGGAGTTCGGCTAAGGATAACAGGAGTCTACTATCAGGTGAGTTCTAGACGCCCTATTTCATGTTAACTGTTTTGGGCTGGCATACATGCTTGTTGTTATGTTATGATGTTATGTGTTTATGATGATGATGAACGAATGATGGTATGCCCTGACTACGTATGCATGTTTATGTGCTAGTATGATCTATGCATGAAAGTATGATAAGTATGATGAATGCATGATAAATGAGTTATGATAATGAATAACATGACATGATAATGATGCTAGCATATGATATGATGATGACTCGATGATAATATGCTTCATGATGATAACTGTGAGAATAGTTATAGGAGTATGACAAGGTCCTAGGTTGCTAGGACGGAAGTATGATATGTAGGCATGATGACATGATGTTATGATACGATAACGATACTAGTATGTTATGATGGTATGATGAAACGATGCTAGTATGACATGCCTAAGATATCATGATGACTATGATGAATGATGTTATAATGCTAGCATGAAACGTATGAGGATTATGATGAATGACGATATGATGCTAGTGTATCATGTATGATGAATGAATGATGCCCCTATACGTGCTATAGGATATGTGTGAATGATGATGCTCCGGTACTTGTACTGGGCAAATATGAATGATGACCTGATTAGGTCAGGATATGAACAGCCGATCGGGCTATAAACATGGAGTCGATCGGACTATAAACATGGAGCCGACCGGGCTATAAACACGGAGCCGATCGAGCTATAAACACGGAGCCGATCGGGCTATAAACATGGTAAGAGCCGATCGGGCTATAAACATGGAGTCGACCGGACTATAAACAACAGAGTCGATCGGACTATAAACATGGAGCCGACCGGGCTATAAACACGGAGCCGATCGGGCTATAAACATGGTAAGAGTCGATCGGACTATAAACATGGAGCCTTGTGCCGGCATGAGCCCACTGTCCGTATGGTGACAGTGGAATGTATGATGATGACGTTCACGATGTTATGTGCTAAGGTTACGGATTATGTGTACGGAATGATGTTATGTTAAGTATGTTTAATGTTGTTTTATGAAAACTAGAACTCACCAGCGTAAGCTGACTTGATTTAGCATGTATGTCAGGTTAAGGCTATGATAAGAGAAGGCATGGAGCTCGGGCATCAACTCAGACGATCCGTTGGTTTTGGCAATTCGATATGTTTTTGATACATACACTTTATTGAATTCTGTTTATCAAACTATGTTTACATTTCCGCTGCATGATTATGAAAGTTTTTAGTTTAAGAGCTATGTGTTATGATGAAAACCAACCTCTGTGAGGTGCCCGGGATCGGGGCCTTACACCATCGGTCTGTGGATGATAAGTGGTACTCATGTCTAAACGAGTTCCCAATGACTTATGGAGTGATTTCCAAAAGTTTGAAGTGAATCGGGCATCCTGATCTGATATGATGGAAATTGGTATGCCATGTCGTGCTACCACTTCCTTGATGTAAATGCGAGTCAGTTTCTCCATTTTGTCGGTTTCCTTAATTGCTAAGAAATGTGCAGATTTTGTTAATGGCTTAGGAATGATCAATCCTTGCTATTGATTACCCGAATATCATGAAATATCACAATGTAGCATCAGAATAGGTGTAATAACCATGCTTAACATACTAATCTGACTGTTATCATAAACATCAGATAATCGTTCCAATGAGTATGTTAATGATTGTGATTAGTTTGAAACACTTGGATTTAACCTTGCATTTCAAGGATTAATCCAACTAATCACCTACATTGTTATAATCAAATGGGTTAAACCATTATAATCATGGGTATGGTTTCATGCAAACCGGGCATTACAACGGATCAAAACAAGGATTTAACCGTTAAAACTTCGTGTTCTTTGTTTATAATCAATCCTAGCCATCATCTAAGCAATAATCAACAATCCTAACTATGCCATTACGTTCAAAATCAAGATCTAATCAATCATTATCAAATTAGAAGGTTTAAACGGATCATTACCTAATCTGACGGATATCTGCTGTTAAAACAACGATCAGAGCTTGTAGAGATGATCCCGGGTGCGATCTATGGACTCTGGCAGCTTCAGATGTGATTTTAGATGGTGGTTTGTGTGTGTTTTTCGTCTGGTGGTTGAAGATGTTCGAGAGGTGAATAAAATTTGAAATTCTGCATGAAAATTTGATAAAGAAGATCAGATTATTGCACCGCCACACCCGTCGCGTACCGCGGCGGGAAGCCAATAGGGGCTTCGCGTACCGCGAAGATTTCCGGAGGAATCTAAGATATTTTGCATACATCGCGTACCGCGGAGGACTCTCAACCCCTCCATCGCGTACTGCGATGAGTCCAGTCGTCCAACACTTAGAAATTTTTCTTCGTTTTTCGATTCCGGGCAATCCAAGACTCCGTTTTGTGCACGGTTTTTACCCACGTTCATCATTTCTCGCATACTATCGATCTGTAACAATTATAGTCATTAAATCAACGTGGATTTCTAGAACGATCAAATGTGCTCACATCATTAATGACATAATTCTCGTATGCAACTGTCACATTCAATTAGACTACAAAGTTTAAACTCTAGCATGCATATCCTGCTAGTTTGCAATTAAGTTTATAGAATATCTCGTCTCCAAACTCATATCAATACTTAGCTAAAAAGCTTAGTATATCTACAAGTCTGCAATAGTTTATATCGTCTCCAAACTCGTTCAATACAAAGCGCAAGGCTAAGTATATTCACAAGTCTGCCCATGATTGTACTTTTCGCCCTTTTTTCACATTTGACCTAAGTCAAAGCGAAGGTGGTATCTAACACACCTTAGGGTACTCGGTATTGAATAACATAGAATAACATAGAATAACACAGAATCACAAAGCAAGTAGTATCACATAGCAAAGAATCTAACCAAATAGACTAAAGGCATTGAATCTATAGAATTTGAATACTGGCATATGTAACTGGCATATGTAACATCCCAAAAGTACAAAAATGTAAAGAGGGAGTATAGAATTACTCACATGATGTCCTAGCTTTGTCACTTGAATCGTTGCCTAGGATTTAAGAAGTTGTGCTTGCATACCTTAACCTAAAGGCATAGCATTTCTTAGTATTATGTACTTAGAGTTCAAGTTTTGGCATCCTAGTTTCTATGGCATACTATGGAAGTCCTAATTGATATGTCTAAGTTTGAATGGTTTTCATTTAGGATTATTTATTTATTTATTTATCAATTAAAAAAATAAATATCCTAATTGATTTTGAATGATTATTTATTTATTTGACTTTGAATAATCAAATAAATAAATATCATAATTGATTTTGGACAATCATTTATTTATTTGATTTTGAATAATCAAATGAATAAATGTCATAATTGATTTAGAATAATCATTTATTTATTTGATGTTTGAATAATCAAATAAATAATTATTCTAATTGATTTTTGAATACTTGTTTATTTATTTGATTTTTGAATAATCAAATAAATAAATATTCAAATTGATTTTGAATAATTATATATTTATTTGATTTTGAATAATCAAATAAATAAATGTCCTAATTGATTTGAATAACCTAATTTCCATTCTTTTGTATTTGATTTATTGTTTAATGTTTTAAGAAAGAATATATCTTAAATTAATAATTGTGTTAAAGAAATTGTATGTTTAATATAAAAGATTTATGTTTACTTTAAAACAAAAGCCTTTTTATTTGAAATAATTGTATGCATTTGTTTTATAAAGTTTTCTTTTTAGAATAATAAGGTTTTAAAATAATAAATTCTTAGTTTTATAAAAACAACCATTTAAAGTTATAAAATTTTATTGAACAAAATTGATTTATAATTAAAAGGATTCATTCGAAATCATTTTATTATTTTAAGAATAATAGAAGGTACAAATATATGTATTTTATAAATCATTTTATTATTGAAAATAATAATAAAATAAAAGATACACATGTATGTGTTTTATAAATTATTTTATTTTAAATAAATCAATTAAATAATAATTGACTTAATAATTATATACATATATGTATTTTATAAAGATTATTTTTAAAAGAATAATAAAGGAAAAATTAGAGTTTTCTTAGTTTGATTATTTAAGTTTAAAAAAGTGTAAATAATTAGTTTTATTAATAAAAATAACTTTAACATTTTCTAAAATTAATTAATCATCACAGAATAATAAAAATATGATTTTAGAATTTTTAGGATAAAAAAATGATGGAAATAGGCTAAAAATCAACAAAACCGGTTTAAACCCGCGCCGACCGGGTTTCGAGCCCGGGACCTTGGACCCGCGGGTGTGTAGTCTTACCACCACGCTAGGACAAGGTTCGCTGGTGACATTCATAGCTAATAAGTAATATACAGATGCCAAAAAGAAAACCCCAATCGGATGAACCCTAGTTTTGGGTTTCCATCAAATTCGTTCTATACAGCCATAAATCGAATTCATGACCATGAGGCTATTGATCTACATCTAAAACCGAGTAGGTTGATGCTAGAACTTACTTGGATTGATTAGAAATCGGAGGTGTTCGAGTAGGATGATGGCTTCGGTCGAGTTCTTGAATCAAATCCGACTTTAGAATGCTTGTGAATCGATTTGTTGTACCCAGAAAGGTTCGTGAAGACTAGGGCAAGGTTTAGAGTGTATTTGTTTCGGATTTTATAGTGGTTTCATTCGAGCTCTATTTTGGTCATTTGTTTCGGTTTTATGGAGATCAAATCTCCACGATTTGGTGTTGATTTCATTTAATCGTTTGTTTGATACGAATCACGCATTCAATCCGCCCCTAAATCTATTCCTAATTCAATCTAAAACGAGTGGATGAGCTGGATGGGCGAAACGGGTCGCGAAGAGAGTGATGGGTCGGGTTGGGGCTGCCTGGCGAACAAGAAGAAGGAAAGAAATAGGGGTTTTACATTTTCAGCCCCTCATCTTTCAGATTTCCTAATTTCTTCTTTTTAAACTTCATTTACTCACATAGAACTTTCTGAAAATTGACATTTCAGGCCCCTTTAATTTTTATTAGAAAAGAAACTTAAGTTTTATATCTAAAAGTTTATTAAACCATCTTTAAAAGTTATAAACTTTTTATTTACATCCTTAGCTTTATTTTATAAAAAGTTTATATATTTTTATTTATTTGTTTATTAGATAGAACTTATTTACAAGAATTTATTATTATAATCTTTATTATTATTAGTATTACTTTTCTTTGATATGAATTTATTAAAATTTATAAGAGTTGTTATTATTTTATTATTATTATTAAAAATGTATACATATATATTATACACATTTATAAAGAAATATATTTCTTTTGAAATAATTTGTTTAATAATAAACTTGTTTATTAATGCATAAACGAATACTAATATTTAAATGAATACCCATAACTTTTATTTATTATAACTCGAATACGATTAACATTTAAAAATCGACATAGAAAACCCTAGGGATTACAGAAACCTTCTATGAGAACTATTTCATTTTTTGATTGACTTCTAATATATATATATATATATATATATATATATATATATATATATATATATACAGCTAGGCTCAACTAAATAGTAACCTTATCCTAAAAAGTCTGAGAAAAATTATAAATCATTATATCATGAGATTAAAATTAAGAGGGAAGATCCAAAATTTTAGAGGGAAAATTTGTTGAAGGAAATTTTAATCATGACCACTCTCTTCCACAGTTTTTAAACGTTCATTATTTTTATATATGATATTATTTTTTTAAAATATATCATAAAAACGAGCGTTTTTTATCTTTAAAATGAGTATATTGTTACTATAAAAAATGAAATTTTTTCGGTTCATATATTGCGTTTAATTATCGTCATTGTGTCTTTTTTAAACATTTGTGTATAGTTATATTTTTTGTATTTTTCTTATATGTAATTGTATCTTTTTTAAAGGTCATTGTGTTATTTATACTCGTCATTGTGTCATCCTTGCTTGACATTATGTATTCTTCAACATAATTGTGTTTTAAATTTTTCTAGGAAAACATAACATTGAGCATGAAACACAATGACATTTACAAAAGACACAATGTCCTGCACAAAAGATACAATGACCTGTACAAAATTGTTCATACTCATCATTGTGTCTTTTTTACAGGTAATTGTGTCTTTTTGGAAGATAATTGTGTTATTCATGCTCATTATTGTGTCATCCTTGCTTGACATTATGTATTCTGTAATATCATTGTGTCTTAAATTGTTCTAGAAAACACAACATTGAGCAATAAACACAATAGACACAATAACATGTACAAAAGACATAATACCCTGTACAAAATACACTACGACCTGTACAAAAGACACAATGCCCTGTACAAAATACACAAAGACCTTTACAAAAGTGTTCGTACTCTTCATTGTGTCTTTTTTAAAGATTGTGTTATTCGTACTCGTCATTGTGTTATCATTGCTTGACATTATGTATTTGCAACATCATTGTGTCTTAAAGTATTCAAAAAAACACAAGAAACACAAAAGACATAATGACATATACAAAAGACACAATGAACTAAAAAAACAAATTTTTTATATAACAATATACTAATTATAGATAAAAAATGCTCGTTTTTATATTATATTTATTTTTCAAAAAATAATTTCGTATGTGAAAGTTATAAACATTTAAAAAAGATGGGAGAACTTGATAAAAATTCAACAAAAGTAATTATTACTAAAATACCCTCCAACAACTTAATTTAATCATAACCATTAATGATTGATCTAATTGCTCAAGATTCTCCTTAGACTTTTTATGATAAGAAGTTTATTTAGTTTAACATAACCGTATTTATATAATAATGCTGTGGCCAAAACCAAAAAAAATGTTAAAATTATGTATTCATAAGGCACTTGTTTTTTAATATATAGGTAATTATGTTTAGTTTGAAATTTCTAAAAACCTTTCAATAAATGTCAACCACTCATTTTCTCAGAATTAATATTGATCACTTTTTTTTCAAACTATATTATTTAAATCAATCAATCAAAATTTGTTAATGTGTTATATGATTTACTATGGTTATCAATAGTTTCAAACCCTACACACACACACACACACACACATATAATGATCGTTAATTGAAAACCATTGTTACTTAAAAACTAAAGTAACTATTTCTAGCTACAAGTTTAAATGATATATTAGTAACTTTCCATACTTTATAGGAAAAATTACTTTTATACCATTTGAATTATGTGACTATAAATATGGTTTTTTTCATTCTATACAACTTGCTGGTTATTATTAAAATGAATATATATATATATATATAGGATCAAATAATAACCCATCTTAATTGCAGAAACCTGAATAAATAACTACGATAATATCAACTCAAATCTTTAGTTTTTTCATTATTTTTATTATACATGTACAAGACTGCAATCTTTTATATGTTCGTCCAAATTCATCACCATTTAGTATCTTACAAGAGTGTAAGTTGTTGTTACAACAAATAAATATTAACATTGTAACCCAAACTTACACTTGCTTTAAAATCTTAAATGGTGATGAATTAATACCTACACATAATAGAACATAGTCTTGTACATGCATTATAAAGATGAGTTAACAATGTATCCCTACCCTATATATATATATAGGGGACGGTTAACGTACAAATTAAATTAACGTGCTAAACTTAGGAAGCCACAGGAACGCACCATGTGTCATTAGGGTAAGGGGTATTATCGTCCATATGAAATTACAGACCGTGATATACAAAATTACATACTGACATTTAACACTCATAATCAAGGACTACTGGAATAATCACAGACCAATAATTACGGACCCCATTATATAACTATCACATACCGTATTTAACACACATAATCAATGACAATGTATAATCATGGACCAATAATCACGAACCACATTATATGAAAATCACGGACCGTCATTTAACATGCATAATCAAAGGATCAATTGCATAATCACATATACCAATAATTACGTACCAAACATAAAAATCACGGACCACGTAAAAAAAACTTAAAAAAACTATACTCAAATTAAAGATAATAAAATTCTCAATTTTATGGTGTAATTATTTTAAAAAAATAATAAAGCATGTAAAAGTTATTTAACTTTTAAAAAACGAGTCAAATTTGTTGTAATATACAAAATGTGGTAGTTTCTCTTTTGCCCTTCCAACTATTTTTTATGCTAGTTTTGTGGAGAAAGTTGTATAAAGTGGGGACCAGTAGATCTTATCCATTGATCAGTTTGATCAAATGGTCCAGATTTCATCCTACGCTTTATACGTTAAGTACCATATGTATTTGATACAGCTCCTATATATATATATAAATAGGATTTTGTTCAAATAAGAACCCTGCTTAATTGTGGTAACCCTGCTTAAGTACCCAAATAAACCTGCAAAAAATGGCCAAATCTTTGATTTTTTTTCATAATCTTTATTATACATATTTAGGGGGGGGGGGGGTTTCTTTTTGTGTTTTGGCTAATTCGCAAGGCAAATCGAATTTGCATCGGTGTAAAAGTTTTGCACTTTTCTAAATGTTTTAAATGCAAATCGAATTTACACCGATGCAAATTAGCCAAAACTCAAAAAAGAACCCCCCTGAATATGTATAATAAAGGCCATGAAAAAAAATTAAAGATTCGGTCATTTTTTGCAGGGTTATTTGGGTTACCGCAATTACAGTGGATTAACAATGGAACCTTCCCCTATATATATATATATATATATATATATATATATATATATATATATAGGGAGATGATCAAATGTTAACCCATGTTTATTGCGTTAATCGAATAACTACATCTTATTACTTTGGAGTCCACACTAAAGTAAATATAAAGGCGTAGGCTTTTTCCTTTTTTTTTGAAATTAATGTAGGACTCACTTACATTAATAAAAAAATAAGAAAAACATACACCTTTAGATTTACTTTAATGTGTGCCGCAAAGTAACAAGATGTAGTTATTCGGTTATCGCAATAAGGAAATGTTAACATTCGAACCATCCCCTATATTACATACTATGAAAACACGATCTTAGAGAGAACCCTTAAAGCTTATCTGGGAAATTGATTTGAAATTTTGAAAATAAATATATGGTTCACATTAAACAATATATTTTTTTTCAAACCTCAATTTTGTATTCAATTTAATGTGGAATACATATTTTTTTAACATTTCAATTGAGGCCTAGATAGGATTTAATGATTTTATCTATAAAATCGAGTTTTTACAGGATAAAATCCTCTCTCTCTCTCTATATATATATATATGTGTGTGTGTGTATATAGGAATTAAATCCTACGAAAAACTTAATCTTAGAAAGAAAACCCTTAAATACTATGTCAGCAATTGATTTGGAATATTGAAAATAAATATGTGGTTCACATTAACCCACATTATAAATGATTTGCTTATTCAAAACCTAATTTTTTTATTCAGATTTAATTTGGACCACATATTTACTTTCAATATTCCAAATCAATGGGTCACATAGGGTTTAAAGGTTTTCTATCTAAGATTGGGTTTTCATAAGATTCAATCCCTATTAAATCTGAATAAAACCTATATATATATATATAGGGGAGGGTTCCATAGAAACCTCCATTTTGGAGAAAACTTAAAAGACTAATCACAATTGTTATCAATGTATTTCGTTTTTTGTTTTTTGTTTTACATTTTGTTTTATTATAAGGTTAGATCTATTAACAAAAAGAAAAAAAATATATGTAACTCATGTTATTACATATATGTAACTCATTGATTACATATATGTAACTTGTAAACTACATATATGAGTTACATATATGCAACTTTATTGGTTACATATACGTAACTTTGTAATCTACATATTTTTATTAATTTTTTTTTTTGTTTTATACCATTTCTAAGCTAAATATCAAAAATCAATAATTTTTTTTTTAAAAATTGATTGTTTAGTACGAGTTTTCTTAGTTTTCTTCAAAGTAATAAGTTTTTTTTTGAACCCTCCCTTATATATATATAGGGAGAGGATCAAATGTTAACCCTCCCTTATAGCGTTAACCCGTTAACCCTGACGTTTTTTGCCCGAATCTTTGTTTTTTTTCATGGTTTTTATTATACATAAATATGAGGGGTTTCTTTTTTGTGTTTTTGCTAATTCATCACCGTTTAGAAATTAAATCAATTGTAAGTTTAAGTTACACTATCTGATGTAAGTAAGTGTAAGAAACTTACACTTACTTACACTTTGATTTAATTTCTAAACGGTGATGAATTAGCAAAAACACAAAAAAGAAACCTCCCTATTTATGTATAATAAAAACCATGACAAAAAAAAACAAAGATTCGGACAAAAAACGCCAGTGTTAACGGATTAACGCTATAAGGGAGGGTTAACAATGGAACCATCCCCTATATATATATTAGTGCACTTACATGGTAAAAGGTCATGATCGATTTAGGCAATGGCCACAAGTCACGATGACTTGTGTATATAGAAATTGGACTTGAAAGGAGAGGTTTGGTATGATGGCTAGGAATTCAAAGTTTAATGATATAAATTTATGTAGCTATTAAATTAGTATATATTGCGTGCCCCTTAATTATAAGAAGACGGTAACTAGCGGTTTAATATGTACTATAATAATTTAATAACTCATTTATATTTGTTTGGCTTTTTGTATTTCTAGTTGGTACATGTGTCTAAGTTATAAAACTTAAATAAAAATATTTAATATCCAGTAAAAAATACTGTTGTTAAAAAGTCCGGGTTATTTAATTTTGTTTTCTATTAATCTTCTTTTTAAAATGATTATTTTTTTTTAAATATCACTTTAAAAATATGTTAGTTTGATGTTAGAAAAAAAATTTGTATTTTATAAAAAATATATTTTTCTGAATGTGCTTACTAATAAAAAGATTTTTTTAATATGTTAATAACTTATTTGTTAATATAAAGAGACTGTAGATAATATATTATTGTTTAATAACATTTAATATAAGAGAGGAAAAAAAGACGTTAATGCTTAAAAATATGCATGTGCTTCTTAGGAATTTTATTTATTAGATATAAATAAAGCACATTATATATGTTGAAATATTAGATAGATTATTAATTACATTTTTTTTCTTTTATCTTCATGACCCCTAGACCTAACTAAATGAATCTATTATATTTTTTCTCATGCGTGTATTCAATGTCAATTAAAAACTTGTAAATTACAACCACCCAAATTCTTGTAAACAAACAACCAACAATCAATCAAGATGTTTGAATTGTACACTATGAGGGGCCAAATATTTAAAAAAATCTCAACTATATGCTTAGTGTTTGAACATATATATGGTTCACTCCACATGACAAATGTTAGCCTCACGTGTTAATTAGGGGGTTGAATATCTTTGAGGTTGCCACACGTACGGTGCTCGAATGACGAGTCGATCCATGGCTTTAAAAAGTCTAGCGAATCACAACACATAATTGACCAACTTAGCCTAATGTTTCCTAGTTTGACATGTTATTGCAAGGGAAAGTAACCTTAATCTACAACTTTAATTCAGAAATACTTGACATATCACATTTAATATAATTAAATGCTATTAAATACTAGTAGACCAATAAATCCATCCTAAAACGTCATAACTCTTAGGCCATATGTAATAAGACTTGACCATCAAGTGAACATCTATTCATGGTCCTTCTACTATTACACACAGAGGTTTGATTATCTAGTGAAGAAGAAAAATGATCATGGTCATTTGATGATAAGGATGAAGTGCACTTTAACTTTGTGGTCAAGCCTCATTATACATCTTTTAACATACAGTCATCACCTACGTAATAATGTGATTAAACACCTTTCAAGTGATCATTACATATAGCCTTATAATAACGCCTAACCTAAGAACTTTGGCCACTTCAATTCACTCTAGACTGACTTTCATACTTACATAAATTGGTAATTAATATATTGAGGCATTAGCTTATAGAATTTGAGGGTTACTTTTAAGTTAAGACACTTAAATGCCTACTATGTTCTTAATATTGTAAAGATTAGTCTTGTTTTATATTTAATGTATTGTGAAACCATGTATACGTGTTTCAACTTTAATAGGTGTGACATCTATAAGATCCTAAACAAATCCACTATTATTGTGGAAAAAAAAAAACCTCAATGCCTCATTTGATGAAACTTCACCCATAAAGCGAGGTCTAAATCATCACGCCACCCTACTTGTTGTTAACAAAAGACATATGAAATGCATATTTAAAAAGCTGAAATATTTTTCTATTGTTTTTTAATAGCTCCAAGTCCTCTCAAAAACTTGTTACAATAGCATACATAGATATTTCCTTTATGAGGTACAATATATGGGTTAGATAAATATGTTCGGGTTAAAGAAAGTAATAACTGATAAGAACGTGTATGATTATTTAAAATGCAGTTTAGTATAAACTCCATTTGTTATATATATGTTTTAAATGATTAATTGATAAAATTTAATTTTGATAGTGTAAAATCCTTCCCAGACAAGTTACGATTAATTACAAAATAACCCTGAAAATAAATGCAAATAAATAAAATAGATGTACATTAATCCAATAACATTTAACTAAATTGATGCTCATAAATAGATATTAGGTTGATACCCCGTGTATTACACGAAATGAATAAAAAATATAAAAAATAATTATAAATAAAAATTTAAAAAATATAAGAAAAAAATTTTAATATAAAATAATTATATTATTTTTTTAAACACTATATATAGTTTTTTCAAATTTTATTTTTTAAAATTTTTTCTTTTAATTTTCTTTTGAAAATTCAATATTTTATATTAATTTGTTTTTTTAAAGTGTGTTTTTTGATATTAATATATTTTTAATATATTAAAAAATCTTATTTTTCTTAATTCAAAACACGTTTTTAATAGGAGAGAGATGATGGAAAACAAAATTGAGGTGCTGTAGGAACATGACAAGTGTCCTTAAAAACATTTATTTATTAGAATACATAGATATATACATGATAGAAGACTATAGGAAAATTAAAAAAATTGAAGAATGACACCAAATTGATTTCTTATTCTTAGCATCTAATTAAGTAACCAAATTGTCCTCTAAATGCTATGTAACTACAAAATAGCTGTACAATTAAGAAGAATAGTTGGTCGGCATGTAAGACAGATAAAATTATACTAGTACGTAAGAGTTGCTTTAATGATTTAAAGTTTGGCATTCAAAGTGGAAGTTTTATTTGAGATATTATCTATTTATACATACAATTGAAAACTTATTATATATTTAAACATGCAATTGAAAACTTATTATATATTTAAACATGCAATTCAAAACATATTATATATTTATACATACAATTCAAAACTTAGTCTATATCACTACTAACTTTGGATTGCCAAACTTTATAGGTTGTTTTGTGTAGATGAGTTGGTCAACACAATTTTCCAAATATTGAAGCGACACGGGTTCGAAATATTTGCAAGTTTTTTTTTCTTTTTTAAAAAATACCTTCTAACCTTTTTATTTGGTTTTTTTAGTGTTTATTTTTAAAACCTTCTAAAGTTTCTTATTTTATATATTTTCATTTTTACATTCAGGATGGTTTTAAATATAGTTCATTAGATGCCTTCAAATTTTTAAATTTTCTTTTGTTAACATTGTTTGCGATCGATGTACGCTTTTAGCCTTTACGAAGAAGTGACATTTGTTTTTATGACCAAGTATATTTTAGGGTAATGTATAAGATTGACATATTTGTGGATTTGTTTTCCTATTTCTAAATGTTTATTTATACAATATTGCTATAATTTTAAAATAAGTTTTTTTATTTACCAATAGTTTAAATAATTTTATTTCAAACAAGTTTAATTTATAACCACTAATAACTTTAAAATAATTATGACATATATATATAGGGAGTGATTCCCATAAAAAGGGGATTTCCCTAAGTAGCCTAAGAATTGTTAATAACCCATGATTTTAAGATCAATGGATATAATTACATATAATCTTAAAATTAAAAATGAGGGCAAAATCGTCTTTTGTACAACCGGTTAAACGTAGGTCAAAATTACACGACTTCGTCACAAAATTAGGCGATTTCATCGGACAACCGCTTCCTTCCGAAATTCAAACGATTTCTTCCACCGAATTACAAGATTTCATCAATAAATTTGTTAACGAGTGTGCAGATTCTAAGATTTTCACACAATTTCTTCAACAAAATTGTCTTCCGACCGTAAGTTCTTTAATTTATAAATACGACCGTCTCTGTATCGTTGAAAATCACTTGAATGTGATAGATAAAGTGTTAATTTATGATTTTTATAGGTAAATTTTGAAAAGATATGGATACAAAATCATCAATGCATTCCAAGCGTGAGTTATTCAATTCCATTTCTAGTGGTGCTGTTAGTTCTTTAATGTATGTTTTAAGTGCCCTAATTTTGTAATAATTTTAGGTAAAACAAGACTTGATAGAGCAAATAAATGAGATACTTTGATGAGCTCCAGCAACGATGGTACTGTTCTTTATTCAATATTGTACCTGTTTTTATAATTTGCATAATTGTACGGGTTTAGTGTTCAGGTTATTTCTTTGTTTAGGTACTTGTTATATTACTTGTGTTTAGTTAGTGCTTATGGTTATGGATTGTATTGCGCTGGTTATGTATTGGTTTAAGACACGTTGTACTGGGTATAGTATTGGTTATGTATTGCTTATGTTTAGTGCAATGCTTTTTTACTGGTTACTGGTTGTATTATATTGCTTATGTTTGTGCTGGTTGTATTGGTTTGTTATGGATTGCATATTGTACTGGTTTTAGGGTTCAGGTTATTTCTTTGTTTAGGTACGGATTTAATTTATTGCTTATGGTTAGAATTGGTTTGTTCTAAATTGTACTGGTTTTTAATGGTTGTACACAGGTTGTACTACTTATGTATTTGTTATATTGCTTGTGTTTAGTTAGTGCTTATGTACTTGTTATGGATTGTATTGCACTGGTTATGTATTGGTTTTAACATAGGTTGTAATGGTTATAGTACTGGTTATGTATTGCTTATGTTTTGTATTGTACTGGTTTGCAATGCTTTAAACTGGTTACTAGTTGTATTGCTTATTGTTAGTGCTGGTTTCCAATGGATTGTTATGTTTTGTACCGGTTGTATTGGTTTGTTATGGATTTCATAATTGTACAGGTTTTAGTGTTCAGGTTATTTCTTTGTTTAGGTATTGATTGTGTTATATTGCTTATGTTGAGAATTGGTTTGTTCTAAATTGTACTAGATTGTAGTGGTTGTACACATGTTGTACTGCTTATGTACTTGTTATATTGCTTTTGTTTACTTAGTGCGTTGGTTATGTATTGGTTTTAACATAGGTTGTACTGGTTATGTATTGCTTATGTTTTGTATTGTAGTGGTTTGCAATGCTTTGTACTGGTTACTGGTTGTTTTGCTTATGGTTAGTGCTGGTTTCCAATGGATTGATCTGTTTTATTACTGCTTTGTACTGTTTTTTAGTAATATAATATTTATAAATGTACCATGTTTTTGTTTTAATTAATGATTGTATTACATTTCTTATGTTTTGTACTGGTTGTATTGGTTTGTTATGGATTGCATTGGTTTCATTTGTTATATTTTAATACTGATTTAGACTGGTTTATATTGGTTGTACTGGTTGGATTAGATTGCACTTGAAATGGTTGTACTACTTAGTATTTGTTTGTATTGGTTACTTGTTGTACTATACTGACTATATTTTACATTTTATTAACATATTTTATACAAGCTATTTTTGATGATGATTTCCAATCACCACCACCACCACCGAAAAGGACTTCGATGACAGGGAATAACAAGTCTAAATTTGTGGAGTTTGACAGCACAAAAAGACTTCGAGTACAAAATCCACCAAAAATTCTATGTGAATTCCTTGATATACTCACAACTGAGCAAAAAGCTTCTATAGATATAGGATTTGCCAGCGTAAAAAGATTCTAAGATAAAAGCTCTACCAAGTTGTTTAGCATATTGGTTGTTGTACAATTATGACCTAGCATCTAATATGTTGAATTTGGGATCACAAAGCATCAAGATAACACCACGGCTAGTCTGCAAAACACTTGGTAATCCAATGGGAAAACTACAACTGGAAGAGAAGAAAAAGCCTTCATTAGCAGATCCGGGTGTGGGAGACTTCCTTCAGCAATTTAAAGAGATAAATGGTATTCCTAATGTCAAAACCATTATTGATTTAGTTAAATGTTCTGGTGATTTAGGAAGGTTGTTCAAAATCAACTTCCTGGTAGTGTTCAATACCATAATGGCTCAAATGAGCCAAGGGTCAACGACCAACATGTCTTTCCTTACATCATTGAACAAGGAACATATTTCAAATCTTTTGATTGGTGTTCTTATATAATCACCTGCTTGAATAGAACAAAAGATAAATGGAATGAAAAACAGCACTAAAACGGGTCTGCTACATTTCTTACGGTATGTCAAATTTGTTTATTAAACGTTATAATGTATATACTGTATTTTTAATTTATGTACTGACATTGTAAATGTTCAATAGTTGTTATATGCTCATCATATGAATGAAAGAAGCCATCCTTCAAAGAAAAGGATTCCATCAATTTCTTATAACACCTTCGACAGCCTTATGAAGCATGAAAAAACAATTAGTTGCGAAGACAATCAAATGGAAAAACAAGTCTCGATTCAGAGCCAAATAAGAAAAGAACCAATAGAAAAATCAGAAAAGAGATTGAAGAAAAGATAAAATTTGCAAAAAAAGGTAATAAAGTAAAGAAGAAAAGTCAAGTTCAAGAAGAAAAATCCAAGGAAATAAAAATTGGTGAAGCATCCAAATGATGAGGTTTCGAAAGAACCAACTGATATGCTTCCAAGTGATGATAACTGGGAGTCGTTCTTTACAGAGACAAATAATTCAGTTAAAGGACTATCTGCCTTTACAAGTCTTCAATTGATTAGTGAGTCATAACAGCCAACAAATGTACATGTAACCTTTAGTATCTCATTAGTTTTGTACTGGTTTGCACTAGTTAGTAGTGGTTATGTTACATATGTTGTATATGTTAATGTATTTGCAACTATTGGTTTATATTTGGTTCTTTCTGTTTTGTAATGGCTTGTTGAGAGGCCCCGAGTCCCGGGGGTCCCCTCGGTTGGCAAAACATCAAACCCATAGTCCTTAACCATAATTACATTACTATAGCAGCGAAATTTAAGGTGATGACATAAAATAATATACACATACTAAACAAATGTTAAAACATAGCCCACACTTCTAACAGTTATATATTATAGCCAGTCTATGCCAGGATGGTCCTCAAGATATGCCACGAGCCATCCTGTTATCATTTCTCAAACTATTCAACCTGATATGCATGTAAAACAAGTCAGCTTTATGCTGGTGAGTTCTAAGTTAAATTTTTAAATAAATCTTTATCCATTCATGTCATCACATAACGTAATTCAAATACATAACATACATTTCATCATAATGTAAATACATTTCATACACATCATCATAACATCCATATTATGCAGAAAATTTAGCCTCAACTGCTGACCCGAAGTCAACAGGCTTGTGCAGCACAAGACACCTCAACTGACGACCCGAAGTCGACAGGCTTGTATAAATACAAGACACCTCAACTGCCAACCCGAAGTTGACAGGCTCATACATGTATAAGACTTCCTTAACTGGCGACACGCAGTCGACAGGCTTGTGTTTCCACAAGACTCTTTAACTATCAACCGAAGTTGATAGCTCATACCGGTACAAGACTTCTTTACATAACAATCATTCACATAACATTACTTTACATATCTCATTTTCATTTCCATAACATCATTCATTCATACATAACATGGTTTAAATCATTTAAACCATCATAATCATAAACAGTTCTCTGCACCGCAGTGCTCAAATTTTGCCCAACCGCAGCCGGGACTTCAAAATCACATTTTCTGCTCGACCACGGCCGAGACTTTGAAAAATCATTTACTTCTCAACCACAGTTGAGACTTAAAACATTCTTTACCTGACCAAAGTCGGGTTAAAATCATTTTCACAAAATAGTTTCATAACATGCATACCAGCCCAAAATGATAAAACATTTAAAATAGGGCTACGAAGAACTCACCTGGGCTTAGTAAAGCACAATTTGCTAGCTTTTCTTCATTTCCTTACTTTCTCACTTCAGAATGATATCCTATTAATATGAATATATTATCATGATTATAACCTTATCATGAAGGTGCTCAAATTTACGATGACCACTCGAAACTTCGGCATGTCGTAACTTTCATTCGGAGCTTTGTTTCAAAATTTCGCTTACACTCATTTTGACCATTTTTATCTCTACAATCTTGTTATGCTTAAAGATTACTTATTTGCTCGGCTTAGATAAGCGTATTCTCTTATTTAATTAATTCGTCTTAGGGCGTTGCTAAACTTACTATATAATACATTGGTTTAAGGCAACAGAAGCACATACATACTCATATCCTCATTAATCCATTCACATGCGTTAAGATTCTCTTAACCGATTTCGCACATATTAAGAGAATCTTGATCATGTCAACAAACCCACATGTTCGTTCTTGTTTAATGTTCTTAATCAACAGTTCTAACCACTAAATAACGTTTCAATATTAGATCTAATCCATATATTAACAAACTCGTAGGAGGAATCGGATCATTACCTGTTCAGACGGATTTTCGATCGAAAACTGATGATCCGATGTTCTTCTTCTTTCTCAATAGAGTATGTTTCGTTTATGTAGAAACAAAATTAAGATTGATGTTTCACAAGAAAAAGAAACGAGAGGTAAGGCTTGAATGAGATTTAATCCTTCTGTGCAAAATGTATTGGATTTGTATTGAGAATTCTTGTGGCTTAGGGGCTTACACGACATAACCTTTGATTTATTTATTTTTTTTATTAAACGATTTTTTTTTCTGTTGAAAGTCTTACAAATGATAAGATTGAAAAACTTTTCATTTAATTTAAATCTTACACTTTGCCCCCTCAAGTTTCTACTCTTATTTTTAAAACCCCCTTATACTTTGCTCACATATTTTTAATATTCACGAGCTTATATCGTGTTCATACTTTATCGTATAACAGTCCCGCTTATATTAATTTGATCGTAATCACTTCGGGAATGCTCATAAAAATTTCGAACCCAAACGGTCACATAAATTTTGCACGTTATTAATAGGCTTTATAACGTGTCCATACATTATCAGATATTTTTATCGTTTATATTATTTTGATCGTAATTACTTTACGAACGTTTATATAAATTTTGGACATAAACGGTTCCCGAAATTTCGCACGTTTATTAAAAAGGTTACAAAATTTTTAGGTTGTTACACTTGTACAGGTTGTATTGTTTTGTATTGGTTTGTATATGTTAATGTACTTGCTAGTATTGTTCTGTACTGGTTTGTAGTGATTAGTACACCAGTTGTACTGCTTATGTACTTGCAATATTGCTTGTGTTTAGTTAGTGCTTATGTACTTGTTATGGATTGTATTGCACTCGTTATGTATTGGTTTTAACACAGGTTGCGCTAGGTATAGTACTGGTTGTGTATTGCTTATGTTTTGTATTGTACTCGTTTGCAATGCTTTGTACTGGTTACTGGTTGTATTGCTTATTGTTAGTGATGGTTTCCAATGGATTGTTATGTTTTGTACTTGTTGTATTAGTTGTACTGGTTTGCTATGGATTGCATAACTGTATAGGCTAGTTACTATTAGTTTGTACATGTTGCAAAGCTTTGTACTGGTTGTGTATGTTTATGTATTTGTTTGTACTCATTGCTGGTTGTAATTTACTTTGTATTAGGAGTGGGTAAAACTTATAAGAAGAAAAACATTTCAGCTGGATGAATTTGTTAGAGAGGTAAAAGTGCTAATCAAAGAATGTGTAAAGAGTTACAAAGGTAGTGATGAAATTTTGGAACTAATAAATGAATGGAAATCAAGATTCTCAAAGTACAACAAAGAAGAACAAAACCAATCAAGTGCTAAAGCTGAAGGTGATTCATTTGAAGGTGTGAAAAAGAAAGAAGATAAGATAATTGTCTTGGATTCACAAATAAGTGAAACAAAGATCCAAGAAAGCGTTAAATTGCTGAAAAAGTTGAATAATAGCATGTTGATAAGGAAGAAGTTGATGCAATAAATGATGAGAAATAAGTTGATAAGGAAGAAGTTGATGTAATAAATCAAGGTAAAATAAATTTTATTTGTACTGGTTAATTTTTGATATATGTATGTACTGGTTTATACATTACTAGTTTATTTTTGATTTATATTGTACTGGTTTTCATATGTTATGAGATGCAGTACTAAAAGATATGTTATATTATACTGGTTGTATTGGTTATATTGTACTAGTCATTTGTATTGTTTTGTATTTGTTTGTACTGTTATGCTGGTTGTATTAGTAATGTTATATTGGTTGTACTGGTTTGCATATGTTTAGGTACTGCTTTGTATTGGTTTGTATTTGTATGTACTGGTTATATTGGTTATGTTTATATTGTATTGGTTTGTATTTGTTTTTACTGGTTATACTAGTTCTATTTGTTATATTGCATATGTTAGTACTGCTTTGTACTAGTTAGTGCTATGATGTTTATAAATGTACTAGTTAGTTTATGATGTTTATAAACCAGCAAAATAAAACAGTAAAATATGAACATTATTATGATATGTACTTGTTTATAACTCATTAACTATGTATATGTACAATATTCATATATATTGTGTAATTAGAAAAGTGAAGATGATGCTTTAGATCTTAATCAAGATGAGGCAAATGTTGAAGATGGTTTAAAAAATGTTTCATTCCTTCAACCTAATGAGCCTCAAATTCAAACACCAATTCATGAAACTATGGCTGAGAAGACTAAACATGAGAATGAAGGTGAGGATGGATTGTTTTTTGAAAAAGGTTAAGTCCAAAAATTTAATGCTTTACAAAAAATGTAAAACAATGTTTTCGGAAACTTGACGTTCTCCCGATAGACAATACATTATTCAATTAGATTGTAAAAAGGAGTTGATTGAAGAAATTGTTGTTGATTGGATATTTTCTACAAATGGTGGAATATGGTAATTTTTGTTTGTTTTTATGCATAATATAAAACTTCTTAACAAGGTAGGATAAATTTTCTATAACAACAATACATGGATCATCTTTGTAACATTTCGATTATTTATGTAATTTCAAGATTTTCAATGAGAAAATTTATTTAATTATTTATCTATCTAATTTTATTATTATTACTACTACTACTACTACTACTACTATTATTATTATTATTATTATTATTATTATTATTAATAACAACAATAAAGCTTAAAAAGTTACAAAGTAAGGGTATAAATATATAATATAAAAGTTATTAAATAATAATAATCATAAAAATTTCAAGTTTTAAGTGAAGTTTTATAAACATATATATATCAACAATAATATTAATATTAAAAATAATAATAATAATCATAATATTATTATCGTTATTATTATTATGATTATTATTATTATTATTATTATTATTATTATTATTATTATCATCATTATTATTAATAAGTAAATTAGAAAAACATGGTGATTCTTAAGTTTATAAGTTTAACAACATTTTGGTAAAAGGTTGGAGGGACTTATTGTGACAATGTTTAAAACTGATTTTTAGAAGAAAAAAAGGGAGGGACCATTCCTGCCACTATCTAAACCTTGCCTTTCTTCCACATCCAAACCCAAATTACCCAACCCGTTTCCTCCCATGGCTTCCCATAACCCGACCAGATCGATCCAGCTCCATTAGAGGATAAGATGCAACAAGATTCGAAATTTAAACAAGTACGAACAATAGGGGATCATTATCAACCACAAATTCATTGATTTAAAATCAAATTCAGACGAAATCCTCGCCTACCAACTCGTAGTCGATCGGTTATTTAAACGCAACCCTATGTGCTATATACACCTATGAAACCCTTTGTGCATCCCAAACAATCTTACAAACCCTCTAAGTGGCGAAATCAAGCCTAAAACGATCGGTGTTCGTCGTTCGTGAGCCTCCAATCGAATTCCACTTATTCGTATTGAAAGGTTAGTGTTTTATACATCCCTAGACTCGTTTTCAGATACCAAACGAAAGCCCTATCATTGTTGCAACAATCGGGTTACGATTCGCATGAATTTCGAGAAAAAGGAAACCAGGGTTTATATGTGTTAAACTGAAATTGGGGGTAACGAAGGAAGCCATGTTTTATTTAATTGAAACGGCTTCCTAAAGCGAGCCATGCTCTAGACCAGCCGGTAAACACACACGCATATGGATCATAGGTCGCGGGTTCGAATCCGGGTCCTGCCGGCTGCCGGGTTTTTGGTTGTTTTTTTTACAATTTTTTTTATATCTTTTTATTTAATAACTGTTTTTAAATTCTGATTTCACCAAAATTTTTATAAAATTAAAAACAAATATTTTGACACAAAAAAAATATATTCAGGTTTATTTAGTTATTTAATTTAATTATTTATGTATTTATTTACTTATTTATTTCTATATACAAAAGGGATTTTTGTTTAAAACTTTATTTATGGAATTTATTATAAATATTTTTAACTATAGTTTTATGAAAAACATGAAATTTTAAATTTTAAATTTGTACATTTAAATTATGAATAACTAGTATGAAGTTAGTTTAATATAATTTTTATAAACTTTTAAATAATACTTAAGTAAATAAAGTTATACACTAACTTTAATTTTTGTAAGTTTTACAACAATAATTATTCTAAGAAAATATTTTAACAACATTATTTTAATAAATAACAATATAATTGATTTTAATTTGTTTAAGATTAATTTAACTTATGTAAAATAGAAACTATAAACCTTTCAAAGACAATTATATTTAATACTAGTATTAATATGTCATGTAGTATATTATTTGTTAACAATTTATTTTATAAATTAAATATTTAGCAATTAAAATCATAAACTTTAGAGTATTAAAACAAGGATAAAACTCCAAGATGTTTTGAAACAAATCTATAACTTACACATATGAAATCAAATTACAATATTGTAGTTGTATTAAGAATTTCATAGGATTCATAGTTACATTAGTATACATGGGGTTTTGCATTCTAGGTTGATTACTTTGGTGTTGGATACTATTGAATTACACATTTGGCAACATTTGATTTCAAAGGGTAGCTCATCAATCAAGGTGAGTCTTCATAGCCCCTTTTTCTATTTTTACATTTGGGGTGAAACATGTAAACTTTATATTAAACTATTATTATGTGAAACTATTTTTATGACATTAAACATATTGGATTTTAGTTAACAATGAGCATTGATCACTCTTAGTCACTATGATAGATCTATTGGACCGGCCATCCCACTGTTGGTTGATTTGACTTCGGTCCTCTGCAGTGATAGATCTAATTCTAGCATTGCTATGCTAACTTGGTCAAACATTATATGATAACATTAGTTGATCTGCTTTAGTTAATAGTTCAATTATGTTATGTTCATTATGCTTTCACATGTGTTATACAACATTTATTACGCAATTTATTTAACTATTTTGGTGTGTGTGCTTAAACCTGTGAAGCTCACCAACTTTATAGTTGACCTTTTATTTAAACATGTTTCAGGGGAAATGCTACATAAGGATCTGCTAGAAGTTGGATTTAGTTTTGTTTTAGTTATTATTCAGTTATGTTTAGTTTTGAATTTAAGATTTCATATTTCTTTTATTAGTGTAATGGATGATTGAAGTTAATATTAAGTTTGAATTTATTTTAATACAAATGGGTTAGATTATTTACATTATTAACCTTGTGCTTTTGAGCAATCTACACTTCGTGAGCGATGATTCCGCCATTGGTCGGGGTGTTACAATCTTTATGAGAATGCATTTGGGGACAAAGTTCCAAGAATATGCATGGAATCTCTTTATCCAAACGAATACATGCATATAGGTGTATTGTCTTGTTGGACAACAATTCTTAACAATGAAGAGCAATACAGAAGCAACAAGTCACCTACAAGGCTTTTCTGCCCTTGTAATATGATGGTATAAATCTGATCACATAAGCATTTAATACATAACATCTCTAAAATACATCACGTATTCAAGTTATTTACATAAATCATTTTGTTTTACAGGGAGAGAATAACTTCAAAAGGTGGATGAAGAACACTGAATTATTAAAAATTTTAGAAACAAACATCAATGTAGCACTAGCCAGTTCATAATTCAATTCCATCAACCAAGTAAACTTGTTGATCATCCATGTACTCCAAATCAACCATTACTATCTTGTTTGTTTCAATTTAAAAAATCCAGCTATTGAGATTGTTGACAACATAAAAGGAAGATTGCACACAAGATATGCTGCCAATGTTAGAAACGTGGTAAATATGTTATGTTTTTTTTTAATACAACACATATTATTATGTTTGCATTAGTTATGTTTATATTGCACTGGTTTGCATATGTTTAGGTACTGCTTTGTATTTGTTTGCACTGGTCGTATTAGTTATGTTTATATTGTATTGGTTTGCATATTTTTAGGCACTGCTTTGTATTTTTTTGTATTTGTTTGTACCGGTCATATTGTACTTGTTATATTGTACTGCTTTGCATACAACTTAGGTATGCATTTGTTTGTACTGTTATACTGGTTGTTTTAGTTATGCTTATATTTGTTGGTACTGGTTGTACAGGTTATATTTTACTTGTTATGTTGTACTACTTTGTATTGGTTTGTACTGGTTATATTGTATTTGTTATTTTGTACTGGTTATGTTTATAATGTATTGGTTTGGATATGTTTAGTTACTGCTTTGTATTGGTTTGTATTTGTTTGACTAATTTGGAATGTGATGATTTCAGCAAAAGATAGTGTTATTGTACTTAGAGAAATATTCACCAATATTGCATAAAAAGATTGTGAATTTGAAACCTAAAAAGTTGGAGATGACTTGGCAAACTGAAAAGAATTTTATCGATTGTGGGAGTTTTGCAATGAGGCACATGGAGACCTACATGGGTAAAGAAATGAAAGAATGGAAACAAGATTTTGGGCTTTTGGATGAGAGTTCAGGGAAACAACGTGATCAGTTGCTTGACCTTAGATTCAAGTATTTGTCAAAAATATTGTTATCAGAAGTCAATATACTTCATGATGAAGTAAAAAAGAAATCAAAAAGTTTGAAGAATTATATGAAGCAGTAAAGAAGCAAATGAGAAGAAATGCGTACAAAAGAATTCAAGAAAGAAAAACGCAAGATTAGAATTGGGTTGTATTGGTTTGTACACAGTTAGTAGTGAGTTAGATTAGTTAGTACTTGTTGTATAATGGTTCGAACAGGTTGTATTACTTTTTATTGATTATATTAGTTTATTCTTCTTGTATTGGTTTGTAGTGGTTATGTACACTTTTTATATTGGTTTGAATTTGTTTGTACAGGTTGTACTGGATTGAACACATGTCATGGTTTTTATTGGTTTGTACAGGTTGTATTGGGTTGTACTGGTTTGTACACAGTTTATATTGGATTGGATTGTACACAGTTTATATTGGATTTGGTGGTTTATTTTGGTTATATTGGTTATATTGTTGGTTTGTACACAGTTAGTAGTGAGTTGGATTAGTTAGTATTAGTTGTATAATGGTTTGAACATATTGTATTACTTTTTATTGCTTATATTAGTTTATTCTTCTTGTACTGGTTTGTAGCGGTTGTGTACTAGTTTGTACACTTTTTATATTGGCTTGAATTGGTTTGTACAGGTTGTACTGGATTGAACATAGGTCATGGTTTTTATTGGTTTGTACTGGTTGTATTGGGTTGTACTAGTTTGTACATAGTTTATATTGGATTGGATTGTACACAATTTATATTAAATATATTGTATTTGGTGGTTTATTTTGGTTATATTAGTTATATTGGTTGTTTGTACACAGTTAGTAGTGAGTTGGATTAGTTAGTACTTGTTGTATAATGGTTTGAACATGTTGTACTACTTTTTATTGCTTATATTTGTTTATTCTTCTTGTATAGGTTTGTAGTGGTTGTGTATGGGTTTGTACACTTTTATATTGGTTTGAATTGGTTTGTACAGGTTGTATTGAATTGAACACAGGACATGGTTTTTATTGGTATGTACAGGTTGTATTGGGTTGTACTAGTTTGTACACAGTTTATATTGGATTGAATTGTACAAAGTTTATATTGGTTATATTGGATTTGGTAGTTTATTTTGGTTATATTGGTTATATTGGTTATATTGTTGGTTTTTACACAGTTAGTAGTGAGTTGGATTAGTTAGTACTGATTGTAGAATGGTTTGAACATGTAGTATTTCCTTTATTGCTTATATTAGTTTATTCTTCTTGTACTAGTTTGTAGTGGTTGTGTACTAGTATGTACACTTTTTATATTGGTTTGAATTGGTTTGTACAGGTTGTACTGGATTGAACATAGGTCATGTTTTTATTAGTTTGTACAGGTTGTATTGGGTTATACACAATTTATATTGGATTGTACACAGTTTATATTGGTTATATTGGATTTGGTGGTATATTTTGGTTTTGTTGGTTTGTATATATTTTATATTGGTTTGTACTTGTTTATATTGGATTGAATTAGGTTGTACTTGTTTGTACACAGTTGAATTAACTATGTACACATGTAGTTTTTGTTTGTATTAGTTGTATTCCTTAATGTATTCGTTTGTAATGGTTTGTGCATTGTTAGTATTTGTTTGTACTGGTTTGGACACAGTTAGTATTGTGTTGTACTGATTTGTACGTTGTAGTGATTTTTATTGTTTTGTACTGGTTGCATTGGTTTGTATTGTTGTATACACAGGTTTGTATTGGTTTGTAGTGGTTTGTACATAGTAAGTATTGGTTTATATAGGTTGTATAGATTTGTATTGATTTGTACTGCTTTGAAACGGTTTGTATAGGTTTGTATTGGATAGAATTAGCTTGTACTGGTTTGTACGCAGTATTGATGTCATTACAGTATAACATGTATAAGAAATGTAGAGTAACAACATTGTTATTTATTCCATTATTGAAATGAAAAAGTAAAAAAAACCATGAAAAATTATTGAATTAACTACTATGTCATGTATATTTGTCAATTATCACCATTTTCTGTTATACCAACTTGATTATCAGAAACATCACCGTCTTTTTTGAACTTGCAACTTCGTTGATTATGCCCATTCTTTACACATATAAGACAACACCTCTGTTTCTTTCCCACAGATTTCTATGAAGAAGATATATCATGAAACGACTTATAACGTTTATACCAGGCCCTTTGTTTCTTATTCCAATTGGTCTACGAATAGTAACAGAGGATGGCTGATCACATCCAACGATATTTTGAAACCTATCATTCTTCTTTATTGGTTCCAAAGAAACAAGTGCCTCATCCACTTTTGCATAAGTTTTTTTTCATTTCTCTAAATTGTTAAACGGTTGACATCTTTGACAAGTCGGTTGATATTATAATCATTTGATTACGTAATGTCACGCACGATCTTGTCAGCACACTCAGAATTGTCAGTACAAACATCCGGAACAGTGGTAGTACGAGCTGATTTTTTTCGTACAACATCTCTAGTCCATCTTTTCATAACATATATTTGAGGGAAGTCTTTTACACCACAAGATCGTAAAAAACGAAAAATATGGCGGCATAGCAAACCGTACTGCTCGTATCTGTTGCAGCTATGTTTAATGGTTATATCTGCTTTCTTAAATAGAACCTGCAATTGATAAAATTGAAAATGTGAAAAAATCACAAAATAATATGAAACAGTACAATGACAAAAAATAGTACAAATAAATAAAGTAAACCATTATAGCAATTAATAAAAAAAAGTTAGTATGAATGAATACCTTGTACGTGTCACTAACTTCAACATCTAACTCCTTTATAGAGAACTGGACAAAATCACCAACTCTTTCATAGCACTTACATACACAATCATGAATTGAAGCTACGATTTAATTTTGAACATCATAAAAAGTCTCTCTTGTATAAATCAGATCAGCTTGATGTTCCAACTCGTAATTTGTTTTCATGTCAGGTGTCGTGTACCTTGTGTTGTGATCATTTTTTCTATGAGTAAACCTTTGAGCTTCAATACAAGTTTCAAAATGGCAAATAAACTCAACCAAGGACAACTCTGTGTTGCTGGTGTGACAACTAGTACCAGATCGTCCGGCAAATCCGTACGGTATGTGTACTTTCACCATTACTATGTGTAAATACAATGTGCGTAACAGTTGTGTGACAATAGGACTATAAAAACAAGTAACAGCTGTATGTGTTTGAATGAAAATTTAAATACGGAAATACAACAATTCATGTGAAACAACAGTGTGAAAACAAGTGACAAAAACATATCGGTAGCGATCTGATTTCCATAAATGACAGAAATCAGATGGCCAATAATTCTATGAAAAAACAATGTGAAAACAGTTATAACAAGGTGAAAATAGGGCAGTTTAGTTGAGTCCGTCAGCAAGGAAGTCCAATTCGAAACAGAATTTCAGTATTATTTCGGAATAATAAACTGAAAGTGTGTGCGTCGGTGACGATTCACACAAATATATCTGTGGGTTTAACGTTCGAAATGATAACTGAAAAGTAGAAAACAAAATCAGAAAGTAAAGCCATCGTCGTGTCCGTTCGGGTGACGATTCGAGCGAATACGCGCGAAGGTGATACGATCTGACGAAACGTTAAAAATAAACTTTTTCGAAACAATAAAATAAGAAAAAGAAATAAGAAATTTATTAGGAATTACAATGTGAGGCCCCGATCCCGGGCGACCCCACAGAGGTTGGTTTTCATCATAACACATAGCTCTTAACTAAAAACTTTCATAATCATGCAGCGGAAATGTAAACATAGTTTGATAGACAGAATTCAATAAAGTGTCTGTATCAAAATCATATCGAATTGCCAAAACCAACGGATCGTCTGACTTGATGCCCGAGCTCCATGCCTTCTCTTATCATACCTTCAACCTGACATACATGTTAAATCAAGTCAGCTTACGCTGGTGAGTTCTAGTTACATAAAACATCGTAAACGTTTTATTAAGTTAAAACATATTTAACATAAACATCATTTCATACACATAGTCCATAACCTTAGCACATAACATCCTTAACCTCGTCATCATACGTTCCATTGTCACCATACGAACAGTGGGCTTATGCCGGCACAAGGCTTCATACCCAGTTATAGTCTTGGTTGACTATCATACCCAGTTATAGTCTGGTTGACTATCATACCCAGTTATAGTCGTGGTTGACTGTCATACCCAGTTATAGTCGTGGTTGACTGTCATACCCAGTTATAGTCGTGGTTGACTGTCATACCTAGTTATAGTCGTGGTTGACTATCATTCGTACATTTTCCTATAACACGTATAGGAACATCATTCGTTCATCATACAGGACATGCTAGCATCATATCATCATTCATCGTATTCCTCGTAACATTATAACATTTCATGCAAGTATCTTATCATCATAACATCATCACTTTGTCCTAATCTCACAGGACTCATCATATTATGTCATGCCAGCATTATTTCATCATATCATCATAACCCACTAGCAATGAATACATATCATGCTATCATCATATCATCAGATCATACAATCTGGCATTCATAAACTGTTCATACTAGCATCTTATCATCATAGCATTCTGCCCTAACAACAAAGGCACATATCATATCATAACATTTCATTGCATTCTAGCATCATTAACATCATATCATATACTCATCCTAGCACTCTAGGACATCATCATGGCATCTACTAACTATTGTCATAGTTATCATCATATTGCATGTCATCATACAGTTTTCATCATGTTATGTCTTCATAACTCATTCATCATATGTTCATCATAAGTTCATCCTACTTAACATATTACTTGAACAATTCATCATACATAATGCATACATGATCATAGCATAACATGCATCATCATAACATAAACACATAACATTTTCACATAATAGTAAGCATGTATGCCAGCCCAAAACATTTAGTGTGAAACAGGGCATCTAGAACTCACCTGATAATGGCTCCTTGTCTTCTTAACCAAACTCCTTAGTCAAGACCTGGGAACCTACATCAGTATATTGTCTCATCACATACCATTCTTAGACTTAGGATATATTCTAAGTCCTCATAGTCAACTAGTTCCCCTTAAGGAATCCAAGTCCTCGAAACTTAGCTAAGTATTCGAAACCCTTGGAATGCATTAAGTTCCCATGTACACGAAATCCCATAGTTCTTGAAATAGCTGGTACTCGAAACCACCATCTGTATTCGCATTTACCAGTGTATTCGAAATAGCCTGTGTATTCGAAATAACCAGTGTACTCGAAATATTCTGTGTATTCGAAATAGTCTTTTTACTCGAAATGGCCTTGTACTCGAAATTCTAATTATGATTTCGAGTACCCTTTGTGCAGGGTTTCATGTACTCATCACTTTCATCATTAAACACCTCAGAATTTCATCTAAGGCTTTGGGGAGCTAGTTCTAGTTTCCTTAGGGTGTTACCTACATACTGGAACCTCAAAGTCCCGAATTTTATGCATAAAGGTGTGAGCTTTATGCATAAGTTCCCTTTTGTATGTCCATCCTAACTTTTGTACAAAAATCCTAACTTTTCAGTTTGGATCACTTACTTGAAGGTAGATGAGCACTCCTGTAGATCCTCGTGCGTTTCCTCTTCCGTTTGGTCGATTAAAAGCTCGATCCTTGAAGTTCCGGAACTCAACTTCGTGTACTCGGGAGAATGTGCTTCCAGCCAAAGGTTCGCACAATTCCCAAGGCACCACTATTTATAGGCAAGGGCTGGTACTCGAAATCTTGAGTACACGAATTCTGGCGTACTCAAAAACTGGTGTACTCAAAATCTTACCAGTTTCGAGTACACGATCTGTAATCCTCACCTTGGTTATTTTTCGTCGATTTTCCTACAAGTTACTTATTCGTTACTCGTACGTAGCATCCAAATAACTTGTATTATAAAATTTGGGATGTTACATACAACCTTAAAATGGTAAAAATAAAACTATTTTTATTTAAAGTACAAAAAATACGTTGTTCGTAACGTAACGTTAACGTAAAACTGAACAACCGAACGTACCCGAACTTACCCGGGGTATAAAAACCTTAATTATTCCATCTTCTTCATTAAAACACCCACCCAGCTCTCTCTCTCTAGAATTCGCACACAAAATCAACAAGTTATCCCCTCAAACCTTCACCAAATTGTGCAATCTTAGTATCAAATCGAAGCTCTTGACATTCCCTGCACGAAGGTGCCAAGGATCGGCCCTATCTCCGGCTCAAACTCCTGGAATCTTAGTGAGAAGGTACGGTTTTTATGGTTTTCTACAAACCCGACAAAACCTGAGGTTTAACCGGTTGTAAACATCTTTTTTCGACCCATACAACTTCTAAATGATTTTACTCACCTTGAGGCATAGGCAATCACCTTGCCTCGTTGCATAAGAACACAACCCAGACCAAGATAAGAAGCATCAGAATATACCACAAAATCATCAGGACCATCCGGTAACGTCAATACCGGTGCCTGAGTTAATTTTGACTTTAACTCTTGGAATGCTTTCTCTTGGTCTTCACCCCACACAAACTTAACATCTTTTCTTGTAAGTTTGGTTAAAGATGAAGCAATCTTGGCAAAGTCTTGAATAAATCTACGGTAATAACCAGCTAAGCCAAGAAAACTTCTGACATTAGTTGGATTTTTGGGTAGACTCCAATTGGTCACCGCTTGAATTTTAGAAGGATCAACAAGAATGCCATCTGCATTTATCACATGTCCAAGAAATTGGACTTCATGCAGCCAAAAGGCGCATTTAGAAAATTTGCCATATAACTTCTCCTTACGGAGAGTCTCAAATACCTCCCGTAAGTGGCACGCATGATCACCTTCATTTTTGGAATAAACAAGAATATCATCAATAAAGACGATAACAGATCGATCCAACATGGGACGACACGCCCGATTCATCAAGTCCATGAATGCAGCCGGTGCATCAGTCAGCCCAAAAGACATGACAAGAAATTCGTAATGACCGTATCAGGTTCGGAACACTGTTTTAGGAATATCTTCTTCCCTAACTTTAATTTGATGGTAACCCGACCGAAGGTCAATTTTAGAGAACCAAGAAGCCCCTTGAAACTGATCAAAAAGATCATCGATCCGAGGCAAAGGATATTTGTTTTTCACCGTCACTTTATTAAGCTCTCGATAATCAATACACATACGAAAGCTTCCATCCTTCTTTTTAACAAAAAGAACAGGAGCACCCCAAGGCGAGATGCTTGGGCGAATAAAAACTTTATCGAGAAGGTCCTGCAATTGAGTCATCAACTCATGCAATTCAGACGGTGCTAAACGGTAAGGAGCTTTTGCTATAGGCTTGGCCCCTGGAATGAGATCGATTCTAAATTCAACATTTCTATCAAAGGGGATTCCCGGTAAATCATCCGGAAATACATCAGGAAAATCTCTAACAATCGGGACATCCTCTAATTCCTTTACTGTCTTCTCAGCATCAATGACATAAGCCAAGAAGGATTGGCCCCCATGATTCATATACTTCATGGCTTTAACCAAAGAGCACAAAACAACCCCTCCACGCTTTTCTCCTTGGATGGACAATTCATACCCACTCGGGCTTATCAATTGTATAACTTTGCGGTTGCAAAGAATATTGGCTTTATAAGAAGATAGCCAATCCATTCCAATAACAACATCAAACTCCCCCAATACCTTGGGTATTAAATCAACAACATAATCCTCGTTATTGATTGTAAGCTTACAGTTTCAACAAATATCAAACACAAGAAAACTCTTAGAATCAACAACCTCTACTTCTAATGGTACATGCAACTTTTCTAAGACAAAAGACGGATGATGCACAAATTTTATAGACAAAAAAGATCGATTGGCTCCAGAATCAAATAACACATAAGCAGGTATTGAATTAACAGAGAAAGTACCTGTCACTACATCAGACGTGACTTTGGCCTCCTCTGCAAAAATTTGGAAAGCTCTCCCCTTTGGTTTGGGCGCTTCCGGTTTCTTTCCAGAGCCTTGAGATTTAAACGATCGGCCATCATCATTAATCGGTGTTGCCCTCCTAAGTTCAGGGCACTCACTCCTCCTATGTCCTACCTTATAACAATTATAGCACAGACTAGGAGAACTCAAACACTGGGTTGCCTAATGTCCCGGCTTCCCACATTTGTAACAGACAACAGGCCTAGCACGACATTCCCCTGCGTGCATCCTCCCACAATTGGGACAAGGTTTAGTAAAGACATGCTTTTTAAATAACTTGGCAAACTTTGCCTTTTTAGACGAACCTGTTTCCGTTTCCGCCTTTCGTTTATCTCCCCGATCTTTTTGTCGTTTCAACTCCAATTCTCATTCCCGGGCACAATTGATTAACTCATTAAGTGTCTCACATTTAGAAGGCGTGAGAAATTCCCGGTACTTTGTATTCAACATAGTATGATACCGGTTTATCCACATTCTTTCAGTTTGAAGGAAGTCCGGACAAAATTTAGCTTTATCAAAGAAAATGGCAGTGATGGTATCAACACTTTCATCCTTCTGTTGTAGATGCAGAAACTCCTCAGTAATACGATCAATAGCGGCTTGAGGACAAAACCGCTTCAAGAAAAGTTCTTTAAACTGGGCCCACGTCAGCCCTTTTATTCCATCTCTTCCTTTTTCCTTTCTCAACAACTCCCACCAATCTTTTGCACGATCTTTCAATTGATTGCCAGCAAACATGACCTCATCAATCGGGTCACAATGACTAGTTTCAAACTTACTCTCAATATCAGATATCTAGTGCTGGCTAATCAAGGGATCTACCTCCCCTTTAAACTCAGCTGGCTTACAAGCCACAAATTCTTTAAAAGTAGTTTTCTTGGAAGATTTTTTCATTTCCGCTCCAGCCTCAAAATCAGCCAATTCTTGATGAAGGAACTCTTTTAATGACGACTTAATTTCATCAATATACGTGGGCAAAGCAACTTCAAAAGCCTTTGTCACCTCTTCCTTCACCATTACTTGAGTTTTAGTGAGTTCCACCTTCTCACTGCTACTACTCCCACCATAAGTATTTTCATCAGCCATTCATGGCTGAAATTATATAATTAAACAATCAGTCTCATATATTCACAATACTTAAACAATCTTGTACTTATATAGTACATAATCACCTTACCTAATATTCAAAATCATGATACAATCTGACTTAATTAAGGAAACGGTTATGTCCTAAACATCTCATTATACTGGCCAGGCATAATAACATGTTTATCACACTTGGTCATTTCATTTCATAATTGAGAAGTTCGGTTCACACAATTTATACATACAACAATGTGTACATATACACAATTCAACACATAAATACTGACCTCGTACCTCCGGCTTAATGATCGAGACTTGAATCGAACGTTTAATCACATATCAAGAGCATAAGATTTGAGTTCAAGAGTGTTTCTAACACTTGAATCCCTCAAACCATTGCTCTAATACCAGCTTTGTAACCCCCGGTTACTATTCAACAATTTTTAATAATATTAAACAAAGTTTAACGCAAACGTAAATGTGTCACACATTTTACAATACTTATTTACATAAGTAAGTTTAAAAGCAAAATTTCAAACGTTTGCAACAAGGTTTGTTCGTTCGATTCACGATCTGCCTCGATCCTTACAGCCGTATTCATCATGTTTGACCTACAAACATCACACAATATTTCATATTAGTTCATAAGAACTAAGTAAGTAAACCCCAATGGTTTCCTAACAACAAAATGTAAAAATACATTTTTCACAATCAATATTCAAACTGAGTCATTTCTATTCGAATTGACTCTCACAATATAATAATATTACATTATCAATCATCAACTATTGCTTACAAAAGTTTAATCAATATTACACTATGGTGTTCACATTCCTGTGCTTCCACCATAGCTATTTGTCAGCATCTCTGACTATCCACACATTTGTGGTATCATAAATATTTCAAGTCTTAAGATGTTCACCCACCGGTACTTCCATCTAAGACAATTGCTAGCACCTCTAGCTATCCACCATTTTGGAGTCATAATTAATTCAAGTCTTAAGATGTTCACCCACCGGGACTTCCATCTAAGACAATTGCTAGCACCTCTAGCTATCCACCATTGTGGAGTCATAATTAATTCAAGTCTTAAGAAGTTCACCCACCGGTACTTCCATCTATGACAATTGCCAGCACCTCTGGCTATCCACACATTTGTGGAATCACAAATATATCAATCAAATTGCTATGATGTTCACCCACCGGTACTTCCATCATAGAGTTCCCACACTTTCATTCACCAAGGTATTGGATTTATCATAGGTTGTTGAACTTTTATTATTCAACGTTCCCCTATCACCAATACCATATTTATCATACAATTTATTCAACAACAAAATTCAATGTTTATTATGTGATGTTATAGTTGTGGGATTACTTACCTTGATCAGATAAGGAATTAGCAACTGCAGGTTCCTTTTCTGCTCTATGACTAGTGGTTTGACTTCCACTACCACCACCTAGTTGCAAAATACATATACAACTAGTTTCAACACGTATAGCATATACAATCAAGTTCAACACACTTGACTGATTTGACCTGCTCAGAATCAATTTATTACATAACTGACTTTATCTTACTACGTTTAGTAAGTTTTAGTCAATTATCACAATTAATCATATTTCATGTCTCCTTAGGCATTTCATCCAATAATTGAGGAGTTGAAATGCATCCTCTTGTTTGTCAGTCCAGAGATACTTCTTGTCCTTATGGGTTAAAGCTATAAGGGGTTGGGCTATCTTTGAAAATCCTTCGATAAATCGTCGATAATAGCCGGCCAATCCTAGGAATTGTCGCACCTCAGTTGGAGTCTTTGGTGCTTCCCAGTTCTTGATCGCCTCTATCTTAGATTTATCAACATGAATTCCTTGTTCATTAACAACATGACCTAAGAATTGGACTTCTCGAATCCAGAAGTCACACTTTGAGAGTTTAGCGTACAGCTTCTCTTTCCGGAGTAGTTCAAGAGCCAATTGCAGATGCTCTTTGTGTTCCTCCTGGGTTTTGGAGTAGATGAGAATATCATCTATAAAGACAATGATAAACTTGTCGAGGTATGGTTTGCACACTCTATTCATGAGATCCATGAATACCGCCGGTGCGTTTGTCAGCCCAAACGGCATAACCAAAACTCGTAATGGCCATACCGAGTGCGGAATGCAGTTTTGGGGATATCTTCCTCCTGAATCCTCAACTGATGGTACCCAGATCGCAGATCGATCTTAGAATAATAACTCGATCCTTGAAGTTGATCGAACAAATCGTCAATGCGGGGTAAGGGGTAACGGTTTTTGATTGTCACCTTGTTCAATTCCCGATAGTCAATGCACATACGGAAAGTGCCATCCTTCTTCTTTACGAACAAGACCGGAGCTCCCCAGGGTGAGAAGCTTGGTCTAATGAAACCCTTGTCCAACAGCTCTTGCAATTGATTGGACAGTTCCTGCATCTCCGAAGGTGCAAGTCGATATGGTGCTCGTGCGATAGGTGCTGCTCCCGGCACAAGATCTATGCGGAACTCCACTTGTCGAGGTGGTGGTGGTCCTGGTAGATCCTCAAGAAATACGTCAGGATAGTCTCATACGACTGGGATGTCTTCTATTCTTTTCTCCTCTTCAGTCTTGTCGGTGATAAGCGCCAGAATGGCAGTGTATCCCTTTCGTAAACATTTGTGAGCTTTCATGCACAAGATGATATTCAGAGGAGTGTCACTCCTTTCGCCCTTGATGTCTATTGTTTCTCCGCTAGGGAGAGGTATGCTTACAACCTTGTCATGGCAAATGATTTCAGCCTGGTTTTTAGACAACCAATCCATGCCCACTACGACATCAAAACTGCCGAGTGTGACCGGCATGAGGTCAATCTTAAATTTGTAGTTAGCTAGCTCTAGTGTGCATTCTTTCAGAATGTGCTTAGTCACAATTAATTTACCATCAGCTAGCTCTACTGTGTATTCAACCTCTAAGGGGGTTGGGGTAATGGCAAGTATCTCGCTAAAGTCTTTAGATATAAAGCTTTTCTCAGCTCCAGTATCAAACAACACAGATGCATAATTATCCTTTAAGAGATACGTACCAGTTGCAAGGTTGGGATCTCTTCTGGCCTTCTTTGCCCCGATCACGAAGGCTCGTCCCTTCGGACCGTTGTTGTTCCCGTTATTGTTGTTATTCTTCAGGTGTGGGCAGTCCCTTTTGAAATGCCCCGGTTTTCCACATTCGAAGCAACCCTTTGGTGCTTCCAGTTGTTGTTGTTGTGGCTGTGGGGTCTTTGCGAGCAGTTCGCCCCTGCAATCCTTGGCAAGGTGTCCGCCCTTGCCACACCGTTGGCACCGGATGGAACCACATTGCCCCAAAACGTGGTGCAAATTGCATTTGTTGCACTTGGGGGTGTTTGCCAGCGTAGGTTCCTGAGCTTTGGTTGGTTGGGATGGGTGGTGCATAGGCTTGAGATGAACCAAGCTTACGTTGTTGTGGTGGTGGTTGGAGAGTGGAAGTCTTGCTCAGGGTGTCATCCCATTTGCGTTTGCCCTTGTCATTGGTTGTGGTTACAGCACCACGGGGTGGTAAGAGTCCATGTGCAACTGCCGAATCAGTGAGCTTGTGGGTTAATCGCACGGCTTGTTGCATGGTGATGGGGTCAGCAGAGAGTACCATTCCTTGAATTTGAGGTGGCAACCCATCGATATACTTCTCTATATGTTTGAATGGTGGGGTTGCCATTTCCGGGCACAGGTGTGCCAGCTCATATGATCGAGCAGTGTATGCCTCGACCTCGGAACCAACCATCTTATGGTTCCAAAACTCAGTTTACAGCTTCCGCACTTCACCATGAGGACAATATTAGCGGTTCAACATCCTCTTAAAGTCGTCCCAAGGTAGGGCGTTGGCTGCATCAAGCAGGTTCTGGACGTTGGCATTCCACCAAGTGAGGGCAGCTCCCTCAAATGTCCCAGCAGCGAACTTGACCCTGTCATCGTTCCTGCAGTTGCTCATAGCAAAGGCCGATTCTGCCTTTTCGATCCAGCGTAACAGTCCGACGGCTCCCTCAGTGCCGCTGAATGAGTGGGGTTTGCAATCCAGGAACATCTTGTACGTGCAGAGAGGGGGGTTAGGATTTGCTCCTGAGATATGCAAAGAGTAGAGTTGGGTTAAGTATCGGGTAAACGTGTTGAATTGGAAACGAGTGATTGTGGTGCAAGGCGAGTATGAACAGATTCATCACCTTGGTTCAGTGGGTTTTGGTTACGGGCAGCTTCCTGTGCAGCAAGTACCTCCTCAACCCGTTCGTTGATGAGGGCATTCAACTCAGCTTGTGTTAGGTTGATGTTTCCACGTCCGCCCGCGTTCCTGCTTCCTCCACGTCTTCCAGCCATGATCTTCATAGCGAGAATAAGTGTTAGTGTTTGCTTAATGACTATTGTAGTGAGTGCGGCAGGTACTGTAAAGAATATATAGAGCTTTCGGCTATCCCCGTCATGGGTAGTCACGTGCGGTGATGAACGTAATACATATAAGATATGTCATGTGTGCAAGTATCACAATACTAAGCACTAAGTGTTGTGTGGAGACTAGTGGTTATAGACTAAGTTCACTAGATGCAAACCTAATTCGCAATAACCGGAGGCTCTGATACCAATCTGTCGCACCCTGAGGAATCCCGTCCCTTCTGGGGCGCGAGCGGCAACAGATTGTCAGGATCGCAGTCTCCGGTCACACAACATGCGAGACCTATATGTCTGGTTTCATACGTACATCCAATAACTAGGATAAAACAGTTTGTAAAATCAGAGTTGCGAAAGTAAGGTATATTTTAACAAAGCAGTTTAACATTCATCATTTGCGGAAACGATAACTTAAAACAGTTTTCAAAATGAAATGTAACAATAGTTGCGGAAGAGATTAAAGTAGTTTTCAATACAAGACGATCAAATGTCTAATAAACTAAGACACATAAATAGATGCATGCGACTCCAGTCTAGCATCCTATTCCTTGTGTGCGTGCCTTAGTTACCTGAGAAAACATGCGAGTAAAAGGTCAACACAAAGGTTGGTGAGAGCACAGGTTTGTAATCAGCAGTAAACATTCAAATGTTTAAAGTAAGTGTAAGCAGGTCTACTTTTCAATACAATGCAATATCAATTGATAGCTAGTCAATATGTTTTATATCATATGCGGGTTCGCAACTGAAGCTAACATGCTGCCTCCCGCCATATCCATCCAAGATATGGCAAATGTTGTTTGGTCAATTATGCACTGTTCCGACCTCCAGTCGGGGTGGCCATACGGCTCGCAACAGTGGGGCTTGTCAGGCCCAAATAGTACTATTAAGAATAACCACGCTAAGCGCAACGCGCAACTAACGGTTCGAGGTGTGTTTAATGAGGACTTATCAGTTTGTGGATGAATGCCACACATATGCATATACGATATTAGCATGTACAAAAGAAACCAAAAATGTGTAAGTTGTTCAAAAGTAGTTTGTATGCAATGTTTTCTCCCCCAAAGGTAGAAAATGTAAAAAGGGGCCGTGAACTCACCTGTTACAGCAGTCCCGGTGAATGTGTTCGCGTATGCGGATGCTAGCAATCCTGCTAGTAGGCACCTATAACCATATAGGTGTGAGTATGTGTTTCGTGATGTGTTGTAATCCATACAACTCCCAGTGTCAGTGTGCTCAACCGAGTGTGTGTGTTGACTTGTGTTGTCTCGACGAATCGTTGGTGACACGATTGTTGTGTTTATGTGCCTTATTACACATAAGACACCAATATGCATCCTATGACTCTAATCACATAAGTTACCATTTTTAGAAAGTTTCCGATTTAGGAAAGTGTAGTTATGAAATCCCATTTCATAAAGCTAATAACTTCCAATATGTTTATAAAACACGTTTATACACTTAAAACACAACGTTTGCGCATAAATCACCATTTATGCCGTTTTGCCCAAATAAAGTTTCCTTATTTGGAAAGTATCCGTTTAAAAGCTTGTTTTTACAAAACGAAGTTTCTAAATATGTTAAAAATCATTTCTAAACATGTTTTAACAATCAAAGTTCATCAAAACACTTTAAAACATCAAAAGCCCTCTTTTGATTTTTAGAAGTTTCCTTTTATAGTAAGTTTATACAAAACCATGTTTTTGACAAAATCAAATATCCCAATGTGTTTCTAAGCATTTCAATATGCATTTGACAACATCTAGACATGTCTAACATGTCTAGATCATCACAAATCCAAGACTTGCAACATAAAAGTTTCCTTTTATGGCAAGTGTACCAATACATCATCAAATCATCCAACAACTCAACCAAACTCAAATCTAACATTCTAATACTATCAAATCAGTAAATCTATGATATCTAAACAACAAACCACCAACGCATTCAAGCACAATAACTAAACGGAGTTGCATGTGGGTTTTTAGCCCTTGCATGTACGATCTAGCTATAGATAAACATGATAAACTACCTTAGAAGCTTAAATCTGTGGTAGAACAGGTTCTGATGATGACAAGCTACTGGATCGTGGTTGTTCCAAGTTCTTGATGGCTCCTATCAACTTCTTCGAGCTCCAATGGTCTCCAAATCACCAACAATGGCTTCTAATGGTGTTAGCAGGGGTTGGGGCTTGATTTCAGATGGATTTGGTCGCAAAAATGAGTGGAAGTTCGGAGAAATAAGTGAAGAACCGAATGAAAATGAATTGGAGCTTGTTTAAATAGAAATTTCGATCTGCATGGCCTTCGCGTACCGCGGAGGCCGATCAGAAATCATCATCGCGTACCGCGATAGGATTCGGGAGTTTCGATCCCGGTTTGCTTCGCGTATCGCAAAGATTTTCGCCGAAGGGGGTATCGCGTACCGCGACGGGTCCATATGCTTGTTTTTCGATTTCGTTGATACGATTTCGCTCGTACTTGATTCCTACCGTTTATCCTAAACACCTAATACGTTTTTAGCACATAATCATGTAATAACATATAAGTTTGATCACCAGCGTTCGTGAGACTCGTGTGTGTTTCGATAATTCCTTGAATTATCTTTGATTGTTTGTGCTCGTGTCTAACGAAGTGTTTGCACGCTTGATTAATCCTAATCAACGTGTGATGCACAATTCAATAATTCCCCGAATTATTGTTTTGTGTTAGTGTTGTGTTTGCCACACTTGGTTTCCAAAACCAATGTGCAATGTACGATTCGATAGTTCCTCGAACTATCGTTTCGTAGTCGTTTGTGTTCAACTCATCTAATTAAACATAATTAAATGAAATGCAACAAGTATGGATGTGAAATGTAAAGAAGGTAAGAGTTGCAATTTACCTGAAATTGCCGGGTGTCACAGTTGCGTACCGCGAAGAAATCCGGAAGAATTTAGATATTTTTGGTCTATCGCGTACCGCTAAGAGCCCTCAACTCATCCTTGGCATACCGTGACGACCCCACAAGTTCAATACTTAGAAATTTTTCTTCGTTTTGCAATTCCGGACAATCTGTAACTCCGTTTCGTGCACGGTTTTCTCCCACATTCATAATTTCTCACATATTTTCAAACTACATTAATCACAATCGTTCAATTAACGATTATTTCAAATACATTTAATTATTAAAACCGGTTGTTACAATAAGGGATCATAACTCATATAACATTTAATCAGACACAGGACTGTGAATACAAGATCAGTACAACAACAGTGAGCGCGTGCATTTTTTGAGTCTTAGTCAACCACTTCAACATCAAGGTGAGTTCATATGCCACTTTTTCAATCTTTTGATTTTAAATGCGGGGCTGAGAAACATGTTAACTCTTTTATTTATTAAAAGTTTTAGTACATTATTCACACATCATTGGATTTAGATAATAAAGATGTTATCTTTATTATCACACATATATCAAGATCAATGTGTATGCTTGTTTGTGCATTAGCAACAATGAAAAATCAAGGATGTTTCATGATAACATAATTTCATGAATTCATCCAAACATTTAAATAACTCAAGTGAAATAAGATTTGATCTTATAACACTTTGTTATTTACAATGAGATAACATTGAGACAATTACAAGAGTTAATAAGAATGGTATGATGATAACATAACTTCATGATATCATTCACCAGTGAGTTAACTAAGTGTAGTAAGACTAGTTCTTACAACACTATGTTTACAACATGGTGAAGACTATGAGATAACATTGAGACAATTACAAGAGTTAACAAGAATGGTATGATGATAACATAACTTCATGATATCATTCACCACCTGAGTTAACTAAGTGTAGTAAGACTGGTTCTTACAACACTATGTTTACAACATGGTGAAGACTATGAGATAACACTGAGACAAATACAAGTGATAACAAGAATGATAATCATGATAACATAATTTCATGATGATGATATCATTCACCACATAAATTAACATCATGTAATAGGACTAGTTCTTATAACACATAGTTAAAGACTATGAGAACACATAACACTGAGAACAGATAACGCTGAGATGATGACAATGGGTGAACACATAACAACTAATTACTATTAAGACTGTTTGTATCATATCACTACAATCATGTGTCCATGTGTACATGTTCAGTCGTAAGTCCCTTCAAGAAAATCGTCTACCATTGATTTAGTGCGACTAAACCGACGATAGCGTAGTGGTACCATAGGTTTGACAAACCACAGGCGAGTGAGTCGGTACGTTAATCATAACATATTCATTGGCCGGTATCGTATGACCGGTAACAGGGCTTCATCAGTCAGGTTTGGTAAATGACACATGGTGTATTAATCTTCAGACACTGATTGTAATTATACCTTCGTTTTTATTAACTAGTAGACTGAGGAATTGATTTTCTCTCATGTCATAATACTGGTAATAGTTTCGTTGAAGGCACTGATTCTTTTGAGACTACAAATGGGATAGAGGTAAATTGGATGCATTGTGGTCTGATTACGTGAGGACCACAATGGATCCCATTTAGGTTCTATACATTCAAGATTGTGAGCAATATCAACGAGTTAACTGTCACTTCTATTATTAGAAGTGAATTACAGTTAACCCTACCGTTGAGATAACACTAATACTTCTATTATTAGAAGGAAAATCAATCTATTTTCCTTAAAACAATAAGGGATCACCATAACATAGGTCATGGTAATTTATTCCCTTCAAAACACTATTATTCTATACATATAACATTGTGGGATGAGAACACATCATAGGGGATCAACATGTTGGATTTCAAATGAGACAAACACAATGTGAGATGAAAATGGGTATCCATAGTTGCATTACAAGTGGTATTGAATTCAGTCAAGTATGTGGTGGGCTGGCGGCTTCATTTGTGATACGTATGCCCTATATATAAGCATGCTTGATTTGAATGATACACTATTTGTAAGGGTAACTATGGAGAGGACATGGATGTGAGACAAGATAAGACAATATCAACAAGACTTGTGTGTGATACTATGACTTGCAAATGAAAATTGAAGATATTTTCAATTATTAAACTTATAACTCACCAACATAGTGTTGACTTTGTTTAAATGCATGTTTTCTCAGGTGACGAAATGTTTAGTCACAAGACATCAGGGCATAAGCTAGAGGACTTTACAGAAGACCTAGCTTACTTTTGTGTTGTGCATATCTCTGAATGACATCACTTTGAATCATCTTTTGTAAATATTGTGTAGATACAAGATAGAAACTCAATGATTCTTTTTCGGTACATTTACTTAGTTAAATTACGAACATGTATTGTGTAATTTAACTTTGTAATTCTATATCAATGTCATGTTAGCATCTCTCATTATATATCATGTGCCATGTAAACAATCTGATCACTATGATTATCTAACGATATCGCGCCCCGGGAACCTTCCGCCTGACGGGAAAGTCGATTCAGCCCGCCGACTCGGGGTGTGACAGCTGGCTTGACCAAAAAATGGTTTTCACACTCAGACCGAGAAGTAGTACGCATAAGTCAAGACATAGGTTCATTACGTAGTATGCTGGTATCCAATCAGATCTCAACTCATACATATCAGTCAACCATTTTTTGTTAGTTATGTTAAAGTTCTGTAGGACCTGAGAAACCCTCGGAAACAACCCGGTTCCTTGGGAGATTTGCTCGACATGCACTTGAATAATGTGGAATCCTATTCAAGGGTTTTTCAATCGAAGCCACCAGTCCCAGTGGCAATCCGACGATGTAGAATCAACGTTTTGTTCGAAATCGAATACCACGAGATAAGAATCGAAGTTGGAGAGTAAGGAGCGGCTCAAAACCCTATAGATATGACAGAGGAATGCTTAGGGGAGAGAGGAGGCTCGAAAAAGTCGTGAAACATTCTGTGCGCAGCACTATATATAAGCTGTACTCATTCGGCCGAATGAGTAGTGCGAAACACTCATTCAGCGAATGGCTCAGCCGAATGAGCTTAAACAACCGAATGAGTGATGAGGATGACTCATTCATTCGCCTCAGTCATTCGCTAGGCGTTCATTCGTCCGAATGAACTCATTCTTAGGTATCATTCGCACGAATGGGTCTGTATCATAATCAAAGTCAAATTTAAACATAGATAAACATAATAAACTAAATTAAACATATACGAACAATACCCAAAATTCTATTTCATTAATAATATGAACTTTACATAATCAAAAACATACAAAATATTGAACTATGGACATTACATGCATCAACAAGTTCTTCATTATGTTTGCACAACGTTCCTCAAATTCAATAGGTTCAATGGAATCAGTCCATACGATGTCACATATGTTATGCTTAAACAAATCATCTTGTGATAACTTGACTTCAACCTATTAGAAAGAAAAGTAAGTTTGTAAGAGCAGATAAAAGCAACATATTTCAAAAGAAACAATACTTTATGTAGTAAATTCAACACATTATGTAATGAATCCAATACATTATTAAATATATCACTTTTTTGGTTGTGATTTTTTGTACTGTAAATACAGTACAATATGTGCACTAGTACAATTATGTAAATACAGCACAACATGTAATATTTAGTATACAATGTGATCCAACACAGAAAAATAATGAAGTATAAAAAAATCACCTTAGCAACAACTTTTGTCATAATGTTCCACATGCACAACTGATTTCTACTATTTGGTAAACCATGTTTAATTGTAGAGCCCGCTAAACGATGAAGACTGACAAAGTCAACCCGGAAGAGTCAAAGCTCATATTTTGGTTTATTTTCGTGTACAGTATTTCGAGTACACGAAGTGATCGTGTACTCGAACCTTTTTGTATTTCGATTTCGTGTACACCTAGGCCTAGTATAAATAGACGTATTTTGTACAGGTTTAGGTTGGAATCCCGAGGCATACGCTCTCTAGACGTATTGAGGCGCTTGTACTCTAAGTTTTGCAATATTTATAAAGTTTGCATTTTTCTACTTGCTTTCGTGTCTCTAACTTGGATTCCGCACTTGTTAGAGATCATTGGTGATATATACAGAGATAAAGTTTGGATCTTGATCAGTTTAAGGACCTACAAGTGGTATCAGAGCTTGAGTGCTCTTTTCATCATCAAGGTGACAACTTTTCTAAGCAAGTTTGCTACTTTATCATTCTTCTTTACTCCTACTAGCTACTGTATAAATTTGGGACTCTGAATCTTAAGAAATAATTTTATAAAATTTTTCTTAAGTATTTTCGAGTTCAAAATTTTTAGAGTTCAACTATTTCGAGTATAGGCAGAGTGTTCGAAGATCAGTTAGAGTTCGAATACAGAAAATTTTCGAGTACAATATCATTTTCGAATACACAAAGGTTTCGAATACAGCATAATCTTCGAGTACACAAGGTTTCCAATACAGCTTGATTTTCGTGTACACGATTTCGATTACAACCAGGATTTCGAGTGTAGACTGATTTGTTCACTTCGGGCAGCTTTATTGACTTTCATCTACAGGGAAATACAGGGAGTTCGTGTACAACACTTAGAAATTTTCTGATTAACAATGGCTTCAAAGAATTTGACTAACTTGTCCAACTTGCTCAATCTGGACAATGAAATCGGCACCGGAACAAAGCCGCCAAGGCTCGTGTCAGGAGATAACTTCCAAGATTGGAAATTCAGATTTCAATCTTTCATCAAGTATACCGATCCAAAACTTTGGAGATCCATTGAGGAGGGTCCCTATGTGCCCTCATACCAAAGTGAGATAAATGGTCCTCTTGTTCCTAAGGATCCTGAGCTGTATACTGACAATGACATGCTATTGATGGAAAAGGATGAGAAGGCATATGCATCAATCACTATGGCACTATCAACTGACGTTGCTCATGGATTTAAGGAGCACAAAACAGCAAAGGATCTGTGGAATGCATTGGTTGAAAGATTCGAAGGCAATGAGGACATGAGAGCGAGTCGGAAGGATATGCTCAGGCAGAGATTCAACATGTTTAACCACATCAAAGGAGAGTCTCTAGAAGCACAACTCAACAGATTCACACATCTGATGACTGAGATGGCCAGTTCTGGGATTGAGATGACTAAGGGAGAGGTGAACAAGAAGCTGCTGAATTCACTACCTTACACTTGGAACTCTAACTGTACAACTATCAAAAGGACCAAGGACATGTACAAAACTTCCTTGAGTGAGTTGATCTCAATTATCAACTCATATGATATCGATGATAAGCAGAGAGCACTGAATCATGCCAGCTCAATGGGAATTGCACCTACTTCTGAAAACTCTGCTCTTCTGTCAGCAATCAATCTTCAATCACAAGGAATGCAGCATTATCAGCCTTCTTCATCTCATGGAGTTCCTTTTGAGACTGCCTTCCTATCATCTGGACAAGTTGGATCGGTGCCTAAAGTCAATCCAGAAAGTGAAGAGAATCTGCTGCTGTTTAAGGGATTCATGAATAGCTACAATGCTTTCATAGCTGGAGAATTGGCACCCTCAAATCTCACTCAAGACAACTTAGAGCAGATTAATCCAGCTGATGTAGAAGAAATGGATATCTCATGACAGATGGCAATGGCTATGTTCAGAGCAAAGAAGTTCATTAAGAAATATGGAAGAAACAACTTTGGAAACGCTCCGGGGAAGAAGCTTGGCTTTGATAAGTCAAAATTACGATGTTACAACTGTGACCAACCGGGTCACTTTGCCAGGGAATGTAAGCAGCCAAAGGTGGCTAAGGAAGGAGGAGAAAAGAAGCCTGAAGAGAAGTCAGGGAATGCAGCTACGGGAGGAAGCGCTAGCACATCTAAATCGTTGGTAACTCAAGAGACTGACTCCTATGACTGGAGTGATCAGGTGCAAGAACTGGAGCTGACTTTAAGTCATGCATTCATGGCAGAGGTGGACGACAAGCAGAAGGAGGTAACTGAAAATCTCTGCTCTACCTCATGCATAAATAAAGTATTTAAGTACAGGTCACACAATGAATCTTTAATCAAAGAATTAAACAAACTTAAATACTTTAACTCAGAATTTCTTAAAAATGAAGGAATTTGTAAAAGGAAACTTGAAGCCGAGGGTCGGGATGTGGCAAGGCTAAAAGAACTTTTAAGTGATAAAGAGTCCAACTATCGTGATGCTAGACGCAAAATCGATGAACTCACTTTGGAGCTAGACCAAGCCAAAACTCAACTTTCTAAAATTTCAGTAAAATGTGAACAATTTGATTATTCAAGCAAAGTTTTAGAAAACATGGTAAGCATACAATTCAAGAGGGATAATAAGGGTCTTGGTTTTAAGGAATGTGCACCACCCTTTAACCGTAATTACTCATGCATGCCAAGGATGTGCGAGACGGTAGGGTGTCTTTGCTATTGGTGCCGCTCCTGGAATCAGGTCGATACGAAATTCCACTTGTCGAACGGGTGGTAATCCAGGTAGCTCATCGGGGAATACTTCGGGAAAGTCGCGGACTATTGGTATGTCTCCGATCTTCTTCTCTTCTTGGTCTTTGACTTTGATATGGGCAAGGAAGGCTTGACATTCCTTCTTCAGATACTTACGTGCCTTCATAGCAGAAATGAGGTGTAGTTTCCTACTTGCTATTTCTCCTTGAATTTCTAGTGCTCCGCCGTTTGGTAATGGAACCCGAACAATTTTGAGGTGACATTGGATTTCAGCTTGATGTTTGGACAACCAGTCCATTTCGATGACTACATCGAAGCTTCCAAGTTGGATGGGAATGAGGTCTAGATAGAATGAGTGGCCGTCATAACTAAGGACACAACCCTTGAGGATTTTTCGTGCAGTTAATAGTTTTCCGTTGGCTAATTCTATGGTGTAGATTTCAGTTAAAGGGGTAGATTTTTGGTTTACTACATGCTCAAACTTAGTTGATATGAAACTTTTATCAGCACCCGTGTCAAATAGAATTGATGCAAAGTGATTGTTTACAAGAAGCGTGCCAGTAACAACGTTGTTGTCTTCACGGGCTTCTTGAGCTCCCATGACGAAAGCTCTTCCCCGAGGTGGGTTGTTGACAGTTCCAGATCCTTGGGGTCTTTTGGGACAAACATTGAGCATGTGGTCGGGGCTTCCACATCCATAGCAAGCACGTGGAGTGGGGTTGCTTCGACAGTTATTGGCTTGGTGCCCCGGTTTCCCTCACTTGGAGCAGACAAGGCATGCTCCAAAATGGAAGTAGTTGCATTTGGCACACTTAGTTGCATGTTGATTCCTCTTGTCTTGGTTAACTGCCCCATAGTTACGGGCAGTTGTGGGTTTCTTGTTGTTGTTGTTGTGTCTTTTGGAGTGGTTGGACTGGTTGGATTGGTTGGTGTGGTTGGAGGATGTGGGGTTATCAATCTTCCTCTTTTCTCCCGAGTTTTTGTTCTCGAAAGCATTGTTTCTAACCAGATGATCACTAAGTTGACCAGCCAAGAGGATGGCACCTTTGAGCGAGGTTGGTCTAGAAGCGGTGACCATGCTTTCAATTTGGGGTGCAAGTCCCCAGATGTAACGCTCGATTTTTCGATCTTACGAGTTCACCATGTGTGGTAGTAAGCTCGAGAGCTCGTGAAAGCGGTCGTTATAGGCCATCAGTTCAGCACCCTTCATGGTAAGGTGCCAGAATTCATTCTCCAGTTTTTGCAATTCGTTGATGGGGCAGTATTCTTCTAATAATAGGGCCTTGAATTCTTCCCAGCCCATTGATTCTGCCTCTTCAACACCCCGAGCCTGTATTTGGTTGTTCCACCAGTTCAAGGCCTTCCCTTGGAAGGAGTTTGCAGCATAACGAACCTTGTGGGTTTCAAGGCATTCAGAAATACGGAAAACTGCTTGGATCTTATCTATCCACTTTAGCAGTCCTATGGCTCCGTCGTTGCCATAGTAATCCTTCGGTTTACAGGACATGAAATGTTTGTATGTACAGCCCTTTCTTGCATTACTGGTTTCGGGGTCGGTGGTATTGCTATTATTGGTGTTGTGGTTGTTATTGTTGTTTCCTGAGTTCGAGTTTGCTCGAGCAAGTATGCCGGGTATGGCTGCGGCTATTCGAGCTTCCACTAGTTTTTCGATGTCGTCGGGTGTCATTGGAATAGTAGTATCTGTATTGTCAACTGGTCCCTTATCCTTTGGTTTTCGCCCTCTTTTTGTTGGAGCCATTAGCTATGAAGTTAAAAGGAAATGGTTTAGTATTTCATTTAATGTAGTAATTTATTCAATATATACTTGATTTGAGTTTTCGTGTGTGCAAAAGTATGGACCCTACTTTTATCAAACGGGTTTATCCCGTTGGACATAACCAATGTTTTGAAACCTTGAGGTTAGAAACCCATGTTATTTGTTAACTTAAAATAGAATTTCCCAAAACTCTCATGCATATCAAATGGCGATTACGTGTGCACTCGTAATGGTAGTTTGACTTGCATGATTATTTTGGTTCTTGCTATTTTAGGTTGACATACGAATACGAGTATGAAAATAATCATCTTGGAAATTATATAAATCAATGAAGTTGGCTTCAAAGTGAAGCGGAATGGCAATCCAAAGGGATTGCCGTTGACTTATTAGAGCCGTATAGTTCGTACAACGTTTGGTATAACATGCTTTGGCCTATAGGTTAGAATACTCTCATCGGAAATCCCCAGGAAAGCTAGACTGGTCCCGCAGTATGTCGGGGATTTATGCGAATCGCTTTCCTAGACAGGAGTCCCAACTACCGGCATTCGCCCTTCCAGTTAATACATGTCCGTTTATACAAACTTAGCTCTAACGAGAACAGAATAAAATTTTTGAGTGTGAGAGTGTCAAACATATTTTTGTCATACATACATATTATGTGTTTTAAATTTTTATATAATAGGAAAAGTAAAGGTCGTAGGATTTAACTAAGGTTTTTATAATCTAAGGCATTCTTAATGGAATACTTAAATTCTAAGGAAATCTTATTTCTATCAAACAAGCAAGTAAGCACATATGGTGATAACAAGTAGTTCAAGTAAGGTAGCACATAAAGTCCATGTAAGTCCTAGGATGAGCTATAAGTTATAGTGTAGGTTTCATGCAACCTAATTCTCTATAACCAATGGCTCTGATACCAATCTGTCACACCCCCGCTAAAGCGGAATCACGAGGGCGAGACGAAATCGGATTACAAATACATTGTTTATAAAGAAACTTACTAAATTTCATTCATAATCCAAATAACATACATAAGAGATTTACAAAGATTCAAATAACATATCGATAATAGTTTTACAAAATGATATGAAATGATACAACAATATAAGATTTCTCCATATAGTCTAATTTAAATTAAACAATATCTTCAAAATCTTCTTGTTGTAATATAATCCATGTAGCTAATTTCCTGAAATACATGCTCAAGTATCAACTAAAAATAGTTGGTGAGTCCATAGGTTTATGACTCGATAAAGCATGATTACAAAAAAGAAGTTTATAGTAACATACATCCCATAATGTTTAACAATAAACCATGCATTTTATGATTATGAGTTTAAACGATGTCAAAGGTATACTTCACTCAAAATATTATTAATGTACATCATGAATATTAAAGAAGTTTAAACGATAGTAACACGTATACTCAAGTAATCACTAAAATGCCTATTTCATTTAAACACGTATGGATGTAAAGTTTTAGTATCTAGCATGTATTCCACCCCAAAATATTAAATAAAAAGAGGGGCTATGAAACTCACTAGTAGTAGGATGCTAGAAGATAGATAATATTAAGATCTTGCTCCTTGTCACGAACTTCAAACCCCTAAAATAAGGAAAGTATACATTTGTTGAGTTTTACGATGGATTTAATATTTAGTATATATATATAAGAGATGCGTTAACCCGATTAATAGATTGGGGTTATTGCAAAGTAATGACTTTCCTTAAGTCATAAAAGAAATGATAATACGTTACTCGAACTTGTCATCTTCCAACTTAATAATGATACTAAGCCATAACACAGTTCACTTTTTAATTTGGCATTTTAATCGACTCTTTATTTTGAGTTGTACCAAATTACGAATGAAACCACGGATGGTTTAATGATAATGACACCACGGATGGTTTAATAATAATAAAGTTTGTAATGCGTATAATCAAGGTTTTAGTTTTAGGAGTAATGATTAATTACGTGCGTTACTTTGAAGTGATATTAGTGAATAAGGGTTTAAAGTTAACCCAAAATATATTACTAACCTTTAAGTGATGTGATTGAATACATATAAGTATAGGTCTACATGGGTTTTGGTCATTTAAAGGCACTACACATATATAAGTAAGGCAAATGTTGAAAGTATGTTTTGTATAATTGTTGATCTTAGGTTAAAGACCCATAATTATACAAAACCTTTGTGTTATCAACATTCAAAATAATAAGGCAAATATTGAAGGTATGTTTGGATGTTTGGTAAAGAACAAACACACAAACCTTTTTGTTATCAATATTGCAAGAATCCATAACTTGAAAGTATGTTTGTGTATGGGTTGATCATAGGTTACTTGTCATAAAACAAGTTATTAGGAAACCTCACAACACACAAACCTTTGTGTTATCAAGCATGGTAACAACTTAGAATTTGAGGATTAGAAGAAGAAAATGAAGCATAAAGATGAAGAGCATTTAGTTTAAGTGTTTATTACCTTGGAAATCTTAGAAAGATCCCAAGAGAGGTGGATTAGGGAGATAGAATTAGAAATCCAAAGAAGAATGGTTTTGGTGCAAAGGATTTAGGAAGGATGAAGCTTGGTATTTATAGTTGAAAATTGGAATGGGGGTGGTCTTGGGGTGGTCTTGGATGGCCAAGGAGAGGGGAGGAGAGGGGTGTGTGTGACAAAAGTGTTGGAGGGGGGACAAAGATGTTGGAGTGTAGGTTAGTAGGTTATAAAGTTAAATGATTATGTTTAATTAAGATTTTTGATTTAATTTTTAATTAGGGAAAGAGTTCTTTCAATTTTTATAAATAAAAATGGGTAATAATATTTATAAAATAAAGATTTGGGCAATTTCTAAAATTTATAAAATTTCTAAAAATGTTTATAAATTCATAATTATTTAAAAGAACATCTTATAATTATTTAAATGCTTATTTTAAATTATTAGAAACTTTTTGATTATTTTATAATTATCTAAATATTTATTTAAGTATTAAAATAGTTATAAATCTATACTCATTTTATACCTCCTTTAAATTTATTAATTTTTATTAATTGGAACACTTTTAAAATTGTTAATTATATCCACATTTTACTAAATTATTATAATTCTTAATATTTTCAAGATTTCATAATTTCAGGGTCTTCGCGTACTGTGATTATCGTTATTCCTTGATTATTTCTTTATACGCATTACTACATCTGAAAACCCATGACTGATCATGTTTTTCTTAGTTGTTTAAATACCATCGACTCAACATACATATTAACTTGGTTTTTGTTCGTTAAGGACTAAATAATTAAGATCTTAATATGGATTTTACCGGGATTTTTCACGGATGTTACAAAATGCATGTTTTCTCAGGTGACGAACACGTTTAGTCACTAGCATTCAGGGATTAAGCTAGTGGACTTTTAGAAGACCTAGCTTCATTTTGAGTTGAGCATATTTTGAATGACAAAATAGTGAATCATCTTTTGTACATCTTGTGCAGTTACAATATAGAAAACACCATGATTCTTTTGGATAGATTTACTTAGTTAAATTATGAATATAACAATGTAATTTAACTTTGTAATTCTATATCATTGTCATGTTAGCATTTCTCATTTATATATCATGTGCCATTTAACAATCTGATCAATTTGATTATCAAACGATATCACGCCCCGAGAACCTTCCGCCCGACGGTAAAGTCGATCCAGCCCACCGGCTCGGGGTGTGACAATGATCATCTAGAGTATCTCTAGGTGCTCATAAACTTGATTATTATCAAACCTAAAATAATTTCTTACAACTATTATGTTAGATTAAATTATTTTCTTGTGAATACATTTTGTGTGAGTATCAAGTACATACTACAGTGAAATATCTGCGAAATATCAAAAATAACATGTGCGAACGAAACAAGAAACAAAACAAGACGAAACAAGAAGTCATATATCCCAAAAGTCTTGGCTACATTTTTGGTTATAGGACACATGTGTGATGATATTTCTAGAATCCACTAAATCGTTTTGAATTCATTTGATTTCTAGACAATTACACTTAATTTCCTATTACCTATGTAATAACTATTTTTGAAATGACTAAAATGTAGGGGTCGGAATTCAAAAAAGATGATTCTAATGTGTGGAGGCATGCTGTTAATGCATAAGGTCGCATAAAATAAATTTATGGGATAGGATCTTCCAATGTTAATTAGGTGGGGACATGAAAAGCATCATCGAGATTGCCCAATGAGATCATGATCAACGATTATCACAACAAAAGGTTTGCTATCTCCTTACAACACTAAATTTACTAATTTTATCTTTTTCTATTTTATGTTGTCTACTGACACCCATTATTAGGAGCAAACAACCACTGTAATTATTAAAGTTAATATAGAATAAATTTGTATGTATTTTCGTGATCAAGATTCCAGTATGTAGTAATAATGTGTTGGTTTGTATCAATATGATGTAAACCATAAGAAAATCAATATTTTTGAATCTTATTATTTAATATGAACATTTGTTAAATTCATGGAGAGTTTAACGAATTGAAACCTGCATAATCGATTTACTTTGGTTTAGATTTGAATTCAGGCTTAAGGGAATGGTTTCATTTACTTGGGTCAGGATTTGGAACTTTTATTGCGACAATTAACTTTAAAATTTATGAGGAGTTTGTAAGCTAATTATTATAAGTGTTTTATAAAATTTGTAGATTTATAATTTGGAAGATCAAATGTAAGAGGAAAGAAAAGCAAAAGAGGAGTTGCAAGAACAAATACAAGAAGAATGAAAAGAAATGAAACGAAAAATGAATTAAGCAATAAAAAATGTATAAATTTGGTTATTTATATATCATTTTGACATTCTAGTTTTTGAGACATGAAAGTAAAGTTGAATTTTATTAGTAAAATGTATTGTGGTGAATTTGTAATAGAATTTGAATTGAAAAATGTGTTTGTTGGTCAATTTTTAGTTGCATTTGAATTGCAAAATGTGTTTTTTTGGCGAATTTGAATGTAATTTGTAAAAGATGTTTTGGGTGAATGTTTGTTTAAATTTTTAAATTAGGTTTTATGCAATTTTTTTTTAGCTAAAACTCACTTATTTAAGAAGCCGTTTTTTTTTAAAAAAAAAATAATGCATCGGAATTGCATCCCAAATTTCGTTTATTTTTAGGAAATGCGTCGCAAATTTTACTTTTTTTTTTCAATTGCACCGCAATTAAAGTAATTTCATCATAATTGTGTTGCCAATATTAAAATTATAAAAATCGAAAACATCATGAATTGCGTCGTAATTGTAAAAAATAATTTATATAAAAAATGTGATTTGTGTCGGAATTACGTCGCATATGTAAAATTCATTTACTTCCTTATTTAAATATAATTTTTAAAATAATTTCTAACTATTGTCATAAAAGCACCAAAATTTTCCTATGCATTTATTTTTCCATAAATTTGTCAAAATTTCCCTCAGAATTTTGTTGGATTGTAAATGTTTAACTGAAAAATTAAAACACAATAATCTATATAATGGATCTTTCATTGAGGCAAGAAAGGCATATCTAGTTATTAACAATAAATATTGATGTAATGTTGACCAAAATTAATAACATAACAAGGGCCGCAATCAAGATTGTGTTAGATTTCTAGAAGCATATATATATATATATATATGTGTGTGTGTGTATATGTATATATATATGTATAGCACTGTAATGCAACTTATTACAACACTGTAATGCAACTTACAATGATGTAGGATCTCAAACAGAAAAGAATTTTAACAAACACATAAAAGAACATACTATTGTATATGTAAAACAAAGATTTTGAGAGAAAAAACAAAAGATTTTGGTTGATCTTGGTGGGTTGTTTCGGGTTAATACAATAAGGGTGGGTTATTATATGATGCCAATCCTATATATATATATATATATATATATATATATATATATATATATAGGGAAGGGTATAAAAAATAACCCTCATCTTTTGCTACAACTACATAACCCATTTCAACCAATCATAAATTTACACATAAGCTTTTCATTAAAATATTAAAAAGGGCATTCTAGTCACCTTTATAAGTTCCCCCCCCCCATCTTTTTTAAACATTAACTTTTTTATAATATAATTATATAAAAAAAATGCACCATTATATTCGTCTCATTTTTCTCTTGAAACCGTTATAGTCTCGACTAATTACCTCTTTACGATGCCGTAATTTAACATCATAATAAATAAAAATTGTTTAAATTTTTTAAAAATAATCACAATGTTTTATATGAAAATTTTGGATGTAATTTACATTGACGTAATCAATTGGTGATGTAATTACAACCAATTAATCGGACGAAATTAAAAATTACGGTTCGGTTCGGTTTTTTTTTTAATATCATTTCAAATTAAAGATAATAAATTCTTAATTTTATTTGTATTTTTTTTATAAAAAATGATTAATTATTTTAAATTATTTGATTTTAAAAAAAATCACTATAATTGTTTATTAAAAAAAATCAAATAATGTGTATATTACATCACTGTTAATTATCATTGTAATTAGCAATTTTTAAGAAAAAGTAAAATCACTAGATCTCAACCACCGTAATTAATCATTGTTAGAAAAAAATTTAAAATAATTGTTATATTTATGCTCGTTAAATCGATTTGTATTGAAACCGTCACATTATAAATTTAGTCAAATAGTAAATGAAACAAACTAAAATTAAATTAGTCAAGAAATGTAATTAAAATGTCTTACGTCATGTAAATTTTTCATTTAAATTTCTTCATTTTGTTTTAATTTCCTTGTTAGTAAATCATTATTTTGCTATCGTTAAACATTACAAAAATGTACCACATCCCAAAAAAAAAAAAAAAAATAGGAAACTTAATGAAATTAAAGGAAAAATGAGACGATATAATGGTGCAATTCCATTGAAAAAAATATAGTATATATATGGTTTAATTAGGGTAAAACTTTGTATAAACTTTATATAAGCAAGGAATTATAAAACCCATGATATAAATTTTTCAAATACCATTTACAAGCCTATAGATAGCTTTTTTACGATCCAAAGATTTAGTTTTTAGGTATATGGAGAGATTGGAGGAAAATGAAAAGTATTTGTGTGCTCCATTTTTAATTAATTATATCGATAATAATATAGGGAAACGATCAAATTATTAGAATGTTTTCTAAGAAGGCTAAGAAGGAGTTTTTAAAATCCAAAATCGACCCAAACGAAATCCGAATAACTCTTCGATAGCATAGGAACCGTTTCATCGAACCCTACAATATGCTTTTAAGTTTTCGTTTTAACAACGATTGCAAAGGATTTTACGTTTTTCTGTGGGGAATTATTTTAAGTCATTTTATGGATTTAGATTAAGGGATTACTTCGAGAAGCTGATAAATTTTTAAAGAATTATGATCTTTTTGATCGGTTCATTAGGAGTGTAAAAAATGTTTTGGTATCAAAGGCCATGACTTGTTGATATCCTATTGGAATTCCTAGATAAATCACGGGCCGTTTTGAACTTGAAAGATACATGATTAAGGCTATCAATTTGGTAACATTTAATCTAGGTATATTAAAAATCAATACCCTTACATGCATAATCACTCACGAGAGGCATAATTACGAATATAAATGTTTGACCAAACCTCTCATTAGCATGAAATTAACCGTACAAAAATTGTGTTAAACAATGTTTTCTTTTGAATTTTCTTTTACAGGTTTTAACATCATTTTGCAAATTTTTATAAAAAAACATATAAAAGCGTCGAGTGGATTTTTTTAAAAATAAATTGGTAAACCCACGTAAAACATAGATAAAGTTGTGCGTAAATGTTACGTATGTTTTATGTTGTTTTACTAAATACTTTTTTAAACAAAATCCACTAGGTGTTGTTTTATGTTATTTTTAGACAAAATGTGGTAAATAATATTACAAACTTGTACAAAAACAAAAAAACGTTTTTTTACATGTTTTTACTTGCTTACATGATAAAGAGGGTTTTCAAATTATATATAAACCTATACATGTATATAGGGGAATGATGAATTGTTAACACTTACTTATTGCGTTAACCGAATAACTACATTACTACATCTTATTACTTTGGGGCCGCATTAAACTAAATCAAAACATTAATTAAAAAAAAAAAAAAAAAAAACATACACCTTTAGATTTTACTTTAATGTGTGCCCCAAAGTAATAAGATATAGTTATTCGGTTAACGAAATAAACATGGGTTAACAAAGAAAACACACCCTATGTGTGTGTGTATATATATATTGTCTAAATAGTATTGAATTAAAAGTATGTATTCAATCAACTAGTTTGCCAATGAGCACAACAAAGCAATTTTACCCCTTTGTACATAAAAAAAACAAAAGAATCCGTTAAGTATAAATATAGAGCATTCAAATCAAACTAATTAACTTAAAAGTAATAGTTTGCAACTAAGGTTTGTTTGAATTTAGAATTGAACAAGTTTGAATTCGACTTGTGAAGCATACAAAAAATTACAAAAAAGTAAAGAGAAAGTATGAGAAAAACTCGCAGTTTGTTTAGCTATACAAGAATATATTGATAGTGTTTATGAGGTACGTGATGAGATCACACGTTACCTTTATATTTTACTTATATATAAGAATAGATTAGTATCTTTGTTTAATCAGCACACTTTGATAGTATGATAACAATCTTAGAATTCTAGATATTAATTTTTATGTTATAGTTTTTGTATATATCAATTGTTGTTAGAATTTTATAAACTTAATGATATTTTGGATAGAATAAAATATTATTTTAAGTTCAAAATGTATTCGTGTGGAAATAAGTTTCTATAACTTGACTAATAATAAAAAAACATATATTCACATAAATAATTTTATGGTAATTATATATATAAATATTCTAATTTTCAGATATAATATTATAGCTTTGAAGTAATATTGGTTTTTTTCTTTTTGAAATATATTTAAAATTTGAATAGTGAATTAATAATATTTAACTAAATAAAGCATTATTTAAAATTACTAATCTTTTAAAGAATAGAGGAACAAGTTTTAAACTATAATAATATTTTATTAAAATAAAAAAATGTGTAAAAAAAGATTTTGATTTTTCATAACACATTTGTAAAGTTTATTTAACAAAACAAAGGTTTAACTAATCTTATGATTTTTCATAAAGTTTTATTATTGCTTAAACTTGTTAAAAGTGGTAAAAAAAAACCGGCCTTAGTACCTTCCTACGGGTTTCGAATCCGACCAATCCACATGTTCGACGTCTTACCCCTGGCTGGGGGTGGCTTGATAGTTTACTTTTTTGTTCCACTATTCTAATATCCAATTTGAAATTCGCCAAAATTAAAAAGAATACTAGAATCTCATATCAATCAAATTTCAATCCTTAGATTTGAATGTAAGCTAATCTCATGTTGAATCCCATTTTAGATAAGTTTTTATTTCATTTTTTTTACGTACGCCACAAAAAAATCTAAGCCTTTGTGCAGGTTTTCAAAACTTTCGAGGCTTCATTTTATGTATGTTTTTGTTTTTTCTCCATTGAAGGACAAATTTATGGTACTTTCAATCATAAACTATCTTAAACTAATATACTTATGGTCTAGTTTTGAACTTCCATAGTCCCACATTGGCCATCACTTTTACATAAGTTTTTATATTTTTAATTCTTTTTTCTTTTCTAAATGACAAGTCTATGTTAATCATAATATTAAACTATTTTTAATGGATCTACTTCACATCTAAGTTTGAACGCAAACTAGTCCTATATTGACCACCATTTTATATTTTTTTAACATTTCTAGAGGACACAATAACAATTAATGGAAGACCGACAACTCACTGAATTGCAAGTTGGAACAATGAAATGATACGTTGTATGTAACATGGAATTTTCTTTTTGTTTTTGTTTTCTTTTCTTTTTGATATATTAGTTGTTTAATGAACAATGGCTTTCGAAACTTGATAACTTTATAAAAATGTAGCCAACTTTCAATTTTATTCCAATAACAATTACTCAAACACCTAAATAACATTTGACAATTTGAAAAAAAAACAAATCAATAACTAAAATAATTGAATAATATTAAATTAATTATATCTGACAAAAAACAAAAAATTAATAATTAATGATTTAAGTCAGCCTTTTCTAAGAAAATTTTTTCATTCAAACTTATATCAACATATATTACTTGTTATTCAGGTTAAAAACATAAGATTGACCAACAAAATAACTGAATGACTTAATTGAAAAAAAAAAGTTTGAGTGAATTGATTGTAACAAAATTGAATGTTGGTTACATTTCTATAAGTTAAAAATTAAAGTAGCGAATGATTTACTTGAAATTAAAATTTGAAAGCTTGTTGCTTGCATTTTTTGGTTTTCAGCAATTTCTATAAATTTTTTAGCTCGCTATAAGCTATTATATATATTAGGGTTCTAAATAGGAATTTTTTTTATATGTTTGTTTACTTGATCATATTTTCATACGAAAATGGAAAAAATAGTTGGAATGGTTGTAGATTGTTTAGTTGCGACCACTTGGTTGGAAGATTGTTGTTGTAATCGGTATACATGTTCATAGAGGTGACGAAGGAAGAAGCCTTCCATATTTAGTTTAAATATTTTCTAATTAGTTTTAGACTTATTTGACTATTTAATAGTTATTAACGTAATAATAAATAGTAATAGTTTTAGTTGATTTCATATAAAAGAGTAAATTACAGTTTTGGCCCATGTGGTTTGATTGTTTTAACCATTTTGGCCCAAAATAGAATCTTCTATCAATTCAGCCCTTGTGGTAATACTAACGTTTTTGGCCCCAAACCATAGTTATATTTTGGGCCAAAACCGTTATAATAGTTAAGTTTGAGGAGCCAAAACCAATAGTTGTCTAAACCACAGGGGCTGAATTGTTAGAAGATTTTATTTTGGGCCAAAATAGTTAAAACAATCAAACTACAAGGGCTAAAACCGTAATTTACTCCATATAAAATTTAAATAAAAATACAAATTAGGTTCTTGAAAAGGACCTAGAGTTTTTTTGTTTCATTTAAAGCGCTCAAAAGGAGGTCGCTCCTAATTTTTGTGTGTATGTGTAATATTCTATAATTACAAGCTTCAAACAAAGAAACATATGCTTTTAACTTTTCCATATTAATATGAAATACTTATATAGTGCTCATAAATAACATATATTTGGTTTTTAACAAATTTTACATATGTATGTAAGCCACCATAATTGTAGAAACTAAGAAAGCAAATCTATATTTATATAGCTTTTAGCAAATGTTACATATGTATGGGAACCACCATAATAATAGAAACAAGGAACGAAAATCTAGGATTATAAATCTAAAAAAACTGAATTTTGTGTTATTTTTCATAAATATGTGAATACCTGATTACTCGAAACACAAATGAAGATCATATATGACCTTGTGTAGTGTTCTTTTAATCTATCACCTATACATACATACATGCATACATACATACACGCAAACATATATACATACATACATACATACATACATACATAGGTATATATATATACCAGTCATATGCCCACGCGATGCGGCGGGAAACATAACACTTAAGTTGGTGATTTTAAATATTTGCATGGTTCGTTTTTGAGTCATAACCACAATAATAGCAATTTTTTAACTTATTAGTTAATTAAAAATAACTTTAACTTCTAACATAAAGGGCCAAATGTGCCAAAAATGTCAAGATGTGATTAATTTGTTTTGAGGGTTTTCTTTTATAATCACTCTATCTCACATAAATTATTATAAGCTATCAATGTGGGACAAAGTGAAAGTAGAAAAAAAACTTTTAGATTAGATTTAAAAAGTTGTAACATATGCTATAAGAGTTGTAAAACTCTTAATTTTAAGAGATTTAATATATATATATATATATATATATATATATATGACTCATTTTCTTGTTCTTAGAACCTGTATGGCGCTGGCACTGATACAACATCCACCTCCTTAGTTTGGGCAATCGGGGAGCTACTACGAAACCCACGTGTAATGAAAGAATTGCAACAAGAGGCACGTAAAATAGGACGAGGAAGACCAATGATCCCCGAAGAAGACGTAGAAAAAAATGCCCTACTTAAAAGCTATGTTCAAAGAAGCATTGCGGCTACATGTTCCAATTCCATTACTCGTTCCTCGCCAATCAACACAAGACGTTAAAATATTTGGATATGACATCCCATCTGGTGCACAAGTGTGGATTAACTCATGGGCCATAGCAAGAGATCCTTCAATATGGGAAGAACCCGAAGTTTTTAGACCAGAGAGGTTCTTGAACAGCCCTATGGATTATATTGGTTCTCATTTTGAGTACCTAGCATTTGGTGATGGCCGAAGAGGGTGTCCCGGCGTTAAATTTGCAGCGACTATTAATGAACTTGTATTGGCGAATTTAGCATATAAGTTTGAGTTTGCATTAGAAGGTGAGCATAGTTTGGACATGAGTGAGACTGATGGTATGACCGCTCATAAGAAGTATCCTATCCTAGTCAAAGCAACCTTGTATGAATAAATTAGATGGCTGTTGGGCATCGCAAGAATAAGTTATTATAATCTTTTATATATTATGCAAAAATTGTTATAATTTATGTTAAAGAACATACATGATAGGGATGTGTGATGAAATATATGTCGTGGACTATGTATTGTGTGATTTTAAACATATAGTCACTACACTTATCTTTAAGGCTAATTGATATGCATACATACGTATGTGCCTACACACACAAACATATATATACACACGCGCGCGCACGCGCACAAACTTGTTGGAAACATGCACAATGCGGTGGTGACAACAATATACAATGAGGTATTAACTTGTTAATCTATCAATGTTCTCATGATATGTGTACATACATATATATATATATATATATATATATATATATATATATATATATATATAGGATTGGGATCAAATAATAACTCACTCTTAACGCAATAACCTAGATAACTTTGCCAAGATGAAGCCAAATCTTGAAATTTTTTTTAACATCATTGTAACACATTTAGAACACTATGTTCTTTTATGAGTTTGAGAAAATTCGTCACCGTTTGAAAGTTTACATCGTTGTAAGTTTTGGGCCTAAAACAGTTACAATGCTGTAAATCAAAAACTTACAACGATAATATCTCTTAAAGGGTGATGAATTTTCACAAACTCATAAAAGAAAATAGTGTTCTAAATGTGTTACAATGATGTTCAAAAAAATCAAGATTTGGCTTCATCTTGGCAAAGTTATCTAGGTTATTGCTTTAAGAGTGGGTTATTATTTAAACACTTCCCTATATAATATATATATTATATATATATATATATATATATATTATATATATATATATTATATATAGGGGATTGTTCCATTGTTAACCCTTCCTTATAGCGTTAACCCGTTAACCCTGGCATTTTTTGCCCGAATCTTTGTTTTTTTCGTCATGGTTTTTATTATACATAAATAAGGGGGATTTCTTTTTTGTGTTTTTGCTAATTCATCACCGTTTTGAAATTAAATCAAAGTGTAAGTAAGTGTAAGTTGCTTACACTTACTTACATAAGAGAGTGTAACTCAAACTTACAATTGATTTAATTTCTAAACGGTGATGAATTAGCAAAAACACAAAAAAGGAAACCCCATATTTATGTATAATAAAAACCATGAAAAAAAACAAAGATTCGGGCAAAAAAATGCCAGGGTTAACCGGTTAACGCTATAAGGAAGGGTTATTATATGATCCCTTCCCTATATATAAATATATATATAGGAAAGTTTATAAGAAAACTTCTCATTTTGGAAAATCCCAAGAAAACTCATACTAACCAATAATTTTTTAAGAATATTTTTCATAATTTTTTATTATAAGTTTAAAATGTTATAATAAAAATAGAATTTTTTGAAAAAAAATATGTAGATCACAAAGTTACGTATATGTAACTCAAAAAGTTTGGTATATGTAACTCAAAAAGTTTCGTATGCAGCTTATAAAATTACATATATGTAATCAGTATGTGTAATATACAAGTTACATATATGCAATAACCTAAAATATATATTTTTTATATTTTTTTATTTTTTACATTTCTTATCTTGTAATAATAGGAAATAAAAATGAAAAAAATGAAAAAAAAAGTTTAATTGATAATAATTGTGGTTAGTTTCTTGGTTTTCTTTGAAATGAAGGTTCTCTTAGGAACCATCCCCTATATATATATATATATATAACATTGGTGTAGTCTATCTATGCGATGAGTTTTACAAAACTCCATTTAATAAATCATAAAAATAAAAAAATAAATCTGTTAAAACGCAATGATCTTGAAAAATAAAATCGCAACCACACAAAAATAAAAATTGGTTATAAATCATGGAAACGTAAATTTTAAAATCCACATATCAACTGCATCGCTCGAGCACATATATTTAAAGGAGAGATTTGAAATATTAGAATGTAGAGCCATTTCAGGTTTCCTGATTACTTCTTTCATGTATGAATTCTTCAAAAGTGAAGAAGCCAAGAAATTGTGACTACTTCTTTCAATTGTTTGCTTCATAACTGAACAAATCAAGAAATGATGTTATTGTTCATGGTTGAGATTTTAAACGATTATATAAAATATGATCAAATACATTTTTAATTCGGAAAAAGTCGAAGACATTCAGCGTCGTGGCTCAACCATTTGTTGTAACTAATGGAGTTCAGATTCAACATCTCTTAGTTTCTAGAGTTTTTGAGATTCTTTCGTATTAGTATTTCAAACATCAATGATTGTAAACTCTTAAATAAATTTACATATCGTAAAAAACATCACCTGCCCAAAAATATAGACACACGCAACATACATATACATACAATATACAATACAACACACTTACATACAACATAAATACATGCATACAGAGATATACACACACGAAGAAGGATCAAATGCAAATGTATCTTTTAGTGATTTTTGGTTATTTTGTCACATGAAATTGGTTGAAGGCTTTGGATAGCACCATGAACATCAATTCCTTCAAATACCTCAAGAACGGCTTCCTTATTTTCCCATTGTTATTCCGTTTTTCTAAGAAGGGCTCTACTCTTATTCTATATTAAATGCCCACAGTTTATGTCGATCCAAACAAGTAAGCCTACTCTTATTTTATAGTAAATGCCATACTTGAGATATTAGGAGACTAAAGATCAAATTTTCAAGAAACTATAGAGAACAACTAGCCAACTTTGTAAATACCAAATCCACAAAAACGAAACGAACTAGAAGTCACTTTGAGTAGAATATCATATGTATATGGTGAACCTAAGACTCGCCAATGAACTTTAAACTTCTGATTATGCATCCATAAGGTATTGCCGAATCAAACTACAAGGGCTAAAACCGTAATTTACTCCATATAAAATTTAAATAAAAATACAAATTAGGTTCTTGAAAAGGACCTAGAGTTTTTTTGTTTCATTTAAAGCGCTCAAAAGGAGGTCGCTCCTAATTTTTTGTGTGTATGTGTAATATTCTATAATTACAAGCTTCAAACAAAGAAACATAGTGCTTTTAACTTTTCCATATTAATATGAAATACTTATAGTGCTCATAAATAACATATTTTGGTTTTTAACAAATTTTACATATGTATGTAAGCCACCATAATTGTAGAAACTAAGAAAGCAAATCTATATTTATATAGCTTTTAGCAAATGTTACGTATGAGAGCACCACCATAATAATAGAACAAGGAACGAAAATCTAGGATTATAAATCTAAAAAAACTGAATTTTGTGTTATTTTTCATATATGTGAATACCTGATTACTCGAAACACAATGAAGATCATATATGACCTTGTGTAGTGTTCTTTTAATCTATCACCTATACATACATACATGCATACATACATACACGCAAACATATATACATACATACATACATACATACATACATACATACATACATACATAGGTATATATATATACCAGTCATATGCCCACGCGATGCGGTGGGAAACATAACACTTAAGTTGGTGATTTTAAATATTTGCATGGTTCGTTTTTGAGTCATAACCACAATAATAGCAATTTTTTAACTTATTAGTTAATTAAAAATAACTTTAACTTCTAACATAAAGGGCCAAATGTGCCAAAAATGTCAAGATGTGATTAATTTGTTTTGAGGGTTTTCTTTTATAATCACTCTATCTCACATAAATTATTATAAGCTATCAATGTGGGACAAAGTGAAAGTAGAAAAAAAACTTTTAGATTAGATTTAAAAAGTTGTAACATATGCTATAAGAGTTGTAAAACTCTTAAGAATTTAATTAATATATATATATATACAAACATTTCTTGTTCTTAGAACCTGTATGGCGCTGGCACTGATAATGATCCACCTCCTTAGTTTGGGCAATCGGGGAGCTACTACGAAACCCACGTGTAATGAAAGAATTGCAACAAGAGGCACGTAAAATAGGACGAGGAAGACCAATGATCCCCGAAGAAGACGTAGAAAAAAATGCCCTACTTAAAAGCTATGTTCAAAGAAGCATTGCGGCTACATGTTCCAATTCCATTACTCGTTCCTCGCCAATCAACACAAGACGTTAAAATATTTGGATATGACATCCCATCTGGTGCACAAGTGTGGATTAACTCATGGGCCATAGCAAGAGATCCTTCAATATGGGAAGAACCCGAAGTTTTTAGACCAGAGAGGTTCAAAGTACAATCATAATGAGAAAAATAATAGCACATAGGAAAAGGGATATCAAAACACAAGCCTACATTTCATCTACCTATACTAATAAATAAATGTTTTATTGTCACATGTCATGTTTCTAGAGCTTTTCAACCTTAATTTCTCTCATCTCTCTCCTATTTATGATCTAATATTAAATAATAATATTAAATATTAAATATACTTTTAATACATTTTTAAAAAGAAAAAAGATTTTTTAATAAATTAAAATAAATTAATATTAAAGTCACATTTTTTTACAAAAATATTATAGATTATAAAATTATCAAAAACAATTATTTGAAACACAATGTTTAAAGAAAACAAACTTTAAAAATGTTAGTGGTTAAATAAATAATATTATTATTTTAATACTTAAAATATTTGTAACACCCCGACCGATGGCGGAAACATCGGGGTGACACGAAGTGTAGATTGTTAATAACACAAGGTATAAAGTTATAAATAGTTCAAACATTAATCTCAAACATGTATTACATTGTTTCAAATGATCAAACCTTAACTATTACATTATTTCAATTCTAATACATCAAATATAAATTAAAAGAAAACTAATCCAAGCTCAACAATATGGCTAACTGGCATTCCACCTCAAACATGTTTAAAATCAAGTGTCAACTATGAATAGTTGGTGAGTTTCATAGGTTTGTACACTCACACAAAAATATGTTTACAAAAATGTTATAAATAATGTCATATGTGAACTCAAAGTACAATGAACATAGTCAAATGAACTGCAGATCAACTGATGTTAACAAAATGATGTTCTAACAACGTTCTAGCATTCCTAACAATGTCGAAGTAGTAAACTATCACCAAGGGTCTTACCCGCAGGGTCGATCAAACATCGGTGGGATGGTCGGTCTAATAGATCTATTATAGTCACTAAAATGAAGGTGATCAATGTATGTTCTTAGCTAAAGTTCACAACTATAAGATCATTAAACTAAGTTCACATGAAAATTGTTGGATCGGGTTGTTTACTCTAAACAACACTTGACAAGTATTTCTTTCTTACAATCTAACAGATGCGGAATGTCTGTTAGAATGTTCTCTCAAACACTCAATGGTAAGTTAATAATCTTTGAATAACAGTAAGAACACAAGAACAAATTCAAGCTCAAAGATATATTTCTCTTAAAGTATTACAAGTGTTGTAAGTAGACAAGCACACTATACTAGTTTACAATGAGAGGTTATATAGCCAAGGCTACAACCGTATACTCGTAGGAATACAAGTTGGGTATACTAGACAATACATAAAGTAAAGCTTATTCTAGTATGTAAAGTGTCTTAACAGGCTAAGACACTTAATTACAATCATTACAAATATAGACATTGACTTTACAAAAGACTAGCTAAATACAAAAGGCATTTAATGTTGTTGATCTTTAAGGCTTTAGATGATCTTTTGCATTTAATGCAGCTGAGTTGAAGTAAGGTGTTGTGTCCGACTCTCGGTATGTTATCTTTGTTGTTGTCAGACCAGCAGGTCTATTGTCAGACCAGCAGAGTTGAAGTAAGGTGTTGTGTCCGAATCTCGGAAGTCTTTGTCTTTGTCTTCGGAGGTTGCATAGGAGAATCTTCGGAAGCCTTTAGTCTTCGGAAGCATTAGTTCTTCAGAAGCTTTATTGTCTTCGGAAGCTGTGAAGCTTTAGCTCTAAGTGTTGGCCTTCCGAAGTGCTTTGTCTTGTACAACCATCAGTAGGAGTGAGTTACCCTTCGGAAGCAATGTTGTTTCCGAAGAGGAACTCCTTCCTTCCGAAGGCTGTTTGTCTTTGTAGTCTCTGATACTTAGACAAAATTGAAGTTTGGTGAGCATCAGCCTTTATTAGTCTTTACAAAAATGTAATAAGATAAGTTGCATGTTTCATGCCAAAAATAAAACAGTAAAAGAGGGGCTATGAAGACTCACCTCGACGTGTGAGATAGCCTTTGTAATATATGTCAAGTTATAGCGCAATGTATATCCAACAAGTTCAAAGTTCACCTAAATAATTCATTAAATGTAAATTCAAGTAGCTATAACTTCTATGGAACACTTATATCTCAATAGGTCAACGAGTTCGGTTGTTTATTTTGTAGCATAGTTCAATCATTTTGTTCAAGCGATAACTAAACCTCATTTGGTTTTATTGTAAATGTTTTTCATTTAAATGTTTACTAGCATTTTTTTGAAAAGTTTAAAATCTTTATAATGTAACTTATTTAAATGTTTTTAAGTTTTAAATAGATTTTAAGTTTATAAATCCCAAATAATTCTATAATAGTTTTAAGTTGATCAACCAATAATAAAAGATTCATCAATTTTAATAATATAAAGATAAGTTTAAAAATATTATATTTAAAATAAGTAAACTTTTTGCTTTGTCACATTATATAATTTTAAATAAAAGAAAAAGAATTATAGTTAAAAGAAAAGTTAAAATGTTATTGTTTAAAACATTTTATAAACATTAAAAGGTTAATTACCTTTTAAAGAATCATTTGTAGATTTTAAAAATATAATAATAGTAAAGTTACTTTTTAAGGTTTATAATTAAAACCTATATAAAACATTTAAACGGGCTTTTATTATATAAAAATATTCAAAGTTTAATAACACATATAAAGATACATGTGTATGTTGTTTGTTTAAATATATATATATATATATATATATATATATTTTAAGTTGTAAGAATTTAGTCATATAAGGTTATTCGAATTATTTGGGTAATATATTTATATATAATATTTATTAACAGGATATATATATATATATATATATTTACCAAAATGTAGTATTTTATTAAAGAATAATTTTTGTAAATACACAAAGTTAAACACGGTTTTTAATCAAAAGTAATATTGAAAAATGTAAAAAAAAAGTAATGGTCCATCCTGCCTCAGCAAGGATTCGAACTCGAGACCATCAACTCAACATCACAAGCTCCAACCGTTAGACTAGAACCCTGAGGACGAAATGTTCTCGGTTTAAATGTTTTTAACATAGTCGGTTTTGTTCCCCCCAATTAGTTCTAAACCATCGACGAACCCTAGCCCTAAACTCACCTCAAATTCTTCTGTTTTCGATCTCAATCGTTAACCAAACTATAGTGCTATTGTTCTAATGTAAAAACCGAAACAAATGATGTGTAAAACACTAACCTTAATATACGATTTCATGGGTTTTAATTGGACGTTCAGTAGCGACGAACGATGCCTTTTACATGTTCTGATTTGTGGTTCTCGAATGTGTTTGAGCGCGATTTGATTGTGCAGACTTCTTCGGAATGGGCATGGGAATAATTTAGTTGAATTAATTTGGTTTTTATATACATTCACATGGAATTAAAATTCTCGGTCAATTCGTTTGTTTTAGGAAACAATTCTTCTAATAAGGGGTTGTTAATAGGCAGATTTGTGACATTTCGTTCTTTACTGCGAGGCAATTTCCTAATTTCATGAATTAACATTTTAATTAATTAAATCATGATGGAATATGTATATACATGTGAATCTGTGTATATATATAAGGAAATTACAAGATGAAACAAATCACAAATGACATTATACAGAATTGCCGAATTACGCGAAATTTCTATAATAATGACCAAAAACCAAATTAATGACAACTCGAACTTCCTAGTCACATTAGAATCATAATGGGATGTAATTGGAAGCATGACAATGATAATTGATCTTTTTTTGCAATTCCTGAAATTATACGCGAAAAGCCGAACAAACGATTGCGGAAATGGCAAAAATCAAGCAAACCCTTGATTTGTTCCATATTTATCCTATTGTTCCATGTCTATCCCATCCTATCTAATTAAAATCATATATTTATGAAGGAAATAAGTAAACAAAACTTAGAACACAAATCAAAAAGCCATATAAGGCCAAAACCTTAGACTTTGGTCAAGTTTCTACACAATTCTTCTCCCCCAACCTCTTAAATCCGACCAGGCCTCTTCCGCTCACTCCTGGAACCTTAAACACACTTCAAACATAATTTCTAAGCAGATCCAAGAGGTATTCAAGTCCAAGATCAAGTGGAACAAAGAATCAAGCTTTAAAACTTGGGTTTTTGGTGATTTTTCAAACAAATCCTTCACCAAGTAAGTTTGAAATTCAATTTTTGGTTCTAATAGCTTCATATGACTTAAATAAACATGATTGAATGATTGGTGAAGTTTCTAAATCATCAGAATTCAAAAACCCATTAAAAGGGTAATTTCGTTCAAAAACCGGATTTTTCAAAATTGTGAAAATTACGATTTTTCTTCACAAAACACTAGATATATGTCAAAAACTAAGATCTGGAGATTTTGGCTTGGAAAAACTACAAACAAATCGAGTTTGGCACACAAAGACCATGGCTAGCACATTGGTGGCCCCATCATGGCCGGACATGGCCCCAAGTGACACGGGCGCGGCCCTAGTGTGGCACGGAAGCGGCCCCAGCACGGCCCAGTGCGGCCCATGCGTGGCCCGTGTTCCCGGGCATTTGCAAATCGCGACCAAGGGGGCGCCGGCCATCCTCGGCCCTCATCGAGCCACCAAGGCCAAGGCCACCGGCTAAGGCCAAGGACAAGGCAAGGCCACTGAGCCACCACCTCAGCCCCACCGAGCCACCGCCGGTGGAATATTCCGGCGAATATTCCGACCAAAAGGAATATTCCGGCCAAAAGGAATATTCCGGCAGAAACCCTAATTTTGTCCGTTATGCGTTCTGAACTACGTTTCGCGCTCTGATTCGCAATCCGATGATCCGTTTTTGATAAAAAAGACACATTTTGAATCGATTCCGCGTTTCGGACTCGATTTCACGAACCGTTTTGAAATCCGATGACCCGATTTTTATCTGATTTCTGATTAACAATCCGGTTTCAATACAAAACTTAAATTAAGCATTGGTTTTCAATACGGCATCATACTCTTAATCTATTTCCCATTCTGGACTCGATTTTGCAATCAATTTCGGAATCCATAAATCTGATTTTTGATCTGAAAATCGATTAAGATTCTGGTTTTAACAACGAAATGTAATTAACATCGCTATATAATAAAATGAATATAATAATTCATTCCGAATTCAATCATTAATCAAAAGCAACGATTTTGACATTACAAGTTAACTAATAAGCGTATAACCTGGATTCTGAACGAGCTCGTAATCCGGAATCAGCTCGATGATTCGATTTACATTATCCTTAACATAAAATACATGGAAAGATATGATAATCCAATTCAAATATAAAGAACTCATAGATATTGATAAATTGCAGAATTCACCTCAGGTATTGCGTGATATTTCATTCACGTGGTACAAGTGCTCCAATAACACATGTTAGTTTCATAGACCCCCTTTTAAATGTTTTTTTTCCAAAACTCGGGGATTCTATTACAATAACAATATGGTTATATATTTCAATTACAGTGATGTACTTACATGATTTCATTACCCCTTTTCAAATCTTCGAATTCCTAAAACTCGGGGTTTGCATTACAATTACATTATGGTCACATATTTCAATTACAATGATACGCTTTCATGTTACTTATGCATTTCAACTATTGTCTGATGATTACATGAAAATTGTACCATGCTATCGTAAAAGTCCTCACATAACAACTGTAACCAACAAACTCATGGATGAGCAGGATGATAACAATGATAGTACTGTCGGGCTGACAAGCCCATTCACGATAGATAGCGTCTATCCTTGTGTGAATTGTCACACCCCGAGCCGGCGGGGTTGGATCGAAGTCCCCGTCGGGCGGAAGGTTCTCGGAGCGCGATATCGTAAATGATAATCGTGCTGATCAGATTGTTTACATAGCATCAATGTTAAGAATAATTAAGCACAACAAAACAATAACTAGGATTACAAAGTTAAATTACAAATGTCAAGGTTTGATAATTTAACTAAGTAAACCTATCCAAAAGAATCAACTATATCTATCTTGTATCTGTACAAGATATCAAAAGAGATTCATATTGATCTCAAAAGATGTGCTTCTTCAAAAGTCAACTTGGATCTATATCTGGGCATCCTAGCATGCAATCCTGAATCTTAGATTAATCATGTGCGTCACCTGAGAAGACATGTAAGAAAACAAGGTCAACACAATGGTTGGTGTCACACCCCCACCTCTCGTCACCTGATCATGATGTCACTGAAATGGTTGCGGAAGCATAGTGGTGATGTCTCCGAGATGAGGGGTGACTTACTTGATCCGATATCACAAGCACACAAATTAACTTAAAGTAAATACATTACAGGGTTTCGTCATTACAACCGGTATCAAAATTTACAACTAAGTTTATTACACAAATGACTTATTTAATTACAAGTGTTTAAAGTGCTGCCTCACCGGTTGGTCACTGTCTTCCTGCAAAAAGATTTAAATTTGAAACGTCAGCACAAAGCTGGTGAGTTCGTAAGTTCAAGTTCAAGTTCCACAATATGATATGTAATTATAAGTTCTCAAAATGGTCAGTTCCAGATAAACATGGGAACCGTATCTTGTTCCTTTCTGACGATATTGATCTACAAGATACTACCCGTCGGTAACATCTTAATGCCTCATTATCTTAATGTCTATCACAACATTAAGAAGTTCTAAAACAGGAAACAAACATTCACACAAGGGGTGTTGCAGCTCCCAGCAAATGGGTGGTCAACCGATAGTACTATCATTGTTTCCCCATTCGGCCCCACATGGGTTCACTAGATATAGTTCAAAAATGAGAACTTTTAAGTTCTGAGATAGTGTTCTGTTCTCAGGCAAAATCCCATGAAATTCACAAGTTCTCAACAATCACATGAAACCACGCAGATAACAGTGATACATATCATATGTTCAATAAAAGTTCAACAGTGTTCCCCGATGTTTATAAAAGATTAAAAATAAAAGGGGTTGTACGAAACTCACCTTATAATACAGATGTAGCAGAATACCTCACAACTGGTAATAAAGGGGTGATTGTGCATTTATTCATGATTAATGAGTTATTTAGATTTTAACTTACTGATTAGATCTTTTTGAACGTCCAATGTCAAAGACATTGCCTTGAAAGTCATCAAACCGATATTAAGTATTTAATTAGTTATTTTGTTATCATATCATACAATGTATGATAATGTAGGAACCTACATTGCATTAGATTCCCAATATAAGGTTGATGACGCTTTTGATTAATCAAAATACTCTCGGATTAACCAAATAGTTAATGTTGTTGATTATAATGCTAACACAGTTTCTAGATGGTTTAATGACTTAGGAATGATTAATCCTTGTTATTGGTTACCCAAATATCATGAAATATCACAATGTAGTATTAAAGTAGGTTTAACAATCATGTTTAACATACTAATCTGACTGTTATCATAAACATCAGATAATCGATCCAATGAGTATGTTAATGATTGTGATTAGTTTGAAACACTTAGATTTAACCTTTGCATTTCAAAGATTAATCAAACTAATCACCTACATTGTCATAATCAAATGGTTTAAACCATTATAATCATGGGTATGATTTCATGCAAACTGGGCATTACAACTGGTCAAAACAAGGATTTAACCGTTAAAACATCGTGTTCTTCACTTATAAACAATCCTAGCCATCATCTAGGCAATAATCAACAACCCTAACTATCTCATTACGTTCAAAAACAAGATCTAATCAATCAAAATCAAACTAGAAGGTTAAAACGAACCGTTACCTGATCTGACGGATTTCTGCCGTTAAAAAAATGATCAGGGCTTATAACAACGTTCCTGGAGGCGATCCATGCGATCAAAAGACATTGAAATGGTGATTTTATGGTTTAGGATGCTCAACTTTCGTCTACGAAGGAAGAAAAGTCGAATAGAAGGATAAAATGAAGCTCCCCATGCGATCTGATCCGTTTTAAAAATTTTTGCCGACATATGGACCCGGGCGCATCGCCCCAACTGGGTGCATGGCCCGGGGCGTGCTGCCCCACGGGGGTTTCTTCCAATTTTTAGTTAATCTTCGTTTCGCGATTCCGGGAGCATACGAACTCCGTTTTGCGCACGGTTTTCGCCTACGTCCACGATTTTTCGAGCTCTTTCCAATGGTTATAATCTCAAGACCTAAAGAGTTCAAAATATTTGACCTCTTATCTATTGCTATATTCGATTCAGCGTATCTTGAAATCGAAGCCTCGTTTCGTGATTTCGCTTACATTCATTCTCTTTATTTTTGAGTTATGATTCTATACATGAAATCGGTTGGTCGCCTATTTGAATAAGCATTAGGTGATGGATGTTTCTTTGCGATTTACTAACATTATTTCTCACATCCTATCAACCTGTAATAAGTACAATCATCAAATCAACATGGATGTCTACAACGATCACATGTTGTCATATCATTGATGACGTAATTCTCAACTACAGTTGTCACAATTGGTGAGTTCATGTAGTTTTTATGTAAAAATAGTTTAAAAATCCTTTGAATGACAACCTTAACCTCATCATTAACCACCTATCCGTCTGTTTCAGTATGCTTATATATAGGGCATATGTAGTGCACAAGCCCCCGCCACCGTCCCACCACATACCAAACCACATGATATATTGTTCCTGTTGATAATTAAACGTTTCATCCTACATGTTTGATTCCATAACGTTTGATTCTGTGAATTAGATTACCCTGTAATTGTTCACCTTGATTCCCTGAATGACAACCCTAACCTCACTAACAACCACCTATGCTATCCAACCAAGTATGCTTATATATAGGGCATATGTAGGGGACAAGCCCCAGCCACCGTCCCACCACATACCGGGCTGCTTAACATATTGTTGTTAATGATAATTAAGCATTTCATCCCACTAATTTGATTCCACGACATATGATTCTTAGCATTTGTTTTCCCCGAAATGACAACCTTAACCTCACTAACAACCACCTATGCTATCCAACCAAGTATGCTTATATATAGGGCATATGTAGGGGACAAGCCCCAGCCACCGTCCCACCACATACCGGGCTGCTTAACATATTGTTGTTAATGATAATTAAGCATTTCATCCCACTAATTTGATTCCACGACATATGATTCTTAGCATTTGTTTTCCCCGAAATGACAACCTTAACCTCACTAACAATCACCTATGTTATCCAACCAAGTATGCTTATATATAGGGCATATGTAGGGGACAAGCCCCAGCCACCGTCCCACCACACACCGGGTTGGTTAACATATTGTTATTAATGATAATTAAGCATTTCATTCCACTAATTTGATTCCACGACATATGATTCTTAGCATTTGTTTTCCCCGAAATGACAACCATAACCTCACTAACAACCACCTATGCTATCCAACCAAGTATGCTTATATATAGGGCATATGTAGGGGACAAGCCCCAGCCACCATGCCACCACATACCGGGCTGCTTAACATATTGTTATTAATGATAATTAAGCGTTTCACTCCACTACCTTGATTCCATAGCATATAAGTATTAATTTTAAGAGGCACCATTATGGACAGCTGATCACCATAGGGAATTCAGCATCCATCCATAATGGTCCTAAATATGACTCGTGACATGTTATGATAGAGAAACCTTCAAGTTGACACAAAGTCAACTAGAAGAACCCAATCATTCTAGTCACTTGTCATAACCATGGATGAATCAAGAAGAACACTGAATGGCTAGTAGGGGTTGACACACAGGTCAACACGCGGCGGCCAATCAGTCTGTCTTACATGACTCTAACAAAGAACACTGATGACTAGTAGGGGTTGACACACAGGTCAACACGCAGCGGCCAACAGTCTGTCTTACAATGTCCTATAGATTTAGCATACAAGTTTAACGCATTCACATAGTTTCACTGATGACTAGTAGGGATTGACACACAGGTCAACACGTTGCGGTCAATCAGTCTTTTGTTTAAGCATCCCAATGTTTCAAGCATTCCAAGTGTTCAAGCATCAAGGATTCCAAGTGTTCATGTATCTCAAGTATATCATGCATTCAAGTATTCAAGTATCCCAAGTGTATCAAGTATTCACGTGTTTTCAAGTATTCTAAGTATAACAAGCCTTCACGTATTTTCAAGTATCTCACGTATATAAGTATTTCTAAGCATATAAGTTTCAAGTTAAGGTTAAGCAAATCATTGTAAGTGTAAAGCAATTTAATACTTTACTAAGAGCGTAGAACATTAACTTTCTGAGATAATTGTATAAAGCATTAGTGTTTAGTTTAAGTATTTTCAAAGCCTTAAGATTTTGTATGTAGTTAAACTTAGAGGTTATAAGTTCAACCCCAATTGTACAGTTTAAGCACATAACTTATAGCCTAAGTATTTAGCTCAAAGTTTAAGTATTACGTTTATATCATAAGCGTTTATTTAGCATAAACTTTAGGCTTCAAATCTATATTGTAAGCCTTAAGTATATAGTTTAAACTTCTCGTTTGTAGTATAAGTATCAAGTTTATAGCTTCTCAAAGTATACTAGTTTCCAGTTTGATCACAAAGTGTTTGTATAATGTAAATAAGTATAAAGTAAATAGCATTAGCTATTTACACTATAGCATTAGTCTTTGTTTTCCAAACAAGCATTTCAAATTCAAGCATTAGTATAAGCATTGTAAATATGTGTAAAAGCATTTAATAAACATTTCAATTATTGTTTAACATGCTTCTCAGTCCCGAAGTAAAACAAAAGGTTTGAAAAGGGAGAAATGAACTCACCTTGTGTTTGAAGTGGTTGACTATGTAAATACAATGTTGCATGCACTCGTTGTAGTAATTGTTGTTGTGTTCAAGTTCCTGTATTGATTTCGCATTGTATGTAATTCATGAGTATAAGTATTTGAGCAAGTGTTTGTGTACTTGCTTGAGTTAGCTTTAACTTGGCTAACACTCTCTAGTCTTGTTCATTATCCGGCCCGGAATCCACTATATTACGTAGGGTATTATTGATCTTCTTTCATTGTTTGAAATCTTTCAATTTCAAGTTTAGTCTAAAAGTTATGTTCTCTAATTCAACCTTAAGCTTTTGCATGCTTTGTGTAATACACTTCTCATCACCTTTTTAATAACCAAAAGTGATAATTTATACATGAGTTTGCCATTCGTTTTAAGTGTTTATTCATGTTTTCATTAGCCTCCTTAATTCATTGGACCGGATAATTCTTTGGGCCTGCCTATGGGTAAATGGGCCGTGAAGTGCGTGGGGCAATTAAGTGTAACAAAATGTGTGGGCCGAGTGGATTTGATCTAGTGTTCAACCCGAGATGAATTGGGCCGCACGGTTAGGGTTCGGGCAAATTAGTTGGGCCGAACACTGTTATGGGCCTAGGATTTGGGCCTGCTACTTAATCGTGATCCAACATATCACATACAACAACCGGTGGCCTTAATCGATTCATTGGGTCGACTAAACAACTATGGGTTGAGATTAAAGTTGGGCCTACACGTTCATCTAATCACAAAAGTTGTGTTGGGCCACCAGAAAAAGAAATGGTCGAATAATGATACCAGCGAACCCTCGCTTTCACTTCAGCCAAGGTTCGGCTGACTCATGCATGCCATTCGGCTGGTACAGGTTCGTAGCTCACCAGGTGTTTTAAATAGAGAAGGTTCATGGCATCTTAACATTAGGTTCGCGGCAGAGGGTTCGTCATGCACGTAAAGGTTCGGCTGGGACAAGGCTGCTTAGGGTTCGGCTTTGTAAACACCCAGCGCATAGGTTCGCCCCTGCCCTCAAGGGTTCGGCTGATGTGGTTAGGTTCGCTGCATGGGTGGGGTTCGGCCAGATTGGAAATGGTTCGGCTTTGTGGGTTTCAGGTCGAAGGTTCAGCTAATGTTGACCAATGAACCAATGGTTTGTATATGATGCTAGGTTCGCCAAGGGGTTGGTAGCCATAAGGGTTCGACAATCAAGGGGAGGGTTCGGCTGGTAACCCAAGGTTCGGTTAGGTGATGGTTAGCATGCATGGTTCATGGCTCCTACGTAGGTTCGGCTGTGAGTGCACGGACTCAAGATTCGGCTGAGTCACTGAAGGTTCGGTGGTAGGTAGCACGTGTCAAGGTTCAGCCCTATAGGAAACAAAGGTTCGGCCACCCTTGGAAGGGTTCGGCCATGGTGCAACCCACGAACCTGTATGGTTCGTCCTCTTCAGCTCCATCCCACATCACCTGTTCTAAAGTCAGTTACGAGAGAGAGTTAAGCTACCCAAGGATGTTCGAAGGTGCCAGTTTCAGTGGGTTAGGGTCTTAGATCGATTATATGTGTGTGTATTCGACTAGTGACAAGAAAACCCTAGTTTCACAAACTTTATGGTCTCATACCTCGAAAATGGCTAGAGTAAACCCCCGATCTGTTGTACTTCTACGTAGAGGACTTCAAGAGCTTCGTGTAGGTCCAAGAATCATCCGATTTCGTTGAGAAACGAGTGAGATCTCGAAGGTTGAAGATGAGAAAATCTAGTGAAAGAGAGGTGACGGGAGAGAGTGCTAGAGAGAGAGAGAGAAATGTGTGAAAATGAAAGAAAAGTGTTCTTTCAACGTTTATATACCCCGAGGGTATTCGGGTTCCTTTCGGTTACTCGTTTCATATTTTCGTCGTGTATCCTGCTCGTTACGCGCGCGTTTTTCGTATTTTAAATAAAAGAACATTTTTAAAATGTTCGGAAGGTGTTTATTTCTAGCAATTTGTTTAAATATTATTTTCTTGAATTTTCTATCGTAAATTATTATTTTTACGCGTTTAATTATTTATTCGCGTATTTTGCTTTACAAATCTTAACTTAAAATAGTTTCGTTTTAACTTCTTTCGGATGAGTTTCAAAATTGTAAAATAGGAAATATTATATTTCCTTAAATTTATTATCGTTCGTATCGTCGTTCATTTCGTTTCGTCAGAAAACGTCACTTACGCGCGTTTTCGTACAGAGCGCTAACTCTACGAACATGATCGTACGTTCCACTTTCTGATTTTGTTTTCTACTTTTCAATCATCGTTTCAGATCGTTAAACTATCAGATCTATTCGTACAGATCGTCACCTATACGAATACTTCATCGGTTTAACATTCTGTAACAACAACTGTTATAGTTTTGTTCTGTTTATCCTCACATACGCTTAAACCTAATAAGACAAAATTAAACATGTATGCATCTATTCATGATTGTCTGATGTGTTTTCTGACTGTTTAAACCATAAGGTTTAAATCAGACTTTCAGAAACATCGTGTAATAGTTTATGTTTATAACCGAATGTTAATAGCTTCTAAGTATTTTTCCTTGATTGTGTCTGAGTTACTGTACAAGTTACTCTACAGATTACTGTTCCGGTAATGATTCCGGCACAGATGTTACATGAATGCATGTTACCATTTATTACATTACAAGATAACAGCTTAATGCAACGATAGGCATTAAGAGTGAGGCTAAGGTTTTACCTTCGGGTTTTGCAGCCAATTACTTTACAGTCACATAGGCTTTGGTTATGGGTTTTCATGGTGAATCATATTCATAAAGTTGTGTATGCCTGCATACTTATCATGTCATATTATGTTATATCAAATCATATCATATCAATTTTATTACATCAATGAACTCACAATCAACCTTGCTGATCTTTTACATTACAAAAACCAATTTCAGGTGAACAATGAATAACAAAAGAAACAAAGGCGAGGATGCACAACAGGATCACACGTTAGGAAACCTTTTTCTACGGATGAATGTAACACAAACGTTGAAGTTTTAACATATCATGTAACATAATTTATGTTTAGAATGCCATGTATGTGTTTTGATACAACCACATCGAAATTCACACCCATCTCGGAGACTTTACCACCAAGCTTCCGCGACGTGTTATGTCAGTTACCGACTTCATATATCATAAAGTGATTACATCAGGTGATAGAAGAGATGTGGGTGTGGCAGGTTGGTATCAGAGCCAATGGTTATAGAGAATTAAGTTAAATTAGTGACTTAGACTGTAACCTCTATGCTCAAATAGTAACACAGAGTGCACATTGAGTGTCGTATTACAAATTTCAATCGATTAGTATTCTTATATACTAATACTCATATCTCATACGTAACTAAATGTCACACCCCGAGCCGGCGGGGTAGGATCGGGTTCCCCGACGGGCGGAAGGTTCCCGGGGCGCGATATCGTGAGTGATAATCGAAATGATCAGATTGTTTACATTGCACATGATATATAAATGAGAAACTTGCTAGAATAAAATAGAATTACAAAGTTAAATTACATCAGTTAAGTTTATAATTTAACAATTTAAATCTACTATAACATCATAAATCTTCAATCTTGTATCTGCACAAGATATACAAAATAACTGTGTATGATGTCCAAAAGTATGCAGGTCCAAAAGCTAGGTCCTCTATCTGTAACCTAGTCTAAAAGAGACAACTCTTCAGTTGACCTGTTCGTCACCTGAGAAGTCATGCAAAAATAAAGTCAACACATGGTTGGTGAGTTCATTAAGTTTTATAAAATGAATTTGAATAACTTAATGGCAACCTTAACCTCACCATTAACCACCTATACCGTCCAGCTTAGTATGCTTATATATAGGGCATATGTAGGGTCGAACTTACCGCCCGCCCAGCCACCGTCCCACCATATACCATACCACATGATATATTGTTCCTGGTGATAATTAAGCATTTCATTTCACTACTTTGATTCCATGACCTATGATTTATAGCATTTGATTACCCTGAAAATGTTTACCTTGATCCCTCGAAGTGACAACCTTAACCTCATAACAACCACCTATGCTATCCAATCAAGTATGCTTATATATAGGGCATATGTAGGGGACAAGCCCCAGCCACCATCCCACCACATACCGGACTGCTTAACATGTTGTTATTAATGATAATTAAGCGTTTCACTCCATTCACCTCTGATTTAGATTCTGATTACTACACTTTGATTTACCGCTGCTCCTCTTGAGTTCATCATAGTTACATGATTTCCCAAAAGTCAGTGATAGAAATAAAATATTAAATATTTCATTAAATAAATAAATAAAACATTTAAATACAACTAAGACATGATGATTGGGCCTTATTTGACTAAATCAATTAGACTTAGTTGTTGGTGGTTGTCCAAGTTGTAACCTCTCACACGTGACCCATGCCAGGCATAACTCACAAGCAGTACCCTGAACTGACTGGGATTTTAATGTTTTGCCCTTACAGCTTGGCCCAATGGTCTTCTGTACATGCGGGGACTTTAAGGATATCCTTTGATTCTTGATCTCTTTGATTCTCTTGATATGACTTTGATATTGATTTCCCTTGATAGTTCATGTTATTGCCCGTATAGCCTGACTACAAGAGTCTTCTATACCTGAAGGGGACTTTATATGTGTGTTACACGTGGTCTTGATTCCCTATACAACTGACATCCACCTTAACTCAAATATTAATGATTTCATTAGATTGTAATGATTTCATTATTTCAATGATTCACACACATTTATGATTTCTGATTCCTTGAGTCTCTTGATCTTGATCTTTAGAATTTCCATGATTCACAATGATAATTGATTCTTGATTATGATTCTTTATTCTTAGATCCCACACTGAATTAGATTTCCTTTAACTATGATCTTTTGATTTAGTTCCTTTGATTTCACTTTGAATTTAGATTCTTGAATTTGAGCTTCATGGACTAAGGGTTTATTTAGAGTTTAGATTTAAAGTATTACTCATAAGAGTAATTTAATTAGCTTGATAATTTGATCTGTTTAATAGTTACCTAGACAGGAGCCTAGGAGTATCAACAAACATATATATGTAAAACATATAATAAATAAAAGCATTTAAATAAACAGTTTAAAATAAAACAGTTTACTCATGCTTCTCAGCCCCGCGTTTTAAAACAAAATGTTAGAAAAGGGGCAATGAACTCACATGTGCTGCTATGTAAATGACCTAACACAAAATGCGCGCTCTTGCTGTAGCTTAGGTTCCTTCAGTTCCTGAGTTATTTTATAAGAATTCGAATATAATAAGTACGCGTAAAAGCCGTCGTATCTAGGCCTTTGTCTCGGTGTGTGTAACTAAGTGTCCTAATTCCCATGTTTAATTACAACACTTAAGATAAATTTTACAAAAATTTGGGAAGAGTCTCCTTTGTATTTAGTACAATTCCAGGCAATGATATTGTCTATTTTACAATAAAATCTCAATCAATAATATTTCAACTAACTTATATAACTAAATAACTTAAAAGAAACCAATGACATTTATCAATTTCATTTCAATTTAAACAAGATTTTAGAACATTATTGAATTTGATTTAAATAAATTCACAATGCCTTCATTTTATCAAAATATCATTACTTGAGTTTAATTAATCATTTAATGTATGATGGGCTTAATTAAGCCCCATTGGGCCCACTTAGGCCTAATAACAACCTTTGATCTCAGTTGATTATAAGATTTGCATCTTTGATTCTCATGAATATTCCATCATCAATTTGATTCCATGCACACACCTACAACTCATAGCATATTACATGCATATAAGTATCCTTAAGTTCCTATGCATTAAATCACACTAAACCCCAATATCTTTGTTGTTTGACAATTATGCCTTGGTTCATTCTAAAACAAAATTACATGAAATTTACTCCTCTTGATCATTCTCATGCACACACATGACTTATATCACGCACGTACAAGTTCATAAATTCCCATGCACGATAGAAACTAGGGGTTTTTGATAATCCTCACCTTGATGTTCACATTAGGTAGCGAACCTAGCGCCTAAACCAATAGGTTCGGCTGACACTTCTAAACCCACGAACCCTCAAGGTTCGGTTATGTTGAATTTAACTAATTCCAGGTTCGTCTAACTGATAGTTCGGCTAGAAGGTTCGCTCCTCGTTAGGTTTGTGTGAAATTCAGCTATAGTGTTGAAGGGTTCGTGACCAAGATGGTTCGCTAAATCAATGTGAAGTTTCGGCTGAAAACCACCTTAGGTTCGTTAACTAAGGTTCGGTTCTAGACGAAAGGTTCGGGATCTCTAGAGCTTCGGCTAGGGTTCGCCATGCAAGGTTCATTGCAGGTTTAACACAGGTTCGTTGCAGGTATGACCCAGGTTCATTGCAGGTATGACCCAGGTTCGTTGCAGGAAGTAATAGGTTCGATGCAGGGTTCGTCCATACTGAAAGGTTCGGCTAGTAGATCTCCTAGGTTCGGCCGATTATTCACTCAGCTCACCAGGGTTCGGCCGAGTTGCTACCAACGAACCTGAATTCGTTTTCTTCTCCAACGATTCCCACCTGTTACAACTCAATTCCTAGTGTTTTCTAGTGGCTAGCCATGGCTTATCTCCAAGTTTTTTTTTAAGTGTTTAAAGCTAATTATCTTAGCAATAATTACAACAACTCATGAAACCCTATAAAACCGAATTCAAAGTGAATATTTACCTTAGATTTCGTGGATGAAAGTTTACAATACTTGCACTTCTGAAATCTACAAGATGAGAGGAACGTCTTGGCACCAAATTTGCTTGAATCCACCAAGATTTGAGCCCAAATTTGTAGAGAGAAGATGGTTTTCTTGTGAAGAAACTAGAGAGAGATAACAAAAGAGAGAGAGAAATGGGTGATAATGGTGGTGGTTGTGACATTAATTGTCACATTAAATGTGGGATAAAATACCCACTCGTTCGGTCTCGTTCGGTTTCGCGTAACATACCGGTTTGCAAAATTTTCGCGACGAAACGACACAGTTTATAAAATTAGAATTCATTTAATTATTCTAGGTTGTGATTCCTAATAAATTAACTAATATCTTCTGTTTATTTAAATTTAAAATATTTAATTAATTGTTTAAATTGAATCGTACGGTCGTCGCGCGTATTCGTTCGAATCGTCACTCGTACGAACACGACGATAAATATACTTTTCAATATTGTTTTCTAATTATAGAATATCATTCAGAACGTTAAACTTTCAGATATATGCGTACAGATCGTCACCTATACGAATAATCCGTCGATTTAGCATTCACATAACAATATTCGTGTTGTTTTGTTCTTTAAAGCCTCACATACGTTTTTACATAATACATCCTAACAAAAATCACATGATGGTTCTGTATTGTCAAATAATTATCTGACTCAAGAACCCTATTCTGAACTTTGTTTTACGAATTGAATCTGAACTGTGCTTTGATAACATGAAATGAAAATGATATACAATTGATAACTGAAATATGACCTGATTTACTGTTCATGTACTGTAGAGATCACTGTTCCGGTGACAGTTCCGACACTGATGTTACAGTCTCCCCTAGTTAGAGAAATTTCGTCTCGAAATTTAAGAGTTGTTATCGGGTACAGCATCCTCTTCAAACAGTTGGGGATACTTTGACTTCATGTGATCTTCACGTTCCCAAGTAAACTCGGGCCCGCGTCTTGAGTTACATCAAACCTTTACAATAGGAATACGGCTTCGCGTCAGTTGTTTAACCTTCCGATCCATAATCTCCAAAGGTTCCTCAATGAAATGTAATTGTTCATCCACTTGAATTTCTTCCATCGAAATGACAAGTGATTCGTCAGCAAGGCATTTCTTTAGGTTTGAGACGTGAAAAACATCATGCACCCCACTGAGTTCATCCGGTAATCTCAGTCGATAAGCTACTGGACCAATACGTTCGGTGATTTAGAACGGTCCTACGTATCGTGGTGCTAATTTGCCTTTCGTTCCAAAGCGTACAACGCCTTTCCATGGGGATACCTTCAACATTACACGGTCTCCCACTTGGAATTCCAACGGCTTACATCGTTTGTCGGCGTAACTCTTTTGTCTGCTCCTTGTAGCTTGTAGTCTTCTTTGAATCTGAGCTATCTTGTCAGTGGTTTCTTGAATAAGTTCTGGCCCAGTTATTCGATTGTCTCCAATTTCAGTCCAACAAATCGGTGATCGACATTTCCGGCCATAAAGAGCCTCGAATGGTGCACATCCGATACTGCTGTGGTAACTGTTATTGTAGGAGAACTCGATCAGTGGCAAATGGGAATCCCAATTCCCACCAAAATCCAACACGCAGGTTCTTAACATGTCCTCTAGGGTTTGAATAGTACGTTCGCTTTGACCATCCGTTTATGGGTGGTAAGCTGTACTCAGATTTAACTGTGTCCCTAGAGATTCCTGCAGTGATTGCCAGAACCTTGATGTGAATCTGCTTTCTCTATCGGAAATAATAGACATTGGCACACCGTGGCGTACCACTATCTCGTTGATGTACAATCTTGCCAGTTTATCCATGGTGAAGTTCTCACGCATGGGCAAGAAATGAGCAGATTTTGTTAAACGATCAATGATCACCCAAATTGTATCATGACCACTGGAAGTGCGGGGTAGCTTGGTAATGAAATCCATAGCTATTTGTTCCCACTTCCAGAGCGGAATCTCAGGCTGTTCCAGTAGACCAGACGGTCTCTGGTGTTCCGCATTTACCTTCGCACACGTTAGGCATTGACCGACGTATTCGGCTACGTCCTTCTTCATTCCAGGCCACCAATAAAATCCACGCAAGTCTTGGTACATTTTATCAGCGCCTGGATGAACAGAGTATTTAGTTTTGTGTGCTTCATCGAAGATTAGTCTTCTCAATTCGTCTACCGCCGGGATCCATATACGATCCTGGTAGTAGATCATTCCATCAGGCTTAGTCTCAAGGTGTTTCTCTGCTCCGCAATCAAGTTCCTTCTTCAGATTACCTCGATCAACTGATTCTTGTTGTGCCTGAATGATATTGTCTCGTAAGCTCGTCTGTACAGTCATTCCCATTGCTCTAACGCGCAAGGGTTTGACCCGTTCCTTCCGGCTTAAGGCATCAGCTACAACGTTCGCCTTTCCCGGATGGTACTTGATCACGCAATCGTAATCATTCAGAAGTTCAACCCAACGGCGCTGTCGCATGTTGAGTTCCTTCTGATCAAAAATATGTTGCAGACTTTTATGATCAGTGAATATGGTACACTTGGTGCCATATAAGTAATGCGTCCAAATCTTCGAAGCGAAGATTACTGCTCCCAGTTCAAGATCATGAGTAGTGTAGTTCTTCTCATGAACTTTTAACTGCCTTGATGCATAGGCTATGACTTTGTCCCGTTGTATTAACACACAACCAAGTCCCTGATGGGAAGCATCACAGTATACAACAAAGTCATCACAGCCTTCTGGGAGAGATAGAATTGGAGCATCACATAATTTCTGTTTCAATATCTGAAAAGCATCTTCTTGTTTCTGCTCCCAGACAAACGGTTCACTTTTCTGGGTTATTTTAGTGAGTGGCAAAGCTATCTTAGAAAAATTCGAGATGAACCTTCTATAATAACCCGCCAATCCCAGAAAAGACCGTATCTCCGTTGGCGTCTTCGAAGTATCCCAGTTCTTTATCGCCTCGATCTTGGCAGGATCAACGTGTATTCCTTCGCCGTTGACTACATGACCCAGAAATTGAACTTCTCTAAGCCAAAATTCACATTTAGAGAATTTAGCATAGAGTTGTTCTTTCTTCAGCAGCTCCAAGATCCTTCTAAGGTGTTGTTCATGATCTGCCTTGTTCTTAGAATAAATCAGTATGTCATCAATAAAGATAATGACAAACTGATCCAAGTACGGCTTGCACACTCGGTTCATGAGATCCATGAAAATTGCTGGTGCATTTGTCAATCCGAAGGGCATCACCATAAATTCATAATGCCCGTATCTTGTTCAGAAGGCCGTTTTCGGTATGTCTTCATCTTGAACTCTCAGCTGATGATATCCAGACCGCAAGTCAATCTTTGAAAAGTATTGAGATCCTTGCAGTTGGTCAAACAAATCATCAATCCTCGGTAATGGATACCGATTCTTGATGGTTAGTTTGTTCAGCTCCCTGTAATCTATGCACATTCTGAACGATCCGTCTTTCTTTTTCACGAACAAGACCGGAGCTCCCCAAGGTGAGTAGCTCGGTCTAATGAAACCTTTATCAAGTAACTCTTGTAACTGATTTGACAATTCATGCATCTCCGAAGGTGCTAGCCTGTAAGGAGATTTAGCAACAGGAGTTGCTCCTAGAATTAAGTCAATACGAAACTCTACCGGCTGCACAGGTGGCAAACCTGGTAGGTCTTCAGGAAACACTTCAGGATACTCTTTTACTACTGGTACATCTTGAATCTTTTTCTTATCCTTCTCCTTTTCCACCACATGAGCCAAGAACGCCACGCACTGCTTCTGTAGACACTTACGCGCCTTTATGCAAGAGATGATTTTGACATTTCGTTTTGCTTGATCCCCTTTCACCTCCAATACACGATCATTAGGCAATGGAATTCGAAGCAGCTTTTCAGAACAGATGACTTCCACTCGGTTGGAAGAAAGCCAATCCATTCCAACAATAATGTCGAAACTACCCAACTCCATCGGTATCAAATCGATGGTGAATATATGACCGTTAAGTGTCAACGGGCAATTTCTATAAACTGTGCTAACTGTAATCTGTTTCCCGTTAGCTACCTCTATAATGTAAGGGGAATCTAACTGTTCTTCTATAGAATCTAATTGGCATGCAAAATCGGCTGAGATAAAACTCTGATCTGCACCAGTGTCAAATAGAACAGAAGCATACAAGTCATGTAAGAGAAACGTACCAGTGACCACATTCGGGTCCTGGCGCGCAGCTGGTGCTCCAATGGCAAAGGCTCATCCACGAGGTGCTTGAACTGCGGGTTGTGCCTTCTTCGGGCAGTTCTTCGCAAAGTGGCCTTGTTTGCCACAGTTATAGCATCCACCATTGTTCTGATTAGCTGGTGGAGGGAGAGCCAAAGCAGCATTGTTGACTGCTAGATTTTGTGTAACTCTGCACTGTTGGACCCAGTGCCCTTTCCTTCCACAACCTGTGCATTAACGGCACTGGTTGCTTGCAGCATGGTGGTACTGACACTTAGTATACAAAGGATGTGGACCATTATACTGTTTCTTGGGCACATTTGGTTGTGCCACGGCTACTTGGTTGAGAGGAGTAGCCACAATGTAGTTCTTGATGAATTTCTGTTTCTTCTTAGGATGTTGCTGGTGATGTGGCTTCTTTGAAGACTCTTCCTTTCTCTTACCCGTGTCAGCCTCTTTCTTCAGAACTCCAGAGGCAACCATTAGATCAGTGAGTTTTCCAGACAATCTCACTACAGACTCGACAGTGGTAGGGTTGGCTGAAACAACCATGCCCTGAATGCAGGCGGGGAGTCCACTTACATATCTGTCTATCCTCTTCTCTAAAGTTGGTACCATGTCCGGCACCAAGGCAACTAACTCGTGATAACGAGTTGTATACCCCATGTGATCAGCCCCTTTCATCACATGGTTTGACAATTCGACCTCCAGTTTCTGCATCTCGTTCTTGGGGCAGAACTCTGTTCTCAGTAATGTCTTGAAATCTTCCCATGGCATGGCCATAGCTTCTTCTCTTCCTCTAGCATTGACTTTACCATTCCACCAAGTCAAAGCCCGCTTGTTGAATGTTCCAGCTGAGTAACGGACTTTGTGGTGCTCTGGGCAGCTACAAAGATCCAGAGTAGCTTCTATATTTTCAATCCATTGGATTAATCCAACGGCTCCTTCAGACCCATTAAAGCTGGGTGGTTTACATCCTACAAATGACTTGTAGGAGTAATGGGATGATCCTCCAGTATTTCCACCGGCTTCTCTAGATGAGTTGCCAGTGTTGTTGATCTCATTGCGGAGACAAAGGAACATCTCCGGTATTGCCTCTTTCATCTGATTTTTCGTCTCGCTACTCAGTAACGTCACCAGAGCGATAGTAGCAGGATCCAGAGTCGGTGTTGTGCCCGACCCAGATGGTTGAGTAATCAAAGGAGGAGGGGAGGTGGAGGAGGTGGTGGTGGTGGTGGTGGTGAATCATTTGGTGACAGTGTAGAAGAGTGTGGAGCCAAGTCTCGTGGTGGTAGCTGTATCAAGGGAGGCTGTCTTCTAGGCGGCATTCTGATCATAACCAATAAAGTTATTGGTTAGTGCAATGATCAGATATAGAAGACAGTATGCAAGAAAATTCCTAAGTCCTGTTTCTCTATATGCAGGGTCCCTAGGTTATAGTCTAGGCCAAACCATTTAAATAAGTGACCTATATTTCTCTATAACCATGGCTCTGATACCAATCTGTCACACCCCGGGCCGACGGGGTAGGATCGGGTTTCCCCGACGGGCGGAAGGTTCCCGGGGCGCGATATCGTGAGTGATAATTGAAATGATCAGATTGTTTACATTGCACATGATATATAAATGAGAAACTTGCTAGAATAAAATAGAATTACAAAGTTAAATTACATCAGTTAAGTTTATAATTTAACAATGTAAATCTACTATAACATCATAAATCTTCAATCTTGTATCTGCACAAGATATACAGAATAACTGTGTATGATGTCCAAAAGTATGCAGGTCCAAAAGCTAGGTCCTCTATCTGTAACCTAGTCCAAAAGAGACAACTCTTCAGTTGACCTGTTCGTCACCTGAGAAGTCATGCAAAAATAAAGTCAACACATGGTTGGTGAGTTCATTAAGTTTTATAAAATGAATTTGAATAACTTAATGGCAACCTTAACCTCACCATTAACCACCTAAACCATCCAGCTTAGTATGCTTATATATAGGGCATATGTAGGGTCGAACTTACCGCCCGCCCAGCCACCGTCCCACCACATACCATACCACATGATATATTGTTCCTGGTGATAATTAAGCATTTCATTTCACTACTTTGATTCCAGGACCTATGATTTATAGCATTTGATTACCCTGAAAATGTTTACCTTGATCCCCCCAAGTGACAACCTTAACCTCATCAACAACCACCTATGCTATCCAATCAAGTATGCTTATATATAGGGCATATGTAGGGGACAAGCCCCAGCCACCATCCCACCACATACCGGACTGCTTAACATATTGTTATTAATGATAATTAAGCGTTTCACTCCATTCACCTCTGATTTAGATTCTGATTACTACAATTTGATTTACCGCTGCTCCTCTTGAGTTCATCATAGTTACATGATTTCCCAAAAGTTAGTGATAGAAATAAAATGTTAAATATTTCATTAAATAAATAAATAAAACATTTAAATACAACTAAGACATGATGATTGAGCCTTATTTGACTAAATCAATTAGACTTAGTTGTTGGTGGTTGTCCAAGTTGTAACCTCTCACACGAGACCCATGCCAGGCATAACTCACAAGTAGTACACCTGAACTGACCGGGATTTTAATGTTTTGCCCTTACAGCTTGACCCAATGGTCTTCTGTACATGCGGGGACTTTAAGGATATCCTTTGATTCTTGATCTCTTTGATTCTCTTGATATGACTTTGATATTGATTTCCCTTGATAGTTCATGTTATTGCCCGTATAGCCTGACTACAAGAGTCTTCTATACCTGAAGGGGACTTTATATGTGTGTTACACGTGGTCTTGATTCCCTATACAACTGACATCCACCTTAACTCAAATATTAATGATTTCATTAGATTGTAATGATTTCATTATTTCAATGATTCACACACATTTATGATTTCTGATTCCTTGAGTCTCTTGATCTTGATCTTTAGAATTTCCATGATTCACAATGATAATTGATTCTTGATTATGATTCTTTATTCTTAGATCCCACACTGAATTAGATTTCCTTTAACTATGATCTTTTGATTTAGTTCCTTTGATTTCACTTTGAATTTAGATTCTTGAATTTGAGCTTCATGGACTAAGGGTTTATTTAGAGTTTAGATTTAAAGTATTACTCATATGAGTAATTTAATTAGCTTGATAATTTGATCTGTTTAATAGTTACCTAGACAGGAGCCTAGGAGTATCAACAAACATATATATGTAAAACATATAATAAATAAAAGCATTTAAATAAACAGTTTAAAATAAAACAGTTTACTCATGCTTCTCAGCCCCGCGTTTTAAAACAAAATGTTAGAAAAGGGGCAATGAACTCACATGTGCTGCTATGTAAATGACCTAACACAAAATGCGCGCTCTTGCTGTAGCTTAGGTTCCTTCAGTTCCTGAGTTATTTTATAAGAATTCGAATATAATAAGTACGCGTAAAAGCCGTCGTATCTAGGCCTTTGTCTCGGTGTGTGTAACTAAGTGTCCTAATTCCCATGTTTAATTACAACACTTAAGATAAATTTTACAAAAATTTGGGAAGAGTCTCCTTTGTATTTAGTTCAATTCCAGGCAATGATATTGTCTATTTTACAATAAAATCTCAATCAATAATATTTCAACTAACTTATATAACTAAATAACTTAAAAGAAACCAATGACATTTATCAATTTCATTTCAATTTAAACAAGATTTTAGAACATTATTGAATTTGATTTAAATAAATTCACAATGCCTTCATTTTTATCAAAATATCATTACTTGAGTTTAATTAATCATTTAATGTATGATGGGCTTAATTAAGCCCCATTGGGCCCACTTAGGCCTAATGACAACCTTTGATTTCACTTGATTATAAAATTTGCATCTTTGATTCTCATGTATATTCCATCCCTTTCTTAGATGTTAAACTAACTTAGACCCTATCATTATTCATCAATTTGATTCCATGCACACACCTACAACTCATAGCATATTACATGCATATAAGTGTCCTTAAGTTCCTATGCATTAAACCACACTAAACGCCAACATCTTTGTTGTTTGACAATTGTGCCTTGGTTCATTCTAAAACAAAATTACATGAAATTTACTCCTCTTGATCATTCTCATGCACACACATGACTTATATCATGCACGTACAAGTTCATAAATTCCCATGCACGATAGAAACTAGGGGTTTTTGATAATCCTCACCTTGATGTTCACATTAGGCAGCGAACCTAGTGCCTAAACCAATAGGTTCGGCTGACACTTCTAAACCCATGAACCCTCAAGGTTCGGTTATGTTGAATTTAGCTAATTCCAGGTTCGTCTAACTGATAGTTCGGCTAGAAGGCTTGCTCCTCGTTAGGTTTGTGTGAAATTCAGCAATAGTGTTGAAGGGTTCGTGACCAAGATGGTTCGCTAAATCAATGTGAAGGTTCGGCTGAAAACCACCTTAGGTTCGTGAACAAAGGTTCGGTTCTAGACGAAAGGTTCGGGATCTCTAGAGCTTCAACTAGGGTTCGCCATGCAAGGTTCGTTGCAGGTTTAACACAGGTTCGTTGCAGGTATGACCCAGGTTCGTTGCAGGAAGTAATAGGTTCGGTGCAGGGTTCGTCCATACTGAAAGGTTCGGCTAGGAGATCTGCTAGGTTCGGCTGATTATTCACTTAGCTCACCAGGGTTCGGCCGACTTGCTACCAACGAACCTGAATTCGTTTTCTTCTCCAACGATTCCCACCTGTTACAACTCAATTCCTAGTGTTTTCTAGTGGCTAGCCATGGCTTATCTCCAAGTTTTTTTTTAAGTGTTTAAAGCTAATTATTTTAGCAATAATTACAAGAACTCGTGAAACCCTATAAAACCGAATTCAAAGTGAATATTTACCTTAGATTTCGTGGATGAAAGTTTACAATACTTGCACTTCTGAAATCTACAAGATGAGAGGAACGTCTTGGCACCAAATTTATTTGAATCCACCAAGATTTGAGCCCAAATTTGTAGAGAGAAGATGGTTTTCTTGTGAAGAAACTAGAGAGAGAGATAACGAAAGAGAGAGAGAAATGGGTGAGAATGGTGGTGGTTGTGACATTAATTGTCACATTAAATGTGGGATAAAATACCCACTCGTTCGGTCTCGTTCGGTTTCGCGTAACATACCGGTTCGCAAAATTTTCGCGACGAAACGACACAGTTTATAAAATTAGAATTCATTTAATTATTCTAGGTTGTGATTCCTAATAAATTAACTAATATCTTCTGTTTATTTAAATTTAAAATATTTAATTAATTGTTTAAATTGAATCGTACGGTCGTCGCGCGTATTCGTTCGAATCGTCACTCGTACGAACACGACGATAAATATACTTTTCAATATTGTTTTCTAATTATAGAATATCATTCAGAACGTTAAACTTTCAGATATATGCGTACAGATCGTCACCTATACGAATAACCCGTCGATTTAGCATTCACATAACAATATTCGTGTTGTTTTGTTCTTTAAAGCCTCACATACGTTTTTACATAATACATCCTAACAAAAATCACATGATGGTTCTGTATTGTCAAATAATTATCTGACTCAAGAACCCTATTCTGAACTTTGTTTTACGAATTGAATCTGAACTGTGCTTTGATAACATGAAATGAAAATGATATACAATTGATAACTGAAATATGTACCTGATTTACTGTTCATGTACTGTAGAGATCACTGTTCCGGTGACAGTTCCGGCACTGATGTTACAGTCTCCCCTAGTTAGAGAAATTTCGTCTCGAAATTTAAGAGTTGTTATCGGGTTCAGCTTCCTCTTCAAACAGTTGGGGATACTTTGACTTCATGTGATCTTCACGTTCCCAAGTAAACTCGGGCCCGCGTCTTGAGCTCCATCAAACCTTTACAATAGGAATACGGCTTCGCGTCAGTTGTTTAACCTTGCGATCCATAATCTCCAAAGGTTCCTCAATGAAATGTAATTGTTCATCCACTTGAATTTCTTCCATCGAAATGACAAGTGATTCGTCAGCAAGCCATTTCTTTAGGTTTGAGACGTGAAACACATCATGCACCCCACTGAGTTCATCCGGTAATCTCAGTCGATAAGCTACTGGACCAATACGTTCGGTGATTTAGAACGGTCCTACGTATCGTGGTGCTAATTTTCCTTTCGTTCCGAAGCGTACAACGCCTTTCCATAGGGATACCTTCAACATTACACGGTCTCCCACTTGGAATTCCAACGGCTTGCATCGTTTGTCGGCGTAACTCTTTTGTCTGCTCCTTGTAGCTTGTAGTCTTCTTTGAATCTGAGCTATCTTGTCAGTGGTTTCTTGAATAAGTTCTGGCCCAGTTATTCGATTGTCTCCAATTTCAGTCCAACAAATCGGTGATCGACATTTCCGGCCATAAAGAGCCTCGAATGGTGCACATCCGATACTGTTGTGGTAACTGTTATTGTAGGAGAACTCGATCAGTGGCAAATGGGAATCCCAATTCCCACCAAAATCCAACACGCAGGTTCTTAACATGTCCTCTAGGGTTTGAATAGTACGTTCGCTTTGACCATCCGTTTATGGGTGGTAAGCTGTACTCAGATTTAACTGTGTCCCTAGATATTCCTGCAGTGATTGCCAGAACCTTGTTGTGAATCTGCTTTCTCTATCGGAAATAATAGACATTGGCACACTGTGGCGTACCACTATCTCGTTGATGTACAATCTTGCCAGTTTATCCATGGTGAAGTTCTCACGCATGGGCAAGAAATGAGCAGATTTTGTTAAACGATCAATGATCACCCAAATTGTATCATGACCACTGGAAGTGCGGGGTAGCTTGGTAATGAAATCCATAGCTATTTGTTCCCACTTCCAGAGCGGAATCTCAAGCTGTTCCAGTAGACCAGACGGTCTCTGGTGTTCCTCATTTACCTTCGCACACGTTAGGCATTGACCGACGTATTCGGCTATGTCCTTCTTCATTCCAGGACACCAATAAAATCCACGCAAGTCTTGGTACATTTTATCAGCGCCTGGATGAACAGAGTATTTAGTTTTGTGTGCTTCATCGAAGATTAGTCTTCTCAATTCGTCTACCGCCGGGATCCATATACGATCCTAGTAGTAGATCATTCCATCAGGCTTAGTCTCAAGGTGTTTCTCTGCTCCGCAATAAAGTTCCTTCTTCAGATTACCTCGATCAACTGATTCTTGTTGTGCCTGAATGATATTTTCTCGTAAGCTCGTCTGTACAGTCATTCCCATTGCTCTAACGCGCAAGGGTTTGACCCGTTCCTTCCGGCTTAAGGCATCAGCTACAACGTTCGCCTTTCCCGGATGGTACTTGATCACGCAATCGTAATCATTCAGAAGTTCAACCCAACGACGCTGTCGTATGTTGAGTTCCTTCTAATCAAAAATATGTTGCAGACTTTTATGATCAGTGAATATGGTACACTTGGTGCCATATAAGTAATGCGTCCAAATCTTCGAAGCGAAGATTACTGCTCCCAGTTCAAGATCATGAGTAGTGTAGTTCTTCTCATGAACTTTTAACTGCCTTGATGCATAGGCTATGACTTTGTCCCGTTGCATTAACACACAACCAAGTCCCTGATGGGAAGCATCACAATATACAACAAAGTCATCACAGCCTTCTGGGAGAGATAGAATTGGAGCATCACATAATTTCTGTTTCAATATCTGAAAAGCATCTTCTTGTTTCTGCTCCCAGACAAACGGTTCACTTTTCTGGGTTATTTTAGTGAGTGGCAAAGCTATCTTAGAAAAATTCGAGACGAACCTTCTATAATAACCCGCCAATCCCAGAAAAAACCGTATCTCCGTTGGCGTCTTCGAAGTATCCCAGTTCTTTATCGCCTCGATCTTGGCAGGATCAACGTGTATTCCTTCGCCGTTGACTACATGACCAAGAAATTGAACTTGTCTAAGCCAAAATTCACATTTAGAGAATTTAGCGTAGAGTTGTTCTTTCTTTAGCAGCTCCAAGATCCTTCTAAGGTGTTGTTCATGATCTGCCTTGTTATTAGAATAAATCAGTATGTCATCAATAAAGATAATGACAAACTGATCCAAGTACGGCTTGCACACTCGGTTCATGAGATCCATGAAAATTGCTGGTGCTTTTGTCAATCCGAAGGGCATCACCATAAATTCATAATGCCCGTATCTTGTTCGGAAGGCCGTTTTCGGTATGTCTTCATCTTGAACTCTCAGCTGATGATATCCAGACCGCAAGTCAATCTTTGAAAAGTATTGAGATCCTTGCAGTTGGTCAAACAAATAATCAATCCTCGGTAATGGATACCGATTCTTGATGGTTAGTTTGTTCAGCTCCCTGTAATCTATGCACATTCTGAACGATCCGTCTTTCTTTTTCACGAACAAGACCGGAGCTCCCCAAGGTGAGTAGCTCGGTCTAATGAAACCTTTATCAAGTAACTCTTGTAACTGATTTGACAATTCATGCATCTCCGAAGGTGCTAGCCAGTAAGGAGATTTAGCAACAGGAGTTGCTCCTAGAATTAAGTCAATACGAAACTCTACCGGCCGCACAGGTGGCAAACCTGGTAGGTCTTCAGGAAACACTTCAGGATACTCTTTTACTACTGGTACATCTTGAATCTTTTTCTTATCCTTCTCATTTTCCACCACATGAGCCAAGAACGCCACGCACTGCTTCTGTAGACACTTACGCGCCTTTATGCAAGAGATGATTTTGACATTTCGTTTTGCTTGATCCCTTTTCACCTCCAATACACGATCATTAGGCAATGGAATTCGAAGCAGCTTTTAAGAACAGATGACTTCCACTCGGTTGGAAGAAAGCCAATCCATTCCAACAATAATGTCGAAACTACCCAACTCCATCGGTATCAAATCGATGGTGAATATATGACCGTTAAGTGTCAACGGGCAATTTCTATAAACTATGCTAACTGTAATCTGTTTCCCGTTAGCTACCTCTATAATGTAAGGGGAATCTAACTGTTCTTCTATAGAATCTAATTGGCATGCAAAATCGGCTGAGATAAAACTCTGATCCGCACCAGTGTCAAATAGAACAGAAGCATACAAGTCATGTAAGAGAAACGTACCAGTGACCACATTCGGGTCCTGGCGCGCAGCTGGTGCTCCAATGGCAAAGACTCGTCCACGAGGTGCTTGAACTGCGGGTTGTGCCTTCTTTGGGCAGTTTTTCGCAAAGTGGCCTTGTTTGCCACAGTTATAGCATCCACCATTGTTCTGATAAGCTGGTGGAGGGAGAGCCAAAGCAGCATTGTTGACTGCTAGATTTTGTGTAACTCTGCACTGTTGGACCCAGTGCCCTTTCCTTCCACAACCTGTGCATTAACGGCACTGGTTGCTTGCAGCATGGTGGTACTGGCACTTAGTATACAAAGGATGTGGACCATTATACTGTTTCTTGGGCACATTTGGTTGTGCCACGGCTACTTGGTTGAGAGGAGTAGCCACAGTGTAGTTCTTGATGAACTCACCAACCATGTGTTGACTTTATTTTTACGTGCATTCTCAGGTGTCGAATAGGTTTAAGGTTTAGGATCTCAAGATACTTACTAGTGTGCCCAGTTAGAGGACCTAGTGAATTTTGATTGTGCATATATTTTGTCAACAACATGTGATTCATTTTTGTATATTTTGTACAGTAACAAGATATTGACTCATGATTCTTTTGATACATTTACATTGTTAAATTGTTGAACATCATGACTTTAATTTAACCTTGTAATCCTAGTTTAATGTTATTGTGTTTTAGTTATTCTCAATTATGTGCCTTGAATACAATCTAATCATTTTGATTATCACACGATATCACGCACAGAGACTATTCCGCCCGACGGGAAAATCGATCCAGTCCTCCAGCTCGATTATTACACTGAAGTAACTTTAGTGTAATTTTCAACAACTGAATGTTGCTAGAATATCAAATGGATGACACATAGTCACTTTCGAGTGCATTCATAGTCAGATCCGAAGTCACTTTTTACAAAACATTGAGAGATAACAACATAGCTCACTAAATGACTAGATGGGGTTGACACCATGTCAAAACTCAGAGGCCAAACAGTCTGCCTTATGAAGTCCTTGTGTGTGTATGTATGACTATTGACCGTTTCGTACCATGTGCACATGTACCTAATTACCAACCAGATCCCATCCACGTATACCCTATCCCAGGTATACGAACCACTGTATGTTTATGAGTTTGTATGATTTTGTATGAGTAAGTATGAGAAAGTATGAGTATGTATGAGAAAGTATGAGTATGTATGAGTATGTATGTGTATAAGTATTTCCAAAGTATGTATGAAATCCTTGTTTATAAGTATAGCATTTTAATAAAAATAGATATGAAAAGACATGATAAGATTCTTATAAAACATCTAACATGCTTCTCAGTCTCGCAGTTTATAAAATAAAACAGTTGAAAATGGACAAAGAATTCACCATGCTTTGTCAAGTGACGAACATGTTTAAGTTTTAGGAGCTTAGGATACTTGCTAGTGTGCCCAATTGGAAGACCTAGTGACTCTTGATTGTTCATATATTTTGTCAACAACATGTGAATCGTTTTTGGATATTTTGTACAGTTACAAGATAGATTGACTCAAGATTCTTTTGATAGGTTTACATTGTTAAAATATTGAACACGATGATTGAAATTAACTTTATAATCCTAGTTTAATGTCATTGTGTTTTAGTTATTCTCTCAATTATATGCCTTGTATACAAGCTGATCATTTTGATTATCACATAATATCGCGCACACTATTCCACCCGACGGGAAAGTCAATCCAGCCCGCCGGCTTGGTGTGTGTGACATCCGGTACGAAACCGTCAGGAGACTCTACAGGAGTACTACAGTTACAAGCCTTAGAATAAATAACTAAGTGTAATTATCTAATAAACTATGAACAAAGTACAAAACAAAAGAACAAATGTGATATCATAGAACAAGACGAACAGAAACAACACAGATGACAATGTGTGTTGAAAACAAGACACAACAGTCGTCGCGCAAAGGATCAGATAACCGAAAATCTGATGCAAAAAGACAAACGAATGAGTATCATAACAATAAAACCTATAAACGACTGTGAGGATATCAATATTTAACAATAATCCGGTATCATTACACAAATGTTAAACAAACAGCGTGATCATGTGAGTGACGATTCATACGACGTCTGTTAGTTTAATATTTTAAATGATACTTCGTAAATAGAAAACCAAATCAGAAAGTGAAACTGATGTTGTGTTCGTGCAGTTAGCGCTCTGTACGAAAACGAACTTAAGTTGCGTTTTTTGACAAACGATAAAAATAAACGTTTTTGAAATTTAAAATAGTAAAAATAAAATAATATTTATTAGGAATTACCAGTTAAAAAATTTTAATTTAAAATATTTTATAAAAACCTAACGTATTCAACGTAATATGTCAAAACAACGTACATAAACAAAACTAATCGAGAACAAACGCGAGTAAAAATTACGGGACAATAAAAGCCTCATTTTCTTTTTCTTCCTTCGTTTTGGCAGCCCATTTTTCCTCCCCTCTCTCAAACGGCTCTTTCTCTCTCTACTCTCTCACTAAAAGAATCAACACTCAACCTAAGCAAATCAACACCAAATTTGGTGTTCTTGTTTTCAAAACGACCCTTTCAACGAGTAGAACAAGAAAGTACAACCAATCTGAGCTTGGAACAACAAGAATCAAGGTAAAAATGAAGCTAAACTTCTGGTTCTAGGGTTTTCATTAAACCCAGAACCTTTGAGCTTGTAGATCGATTTTTGAGCCACCAAACCACCATCACTATACATGAAAATGAGATCTGTACGTTTGGACTAGGCTGGAGTAAAGATCTAGAGTCAATAGTATTCGTATCGGCACATGAAGGCCTAGTATCGATGCAAAAACCCAGCATGAAGTAGTATCGATGAAGGCATCAAGTTACAGCAACAATTGTGTCCAACTTATTAACTTTGACAACCTCACTAGAGCAGATGCTGGTAGATATTATTAGTATCGACTGGTCCAAGGAACTGGTAACATGATGCATCGATATTAGCCACTAGAGAGATTATGCCATCGATACTAAGCTGCAGTCGGCTCTTGGAACATTTTAAGTGTGTGTGGTCGATACTATACTCACCGATACTAGATGAAGCTCATCAATATTACTACACTGATCTAATCCAAGTAGCAAAAACCAAATTTCAAGTAATATGGATTGAATTTGAGGTCTTGGGATAGAAATGAACAAGATTAATATCGATAATGATTTAATAGGGTTTTCATTTAGTGTTAACCGGTTTCAAGGCAATCGATACTATCCTCTGTCAAAACTAACACATTGATTCTTACTTATAAATTACCTAACCAATATTTTACAAGCTAATGGAGATCAGAAACAATAACATTTGATGACAATGAGTTAGTTAAAAGCGATACATCGACCATGAATACTTAGGGTTTTCAAGGTGTTAACCGAATACTTGTTCAAAACACATTGAACACCCTAAAGGCTAACAACCATAAGATTTTTAAACTTGTTTGGTAAATTAATTTCAACAAAAAAGATTTCTTGAAAGAAAATGTGGTATTACAAAGATTGATAACAAAATTGATTTTTAAAAGGATTCCAAAACCAATCATGAAACATATTTTCTTAAAATTCAATGTATAAACTAAACAAATTAAAAATCTAAGTCTTGTGTCTTACTAAAATGTCTTAAACATTAACATATGTTCAGGATTCTCATAAGTTAAAATTAAGATTTATCATCATGACGTCATCAAATAAAACGAGGGGAGTTATAAGAATAGGTTTTACTTTTCTTTATTAATCAAATGTAATTTATAATCAAATGGCTTTTACTAACTGAAACACAAGTTCTTTACTAACCAATTAGTTTGGTGGTTAAGGGTAATCTAATGAGACTACAAAGACCAAAATACCTAGTTAACAACTTAGGTGTCATAGTGATCATATAGACAAGATTAATAAACAACATAATCTAAGACCTAAATCCCAAACACAACTTTCAAACACATACGGAGACTAATAAAGTTGAACACCAACTAATGAAACACAGGTTGAATACAATCCATCTGCAAACAACAAGCGCGAACATTTTTGAAGTAAGTCAACAGTTCAACACAATACATGTGAGTTCATTGCCCTTTTTCTAATCTTTTCGATTTATAACTGGGGTCTGAGAAGCATGCTTACCCATTTTGTTAAGAATGTAAAATGTTTGTAAAGCTTTCCAATATAATAAGCTATGATTCAAAGTGTATGTTTCTATATTACTATGTTTTGAGTCCATGATTGTGACAACCAGTACCAGATCGTCCGGAAAGTCCGTACGGTACATGTACTTTCACTATTTACTGTGTGTAAATAAGATGTGCAAACAATTGTGTGACAACAGGACTTAGAAAACAAACAACAGTTGTATGTGTTTAAGTGAAAACTTAAGTACAATAAATACAACAACTCATGAGAAACAACAATGTGTAAACAAATGACAAAAACACATCGGCCGTGATAAGATATCCACAGATGACATGAATCAGATGGCCGACAATTCAATGAGAGAACAATGTGAATTCAATGAGAACAATGTGAAAATAGGCAAGTTAGTTGAGTCCGTCAGTGAGGAAATACAATTCAAAGTATAAGTTCTGTTTCTGAATAACAAACTGACAGTGTGCTTGCGTGGGTGGCGATTCACACAAACATATCTGTGAGTTTAACGTTCTGAAATGCTGACTGAAAAGTAGAAAACAAAAAAAACAGAAAGTGAAACCGTCGTCGGATTCGTTCGGGTGACGATTCGAACGAATACGCGCGATGGCGGAACGATGTGACGAAACGAAACGACGAAACGATATTATAATAATAAAATAAAAGAATTAAAAAGATTTACCAGGAATAACCACCTTAAAAACCTAAGAATAAAACCTTTTTATTTAAATCCGTAAAATACGCGTGTTACGCGCCGGAGACGTAACGAAATCGAAAACCGAACAACCGAAACGAACCGAACACCCCGTAGTATAAAAGCCCTAAATGAGGCTTCTTCTTAATTTATTACATCTCCTCTCTCTCTGAAACCCAAATCCCGGTTCTCTTTCTCTAGAGGTTCTCACACTAAAACCTCCATAACTCACCCATTTCTTGACCAAATCACTCCAACTTGGTGCCAAATCGAAACTCTTGATCTCCTCTACACGAAAGTACAAAGGATCTGAAGTGAAACCAACCGAAACCGAGGTAAAAATGAGCTCAAAGAGTGCGATTTTAGGGTTTTTGTAACCCTTGTTCGAACCCCACGACCTAACCGGCTTGAACCACCCTAGAACACCTGAACCTTACACGAAACACACTAGGGTTAAGTGGGGTTATGTGCTACCTTGTCATTGGTCACGAAGCTATACATGAGGGGGGGCTGCGATTGATTATCTTCGACCGGCCGAATGGCTACTTCCACAGACCAGTCGAATGGTTGTGACGACTGAACCATGGCCGAAGAGAAGGGCCTAGGCCGAAAGACCATCAGACCGATTAACCCCCATTCGTTCGGAGCTTCCTTATTCGGCCAGGACTCCTTTCGGTTGCTGCCAGCCGTGTGAGGCTTCCATTCGGTCATGACATCTCCACTCGGCCGAGCTTCCCATTCGGTCTAGCATACCATATTCGGCCATAAACATGTTAATGGCTAACGATATCAAAATATTAGAACGCATATTGTTACCACGAAGGTATAATTACCATCCTTTGCACGTAATAAATTACCCACATTTATAGATTCACGAAGATAGGTCATATATATATACACACGCCAGAAACGATTCTCCGACCGTCATTAACGAATTATGCCAAGAAAGACGATCATATTTGTTAATTTTGTGGAAAAACCGTTATGAACATGAAGCTACTTGGGTGTTAGAGGCTGAAAAAAAAATTGCTCACAATATCCTAAAATTTGAATCCATAATTTTGTGTGACTGCCTGCTATACTATATGTGTTAGCTATGTGTTTTAGTATGAAGTAATCTGAAATTCTGTAATTAAACCAACATAAAGTTTTAGTATATAAATAGTTAAAATTAATTAACAAGTTTGAAAATCAAGAAATAAAGCAGTTTGTAAAATCTGAAATTTCGAGGATGAAATTTTTTTAAGGAGGGTAGAATTATAACAACCAAAAAAAATTAAACTGTTATAAAAGTTTAAACAATGACGATAAGTTAGGTACCGAAAATCCGAATTATTTTGAAAATTTAATTAATTAAATTTATAAATTTTGACTCGGTTATTATAAATAAACCGAAATATTTAATCTAATCATACCTAATTTTATAATTAGCTAAAATTCTATCTTAATATTAGTTGATTAAATTGGTAACATCTAATTAAATTTGCCCGACTAACACTCACAACCATATTCAACTAAAGTTTAAACCGATTTAGAACTAATCCATACCGAACCATGTTCTTATTTTATCTTTTATATATACACTACATATGTAAATATATATATATAGTAAAAAGTTAATAATATTATTATGAAATCTTCTCCTGCAAGATATCTAAAACCGACTTCCCTTTATATTTGAATATAAATTGAAACATGATGACTCAATCCCCTCATGGCCCTCATGCGAGATGTTATCGGAACCATAAAAAAAAATAAAAAATCACGTATGGCCACTTTCGAGAATCACCTCACCGGTGGTAACCATCATCTTGGTAGGCGATGTGCAAAGAAAACCAACACCTTCGTCGATCTGGACTACGCGAGAAAGTCCGATCGGTTGACTGAGTGGTCATCACGGTTCAATATTGTTTCGTGTACTAATCATCGTTGTATCACGTTAAGGTAATAAATTTGATTTATTTTAGTTTTCTTACTGATAATAAGTTTGAGAAAGTTATGGTTAAACCGATGAATTACTGCGTAAACCTAGAACGTTAGTGAAGAAGATGAGACCAACAAAACATATGTTATAAATTAAAATGATAATTAAAATAACAATCAGAATACTACATGGATTGGTTAAAACTGATGGGGTTGGTTTGGAAGGTCTCGATCAGGTTCTATAATGAATAAAGTATGTAATAAAACAAAATAAGTTTAATAATTAAAGCTAGATGGATTGGTTAAGAACATGGTAATAGAGCTGGGAGGTCGGGTTTTATCCCTCCTAGAATTTTTTTTTTTAAATCTATTCTAAACTTGCTAGCCACCAATGTTAAGTAACTAATGTATAGATCAATTGAATTGGATCCAAGGAACAGGTTTGGGAGGTTACAAATTCAAAATCCTTATAAGCTGGGTTTTAAGGCTATGTTATTAAATTTATTTTATATATATATATATATTACAATATTTAAATAAATTATTATCAATTGTGTTTAACTGGTTAAGTCTAGAAAGTCCGATTTAGGAGGTCACGAGTTTGAATCCTATCCGAAACCATATATATATATACTTTTTATTTGAATCGCTTAACTTGTAATCTTTCAAATCTAAAAATGGTTAAATCACATATTTACGAAAGTAACGAATATTTACGAACGTTAATAAACAACTTTACAAAATAAACCAATTCGATCCGTTAAAGTTTAAAAAGATCTAAGTCGCCAAAATATAACCGAATTCGTATACAAATCATAATTCGGTTAAACTAACGTGAAATCACTCAACACACAGATTTCCGAGTCATCGTACACTGGACTACATGTATATTATCTGATTATCTAACATAAAATTGCTAAGACAAAGGTACGGATTCTGTTTATTTTACTCATAGTATAAATTATGTCGTTATTGTACGGATTTTATACCTTTTCCTCATAGTATATTTGTTTTGCCTCGATTCTGGTACGGACTCTGTTTATTTAACACATAGTATAAATTCTATTGTTCGTTATTGTACGGATTCCTTTTATTTAACTCAAAGTATAAATTTTGTTGTCCGTCGTTGTACGGATTCTGTTTATTTAAATCATAGTATTTTATGTTTTGTAATCTATTTCTGTAAACCGTTTCTGTAATCATTAAAATTCATTTCTTATTATATTTTGAATTCTGATTGCCACGATATGATATCGTGTTTCTCTGTTTCGGTTATCATGCAATAGATCTAGATTATATTGTATTCATTATTGCATGATCCGAATATGACTAAACTTGGTAGTTTAACTACCCTACTGAACTTGGTAGTTTATCTACCCTACTGAACTTTCTGAACTTGTATTCTGTTACCCGAGCATGCCCCTACCTGTAAGGATGACTACAGGCCCATTATGGCGGCAACAATAATGTGGAATCATCCGTGACGGTTAGTTGAGTTCACGGCGTCTCCATTAGTACTCTGATAGTACATTTGTGCACCTACTGAATTCTGGGGAGGCGTATGGACTGGTCCTAGGATAATTTCAAACTGTACTTTCTGATTCTGGGGGATAGTGACGTGTATGCCAACACAAACTATCTCATGTGTCTGGTAAGCGGGAGTAGCTACCCGTGAACCTTACACTTTTGTATGTACAGTCGGCTCGTGGTATATTCTGTAATGTTCTAATTATGGCTTAAAATATAAAATGTGTTAATGTTTCCGAAATATAAAAGACAGACAACTGATTACTGTTCCGATCTTGTTTCTGACCACTATCCGGTTATATTTTCACTTGAATTTTTCCTATTTTTCACCACCTTCTGAATTTCTTTATTACTATTGTTCATCCGTTACTGAGCATTCTTTGGCTCAGCCGTATTTGTTTTTGTGGTGTTTATCTCTTTTGTGTAGGTAATCAAGAAAACCAGGCGGTGAACTTTTGAGAGTAAAATCGGAGCTAAATTTGAAAATTTCCGTTACCGTAGTAAATGTAATAATCAATACTTAAAACTTAAGTATTTGTTTTGTTATATTTATTTATTAACTTAAGACTTATGTAGTTATGTTTTAAATACATTTGGGATTGTTGCATTTACTTCTGATTCCGTATACGTGACACGTCAGCCCAAAACCAGGTTGGGGTTTCGCAGTTATGGTATCAGAGCTAAGGCTCTTTCCTGTAGAAAACTTAAACTAATATGACATGTGAGGTTAATGGGTAGACACTGGGATATGATTAGACGAATATTAGGACTTTACATTCCAATTCTTTTTGTGTTAATTAAATTGTAGCATCCGCTTTTAGCTGTTAGAAACCTTGTCTATTATAAAATCTAACCACTTACTTAGCTTCAGGACGTTTCTAATGCAAGTGTACCATTTCGAAAAATCATCGAATATCATTCCGGAACAAGATGAAGACTTCTGGACATTCTGATGGACACAAGCAAAAATATCTCGACCTTGTTGAACGTATCCATGTCGATTTAAAGATTGCTACCATGCATTCACAATTTGTGTTCCACAAGAGGTGTGTACGCATGAAACAACCATGTTAGTTATAATTATAACTAGTGATTATTAGGAAATCATTTATTCTCGCAAATGGTTTTCCATCGAATCATTTTATCTTTATAGACAATCATTTGGACCTTGAGGTGTATGATGGGATGACAGTTGTGACAATCCGACTTTTCGGATTAACCTTGTTAACTGAAGATGGTGAGATCACAGGCCCAACAAGATATGTAAGGCCCAGTAAGACCAAAGAAGGCCCAGTAAGACCAAAGAAGGCCCAGTAAGGCCAAGGAAGGCCCAGTAAGGTTAAGGTAAGTCCAATGAGTTAAAGTAGGCCCAACAAGGCAAATGTGGGCCCAATAAGGCAAGGGTAAGCCCATTGAGATCTAGGGAGGCCCAATTACAAATTCAAGGCCCAAGATAGGCCCAATTATATTCTGTGAGGCCAAGTGGACAGAAGGTAGGCCCAATGAGACTAATGTAGGCCCAATTGCAATAATGAGGCCCAAATGGATTAATTTAGGCCAATAGTATTCCAATTGAACCATTTAGTGGTAATTAGGGATTTTTGATTCAACTTTGTTAATCGAAATAATATGTTGTCGATCCGGAATAACCTATAGGAGTTAGGAATTAAGAAAAATCAGTTCCTAAGTGTTAAATTGTTGAAGATTAAACTTGTAATTGATTTTAGTATCAATTTTGACTCCTAAAAGTCAAAATTCGGCCAAAATTATAATAGGAATTCGAAATTCGCAGCAATTATCGGTTTTTAATGATATAGATCGGTTACAATCATCATTTGAATGATTAGTAATAAGTATTATACGTTATGGATGCATTAAATCACCGAATTAATCAAAATAGTCATCCAAAGGTCGAAACCGTAGGTTCTAATCATCAAAACCGCACAATTCGAATTCAATACTCACAATTGAACTCGCATACACATCATTCGGCCCTTTTAGCATCCATTCCATAGACAAATTCGAAGTATCAAGTCGTTGGGGTGAAGATTCAATCAAAGCATAGGCCGAACTGCATCCTCAAGGCAAATCACATCAATTCGTTATCTAACGAGGTAAGAAATCATTGCTACACACTCTAAAGTAGCCGATTAAGTGAATCCCTAACTCAATTGCATCTGGAAACCTCGAATTGATAGAGTTCGAGTTCTAGGGTTTCTTCTTGAAACGGTTTTGGGGGATTTGATTACAATGAGCTTTAAAATCGAATTAAACTCCACCAATAGTTTCAGAAGGGTTTGAGTAAAATAAACCATGTATCAATTTTGTTGAGTAAAATCGAATTGATTGAATTCAAGTTCTAGGGTTCTTCGACTTAAACGATTTGGGGATTTCATAGCAAACGCATTAGAAAATGAAATTAAGTATTATGGTTAGTTTCAGAAAGCTCCGATTAAGATAATCCATGCATCAATTTTATATAAAAACACCGAATTATAAGATTTTGATTTTAGGGTTCTTGAGTAAAAAGGAATTTGGGGAAATTGGTATAAACGGATTTAGTTTTTGAATTAAACCAACCAGACCTGTTCGAAATATCAATTGCATTGAAAAACCTATGAAATCAGAACATGTTGATTATCAATTCGTTTAATTCGAAATACGAGTTGATGAACGTGGGTTCGAACATGTTCAAAACCGATTGAATGAGTTATAATGAATGATAGTTCAAATCAGAATCACCCATATAGTCGTTTGAAGGATTAGAACGAAACCCCTAAGGTTTAAGGATCGAAATTTATTGAATTGTGGGTCAATTGGGGTGCGAAAGCTTCGGTTAGTGAAGAAAGGGGGAACCAGGTTAGTTCTTCTTAAAACAATTTAAAACCAGGGTTAATAACAAATGCGGTGGTAGATTAACTGGTTATGACTTGGGTGTGTGGACTGGTAGGTCGCGGGTTCGACCCCTGGCCTGGCCGGTTTTTGATAATTAAAACCATTTTGGTTTTTATATTGTAACTCACCCGTTTCAATTCGATTTAAACCGTTCGAGTTGCGTTGGAAACGTAACGAGAATACGAACGCATTAGAATGATAAATTTATTATTTTAATCCGAAAGCGAAATCGCGTATAATTACGTTTAATTAAATAAAATCAAATATGATTTTATTTAAACGATTTCTAAGTCACGCGTACATACGTATGCATATCTTTAACACTCTAACATACGTATGTTGACACGTATGTGATGTCGAGCACAAAACGACATTTCGAATAACTTTAAGTTATTGTTTAAACACAGATTCTTCGTAGGGGGATTTCTTACACGAGCTTTTAGTGTGTGATCATTCTGCTAAAAACAAAGGTGCGTACACGGCCCCTTTCTTATTTTAACTGTTTTGGGGGAGAAAACATGTGCAACAAACTCTTTTTAGATACATATCACTTGCATGAGTTAGCTGTTTACATTATGTGACAACATATCAACTTGAAAGTCCTTACACACCTCGAACCGTTTAGTTTGCTGTAATGCAAAGCGTGGTAGTTGGAAATAGATCTATTAGGTTTGACAAACCTCACCTGGTAGATGGGATCTACGCAGGTGTTTGACTGACCAAACACAATTTTACTATTGTTGTGATAGACAATAGTGGCAAGGCGAAAACATGCTATAGCATGGCAATCCGTCAGCTTCGGTGTCGAACACTTATGTAAATAGTTATATGACTAGCTATCATGACTGTGCATGTGTGATTATGTTATCTACAATCTTGTTATTCAAACTGTTGTTTTGAACATTGTGAATGCTTAAAACCTGTGTTATGCACCAACCTTTGTGTTGACTTGATTTACATGTTTTCTCAGGACGCTAAGGCGCGCGTTAAAGCTGGCATGGACTAGGAGATAGAGTCTCATGCATTTTAAACATTTTGAATATTTGAATTTGAACATTTAAGTATTGTGTTTTGTAATGTTTACTTTACGACTGTTATTGGTTTTATAACGCTTCCGCAACTTTTGAAAACTCTGATGTATTGTTTTAAAGACCACAGTATGTTTTGAAAATTCATATAGAGGTCTTCGCTATGTCTAATGATCTGAGATCCTGGTTTGTCACGTTCCCAAACGGTATGATTCCGTTAGTTGAAATATGGGGATGTGACAGATTGGTATCAGAGACATTGGTTATAGCGAACTAGGTTTGCATTTGTAGGCTTAGACTATGACTGTTAGACATTAGACACATATGTTTACACACATTGCTTAGAAATTACATATGATATTATGTAATCGACTTGTTTACACATTCCATGGCACTGCACTTACATATGGTATTATGTAACAGGCATGGCATCATCATCGGTACCCTACATTTATATTGATGACTCTGAGGACGAGGAACCGATAGTTCCGGCACCACCGTCATCACCACCACCACCTATTCCATCACCTCCACCATATGAGATGGATGACTCAGATCCGGAGGAGGATCCGGAGGAGGATCCAGACGAGAGGATCCCGAGGAGGACCCGAATGAGGATCCGGAAGAGGAGCCAGTGGAGGGCACTCAGCAGATCCTTGCTGAGGGACCTTCTACACACTCACCACCATTACTAGATGCTCCTGAGCCTAAGAGGCAAAGGACGGACGCCAAGGAGATCGCCAAATTGCGCGAGGATTTGGATGTAGCAGAAGATAGGATAGCACAGAGATCTCAGGAACTATGGGATGCTATTGAGAGGCAGGATAATCTTGCCCATCTGGTTCATGATATGCGGGATGAGATGATCAATTTGATTGGTCGTCTAGAAGAGTCAGAGAACCGAGAGGAGATTTTGGCGGGCAGGGTTGAAGCTTTGGAGGATTTAGTGGCCTCTGAGAATGAGGAACAGGATGAGGATGAGGAGGAGGAACCAGCACCAGTTGTTGAGTCCGATCCTGAATCCACTGTTGAGGACGATTGATTGTTTTTTTTCTTTTCTTTCTTGTTTTGTTTAAACTTATTAGGAACGGGTTGTGTTCCTACATTAGTAGTTTGAAAAGTTGTGTTTTATTTCAAAAGTATTGTACCCAAAGAAAGTTTCTATCTATGGAAGAATTATTATTTATTTTCAACAGTTGTGTTGATTTATATTACATGTTGTGTTTGTTGTTTTACCTACACATGTTACATTAGACTTTGCAAGCATGCTAACACTTCTTGTAAATAGGAAACTAATGGCTGAGGGAAACGTTCATATGACAGTCGCTGAGCTCAACGAGCTAATTAACAACAGAGTCGCTGAGGCAATCGCACAGTATGCTCAGACACACAACACAGGACCACAGGGTCCAGCTGGGGGATTGGTTAACCCACAAGTCTGCACGTTCAAGATGTTCTTGGACTGTAAACCACATAATTTCAAAGGGTCGGAGGGGGCCATTGGACTCCTTCGGTGGATTGAAAAGGCTGAGTCGGTGTTTGAAATGTGCAACTGCCCTAACGAAAGCAAGGTGAAATTTGCTACGGGAACATTGGAGGGTCCAGCACTAACTTGGTGGAACTCAAATGTCCAGACTCTGGGGTTGGGAGAGGCTAATGCCTTAACATGGAATGACTTCAAAACTTTACTGCAAGAGGAGTACTGTCCTCGCAGTGAAATGCAAAAGTTAGAGGAGGAATATTGGCACCTCAAGATGGAGGGGTCAAATATTGAAGAGTACACGACCAGGTCACATGAGTTGGCCAGACTGCTACCACACATGGCTACTCCAGCCAGTAAGTGGATTGAAAGATACATTGGAGGACTAGTGCCTCAGATTCAGGGGTTGGTTACTTCAGCAAATCCCACCACTATCCAACAAGCTGTTCGTTTAGCGCATCAGCTTACTGATCAGGCAGTGTTACAAGGTACTCTGCCCAAACGAACATCTGCTACCAAGGTGGGAGATCATAAAAGAAAGTGGGAAGGTAACAACTCAAAGAGTCACAACCAACAGTCATATCAGCAAAACCGGAAGCAAGACTCAAACAAGTCTTATCATAATTCCAGCAGTGGTCAGCAATCATCATCATCAGGGGGTTATGTTGGTAAACACCCCAAGTGCAACAAGTGTGGTTACCATCATGCAGGTAATCAGTGTGAGAAAGCTAAGTGCCAGAGGTGTGGCAAGATTGGACATGCGGCTAAGGATTGTCGCGGGGAACTACAGAACAACAACAACCAGAACAATAACCAGAACAACGCTCAGAAAGGTTGTTTTGAGTGTGGCAAGATGGGGCATTTTAAGAAAGATTGCCCACAGCTCAAGAAAGGCGGGGACAATAATGCCAATGGCAATGGAAATGGCAACGGTAATGGAAATGGCACCAACAACAACAACAACAATAACAACAACAACAACAACAATGGTGCTAGGGGCAGGGCGTTTGTGATTGGAGGACGTCAAGCGCGGGAGGATCCCAACATTGTTACGGGTACGTTCCTCTTAAATAATCACTATGCCTCTATGTTATTTGACACCGGTGCCGATCGGAGTTTTGTATCTAGTTCACTTGCTAAGTTGCTAAATGTTAGTCCCACTGCCTTAGATAGTCCATACACTGTGGAATTAGCTGATGGTAAGTTGATTGTAGTGGAAAATATTTTTAAGGGATGTATCTTTGATTTGATGGGTCAAACATTAGAAATCGATCTTATGCCTATTGCCTTAGGCAGTTTTGATGTAGTTATTGGCATGGACTGGTTGTCCAAAAACCAGGCTGAAATTGTATGCCATGAAAAGATTGTTCGCATACCTCTTCCGCAGGGAGAGACATTGTATGTACAAGGCGAGAAGAGTAGTACGCCACTGCGTCTCATATCTTGTATGAAAGCACACAAGTGTCTGCGTAAAGGTCATACGGCAGTTATAGCACTTATAACTGAAAAGCCGGTAGTTGAGAAGAAGATTGAAGATATACTTGTAGTTTGTGAATTTCCGGAGGTGTTTCCAGAAGACTTGCCGGGATTACCGCCTATCAGACAGGTGGAATTCCGAATCGACCTTACACCAGATGCAGCACCAATAGCTAGGGCGCCTTATCGACTTGCACCGTCAGAGATGCAGGAGTTATCTACACAATTGCAAGAGTTGTTGGATAAGGGTTTCATACGACCTAGTTTTTCACCGTGGGGAGCTCCAGTTTTGTTTGTTAAGAAGAAGGACGGAACTTTCCGTATGTGTATCGATTACCGGGAATTGAACAAGGTTACTATCAAGAACCGGTATCCGTTACCCAGGATTGACGATCTGTTCGATCAATTGCAAGGTTCGAGTTACTACTCGAAGATTGATCTCAGGTCTGGTTATCATCAACTAAGAGTTCAGGAGGAGGATATCCCGAAGACAGCATTCAGAACGCGCTATGGCCATTATGAGTTCTTGGTCATGCCATTTGGGTTGACAAACGCTCCAGCTGTATTCATGGATCTCATGAATCGTGTTTGTAAACCTTATCTTGATAAGTTTGTCATTGTTTTCATCGATGATATTCTCATCTATTCACAGTCTGAAGAAGAGCATGCTGAACATCTTCGATTGCTACTAGAATTACTGAAACAAGAACAATTGTACGCTAAGTTCTCGAAATGTGATTTCTGGATGCGAGAAGTACAATTCTTGGGGCATATAGTTAATGAAAAGGGTATACATGTTGATCCAGCGAAGATTGAAGCAATTAAGAATTGGGAAGCACCAAAGACCCCTACCGAGGTACGACAATTCCTTGGTTTGGCGGGTTATTATCGACGATTCATTGAAGGGTTCTCAAAGATCGCTCAACCACTTACAACTCTTACGCACAAGGGAATGAAGTACAACTGGACGGATAAACAGGAAGCTGCATTCCAGTTATTGAAACAGAAACTTTGCAGCGCACCGATTTTGTCCTTACCGGAAGGAACAGAAGACTTTGTGGTGTATTGTGATGCATCTGCACAAGGTTTGGGATGTGTGTTGATGCAACGGGATAAAGTGATTGCTTATGCTTCCAGACAACTACGAATTTTGCTTTGAAAATTTGGAGGCATTATCTGTATGGAACTAAGTGTACTATTTATACTGATCATAAGAGTTTGCAACATATCTTTGATCAGAAGGAACTCAATATGAGACAACGACGATGGGTTGAGTTGTTGAACGATTATGAGTGTGCGATTAAATATCACCCGGGAAAGGCTAATGTAGTAGCTGACGCTCTGAGCAAAAAGGACACAACAGGAACAAGACGGGTTCGTGCACTTATGATGACAATACATACGGACTTACCTGACAAGGTGCACAGTGCTCAGATTGAGGCCTTGAAAAAGGAAAACTTAGTACCGGAATCTTTACGAGGAATGGAAGAACAATTGGATGTTAAACCTGATGGAATTCGTTATTTCATTGATCGAATGTGGATACCTTTGTATGGAGGTTTAAGGGAACTCGTGATGGATGAAGCACACAAGTCCAGATATTCAGTCCATCCGGGATCAGACAAGATGTATCATGACTTGAAGGCACTGTATTGGTGGCCTCACATGAAAGCTGATAGTGCTAAGTACGTTAGCAAATGTTTGACTTGTTCGAAAGTCAAAGTTGAATACCAGAAGCCATCTGGTTTACTGCAACAACCAGAGATACCGATGTGGAAATGGGAACAGATTTCGATGGACTTCATTACTAAGTTACCCCGTACACCGAGTGGTTGTGATACGATTTGGGTAATTGTCGATCGATTAACGAAATCTGCACACTTCTTAGCAATCAAGGAAACTGACAAGATGGAGAAACTGACTCGCATTTACATCAAGGAAGTAGTAGCACGGCATGGCGTACCAATCTCTATTATATCAGATCGGGATGCCCGGTTTACTTCCAATTTTTGGAAATCTCTTCATAAGTCATTGGGGACTCGCTTGGATATGAGTACCGCTTATCATCCACAGACCGACGGTCAAAGTGAACGAACGATTCAAACGCTCGAGGATATGTTACGAGCTTGTGTAATTGACTTTGGTGATAGCTGGGAGAATCACTTACCGTTGGTGGAATTCTCTTACAATAATAGTTATCATACAAGTATTCAAGCAGCACCGTTTGAAGCTTTGTATGGTCGCAAATGTCGTTCACCAGTTTGTTGGGCTGAGATTGGAGACAGTCAGTTAACAAGTCCTGAACTGGTGCACGAGACGACAGAGAAAATAGTTCAAATTCGGAACCGTATGGCAGCGGCTCGGGATCGACAGAAGAGTTATGCTGACAAACGTCGTAAACCGCTGGAATTTCAAGTAGGAGACCGAGTTCTTCTAAAAGTATCACCTTGGAAAGGTGTGATACGATTCGGCAAGCGCGGAAAGCTTAGTCCACGTTACGTAGGACCTTTTGAGATCCTGAAAAGGATTGGTCCGATTACGTATCAACTCAAACTACCGGATGAACTCAGTGGAGTTCATGATGTTTTTCATGTGTCAAACTTAAAGAAATGTCTTTCTGATGAGACATTGATTGTACCGTTGGAAGAAATACAAGTAGATGAACAGTTACGATTCATTGAAGAACCGGCAGAAATCATGGATCGAGAGGTCAAACAACTGAAGCAAAGCAAGATTCCGATAGTCAAAGTCCGATGGAACTCAAGACGTGGTCCTGAATTTACATGGGAACGGGAAGATCAAATGATGAAGAAATATCCTCATCTATTCAAAACAGCTACTACCAACACTGAGAGCGCACGTTAAATTTCGGGACGAAATTTCCTTCAACAAGGGGATGACGTGATGTTTCACACATCAACACTGCAAATTTCAAACTGTAAGCACAAACATTTTATTTATTCAATTGATTTTGTTACAAACATTTGTGCTACATTACATTCTATATGTTTTATGTGCTACATTTCATATGTTACATGTTATGGTAGCACATACATGATTGGTTACACAACACACATTTTGCTATGTGCGGGGTTGCATAGTACAAACGGTTATAGATACTCACTCTGTGTGAGGTTACACAACACAGTATGATCAAACACAAATAGTCATAGTTAGGTGAACTAACTAGTGTACACGCAAACAGTCACATTGAACGATCACATTTGAGTTGTGATGTTGCAAGTATTAGACTTTGTGTGTGAGTACACACAAGCACACAGAATGATCAAATCACACTAACACGTACGATTTAAACTCGTAAGTAGTTTCCTAACTACTCCTAACACTTACTAATTTTCGGGACGAAAATTCCTTCAACAAGGGGATGATGTGACAATCCGACTTTTCGGATTAACCTTGTTAACTGAAGATGGTGAGATCACAGGCCCAACAAGATATGTAAGGCCCAGTAAGACCAAAGAAGGCCCAGTAAGACCAAAGAAGGCCCAGTAAGGCCAAGGAAGGCCTAGTAAGGTTAAGGTAAGTCCAATGAGTTAAAGTAGGCCCAACAAGGAAAATGTGGGCCCAATAAGGCAAGGGTAGGCCCATTGAGATCTAGGGAGGCCCAATTACAAATTCAAGGCCCAAGATAGGCCCAATTATATTCTGTGAGGCCAAGTGGACAGAAGGTAGGCCCAATGAGACTAATGTAGGCCCAATTGCAATAATGAGGCCCAAATGGATTAATTTAGGCCAATAGTATTCCAATTGAACCATTTAGTGGTAATTAGGGATTTTTGATTCAACTTTGTTAATCGAAATAATATGTTGTCGATCCGGAATAACCTATAGGAGTTAGGAATTAAGAAAAATCAGTTCCTAAGTGTTAAATTGTTGAAGATTAAACTTGTAATTGATTTTAGTATCAATTTTGACTCCTAAAAGTCAAAATTCGGCCAAAATTATAATAGGAATTCGAAATTCGCAGCAATTATCGGTTTTTAATGATATAGATGGGTTACAATCATCATTTGAATGATTAGTAATAAGTATTATACGTTATGGATGCATTAAATCACCGAATTAACCAAAATAGTCATCCAAAAGTCGAAACAGTAGGTTCTAATCATCAAAACCGCACAATTCGAATTCAATACTCACAATTGAACTCGCATACACATCATTCGGCCCTTTTAGCATCCATTCCATAGACAAATTCGAAGTATCAAGTCGTTGGGGTGAAGATTCAATCAAAGCATAAGCCGAACTGCATCCTCAAGGCAAATCACATCAATTCATTATCTAACGAGGTAAGAAATCATTCCTACACACTCTAAAGTAGCCGATTAAGTGAATCCCTAACTCAATTGCATCTGGAAACCTCGAATTGATAGAGTTCGAGTTCTAGGGTTTCTTCTTGAAACGGTTTTGGGGGATTTGATTACAATGAGCTTTAAAATCGAATTAAACTCCACCAATAGTTTCAGAAGGGTTTGAGTAAACTAAACCATGTATCAATTTTGTTGAGTAAAATCGAATTGATTGAATTCAAGTTCTAGGGTTCTTCGACTTAAACGATTTGGGGATTTCATAGCAAACGAATTAGAAAATGAAATTAAGTATTATGGTTAGTTTCAGAAAGCTCCGATTAAGATAATCCATGCATCAATTTTATATAAAAACACCGAATTATAAGATTTTGATTTTAGGGTTCTTGAGTAAAAAGGAATTTGGGGAAATTGGTATAAACGGATTTAGTTTTTGAATTAAACCAACCAGACCTGTTCGAAATATCAATTGCATTGAAAAACCTATGAAATCAGAACATGTTGATTATCAATTCGTTTAATTCGAAATACGAGTTGATGAACGTGGGTTCGAACATGTTCAAAACCGATTGAATGAGTTATAATGAATGATAGTTCAAATCAGAATCACCCATATAGTCGTTTGAAGTATTAGAACGAAACCCCTAAGGTTTAAGGATCGAAATTTATTGAATTGTGGGTCAATTGGGGTGCGAAAGCTTCGGTTAGTGAAGAAAGGGGGAACCAGGTTAGTTCTTCTTAAAACAATTTAAAACCAGGGTTAATAACAAATGCGGTGGTAGATTAACTGGTTATGACTTGGGTGTGTGGACTGGTAGGTCGCGGGTTCGACCCCTGGCCTGGCCGGTTTTTGATAATTAAAACCATTTTGGTTTTTATATTGTAACTCACCCGTTTCAATTCCGATTTAAACCGTTCGAGTTGCGTTGGAAACGTAACGAGAATACGAACGCATTAGAATGATAAATTTATTATTTTAATCCGAAAGCGAAATCGCGTATAATTACGTTTAATTAAATAAAATCAAATATGATTTTATTTAAACGATTTCTAAGTCACGCGTACATACGTATGCATATCTTTAACACTCTAACATACGTATGTTGACACGTATGTGATGTCGAGCACAAAACGACATTTCGAATAACTTTAAGTTATTGTTTAAACACAGATTCTTCGTAGGAGGATTTCTTACACGAGCTTTTAGTGTGTGATCATTCTGCTAAAAATAAAGGTGCGTACACGGCCCCTTTCTTATTTTAACTGTTTTGGGGGAGAAAACATGTGCAACAAACTCTTTTTAGATACATATCACTTGCATGAGTTAGCTGTTTACATTATGTGACAACATATCAACTTGAAAGTCCTTACACACCTCGAACCGTTTAGTTTGCTGTAATGCAAAGCGTGGTAGTTGGAAATAGATCTATTAGGTTTGACAAACCTCACCTGGTAGATGGGATCTACGCAGGTGTTTGACTGACCAAACACAATTTTACTATTGTTGTGATAGACAATAGTGGCAAGGCGAAAACATGCTATAGCATGGCAATCCGTCAGCTTCGGTGTCGAACACTTATGTAAATAGTTATATGACTAGCTATCATGACTGTGCATGTGTGATTATGTTATCTACAATCTTGTTATTCAAACTGTTGTTTTGAACATTGTGAATGCTTAAAACCTGTGTTATGCACCAACCTTTGTGTTGACTTGATTTACATGTTTTCTCAGGACGCTAAGGCGCGCGTTAAAGCTGGCATGGACTAGGAGATAGAGTCTCATGCATTTTAAACATTTTGAATATTTGAATTTGAACATTTAAGTATTGTGTTTTGTAATGTTTACTTTACAACTGTTATTGGTTTTATAACGCTTCCGCAACTTTTGAAAACTCTGATGTATTGTTTTAAAGACCACAGTATGTTTTGAAAATTCATATAGAGGTCTTCGCTATGTCTAATGATCTGAGATCCTGGTTTGTCACGTTCCCAAACGGTATGATTCCGTTAGTTGAAATTTGGGGATGTGACAACAGTTAGGACACTTTTGTGTAAAGTCAATTGACTTTATGGTCGCGAACGTAATCGTGAATTTACAATTACATACGGGTTCTACAGAAACTCTATTATGTTGATCAATGTTCATATGAATGTGTTAATTCTCTTCTGATTCTGAACTTGTTTTGTTATGCATTGAAGTACTATGTACTTTAAATGTTTCTGAAGGTCTTTATAGGAATTCGAATTCGATAGCCATGGTAAATGAAATACATTCATCCAACTAATACTTTTCTATCATAATTAGGATATATTATTATCACCTCATCATATAGAGACTTTCTGATTTGAAGGGCTTCTATGATTCATTATATCTATGAGCAGTACTAACATGATTATGGACCAACCATCTGTACATTGAGTCACCATAAAATTTCAGATGCGTTGCGTATTCTTTGGTGATGCTGAAAATCTTTATTACTATAGTAACGAACTCAACCTCGTAAATCTCTGAATATTTTCTAAGCTCTTAAAGCTTTTAAATTTCTAACACTTGGTTGTGCCAAATATTTAGCTTCTGTAAAAGTTGATTCTGGGAGATAACTTACCATTTTTTTATCATTCTATCGTCCTAAATTTTCGAACGTGAAAAATTACCTCGTATTTCATCTGATCGTGAAGTAGAATTCACAATTAATCTCATGATTCCTAGGATGGAACAAATTTCCAATAAGTCTTCTCGTATGGCACCAACAGAACTCAAGGAGTTAAAGGAACAATTACAAGAGCTATTGGATCAAGGATTCATTCGAACCAGTGTTTCACCATGGAGCGCACCAACAATGTTCATTTAGAAGAAAAATGGGACATAGAAGAAACTGTATGCACATTTTTCAAAGTGTGACTTCTGGCTTGATAAAGTTGCATTTCTGGGTCATGTAATTTCTACTGATAGAATTATGATGGACCCAACAAAAGTTGAAACTATCACAAAATGGCTGACACCTACCTCGGTTGCAGAAATCTGAAGCTTTTTGTTATTATCGTAGATTTGTTGAAGGATTTTTTTGAGGATCGTTTTAACTCTTATGCAACTGCTAAGAGAAGGTGTCAGGTATTCTTGGAATGATAAACGTGAAAAGAGTTCAAAAAATTGAAGAAAAGATTGGTATCTGCCCCGATTCTCAATTTACCTTCGGGCACATACAAAAAAAAATATATCTACTAATAGAAACTCACAAACAACCTTTTCAATAACTTGGAGCACTAGATAAAACTGTCACATGAATCTCAAATAAGTTGTTGTAACTCAAGGGAACACATGTCAATCACTAGGACGTTTCGTTGTCTAGCCATTAGCAAGATACTTAAAACCATGACACGAGAAATAAAATCATCTTAAATTTTGAATATAATTCATGAATAAATGTAAAGGATACCAAATGATAAATTGAATAAAAAAACAAAATTTACATGTTGGCATAATTTTTGTTAATGGCTAACGATATCAAAATATTAGAACGCATATTGTTACCACGAAGGTATAATTACCATCCTTTGCACGTAATAAATTACCCACTCTTATAGATTCACGAAGATAGGTTATATATATATATACACACACCAGAAACGTTTCTCCGACCGTCATTAACGAATTATGCCAAGAAAGACGATCATATTTGTTAATTTTGTGGAAAAACCGTTATGAACATGAAGCTACTTGGGAGTTAGAGGCTAAAAAAAAAAATTGCTCACAATATCCTAAAATTTGAATCCATAATTTTGTGTGACTGCATGCTTTACTATGTGTGTTAGCTATGTGTTTTAGTATGAAGTAATATGAAATTCTGTAATTAAACCAACATAAAGTTTTAGTATATAAATAGTTAAAATTAATTAACAAGTTTGAAAATCAAGAAATAAAGCAGTTTGTAAAATCTGAAATTTCGAGGACGGACTTTTTTTAAGGAGGGTAGAATTATAACAAGCGAAAAAAAAATTAAACTGTTATAAAAGTTTAAACAACGACGATAAGTTAGCTACCGAAAATCCGAATTATTATGAGAATTTAATTAATTAAATTTATAAATTTTGACTCGGTTATTATAAATAAACCGAAATATTTAATCTAATCATACCTAACGTTTATAATAAGCCAAAATTCTATCTTAATATTAGTTGATTAAATTGGTAACATCTAATTAAATTTGCCCGACTAACACTCACAACCATATTCAACTAAAGTTTAAACCGATTTAGAACTAATCCATACCGAACCATGTTCTTATTTTATCTTTTATATATACACTACATATATAAATATATATATATAGTAAAAAGTTAATAATAATATTATGAAATCTTCTCCTGCAAGATATCTAAAACCGACTTCCCTTTACATTTGAATATAAATTGAAACATGATGACTCAATCCCCTCATGGCCCTCATGCAAGATGTTATCGGAACCATAAAAAAAAATAAAAAATCACGTACGCCACTTTCGAGAATCACCTCACCGGTGGTAACCATCATCTTGGTAGGCGAGGTGCGACGGTCATGGTTTCACAGTCATTGTTTACATTGAACGACTTCTAAATGCATTAACCAAAAGAGTTTACAAGTCATTCCTTAAGCCAACATAAGAAAAATAAATGCATACTAGAGTTCACAATAAATATTGTTAACAAGATTTTTCAAACATGGCCTAAGTCAATAGACTATGCTAGGAAAATCCTCAAAATGTGTGCTTCCTGATGTAGTGTGACTCCATATGCTAACACCCAAAATGCGCCCCCATAATATTCCTTCAATTATCTGAGAAAAACATGCTAAAAACAGTAAGCATAAAGCTGGTGAGTTCACAGGTTTAGACACATTAAATAAAGTTGTTTCATCTGATCACAAGGTTTTAAAAATGTGACTATTGTTCTCCAAAACAATATCATGAGTTGTGTTTATTTATTATTACCATGAGCTCCCATAACCGAACTCGACATGATTGAATTTCCCCATCCCAATGTTCTATCGCAAAACATTGTATTGAGATGAATATTATGCACCCGATCTGACCTACAATAAAAGTTAGAGCTACTAACCACGGGCGGGGGTTGTCACTCCCGAATAGTACTATTCCCAATAATTCACGTTTACCCACAATTAACGGTTATAGAATAGGGGACTTAAAAGCGATAAATGTGACTCATGTAATAATGTGTTGAACCAAAACCACTTGTGTCAATGAAACGATTACAAGCATGATTTCTCCCCCTGTGAGTTAGTAAAACATTGTAGAAAATAGGGGCCGTGAAACTCACAGTTGGTGTAGATCCGGGTCCTAAGAGTGTGAATACCGTCTTGTGTTTGAACCCCTACTTGGTTCCTATAATATTATAGACTTAGGTTGAGTTCGAGAACTTATAAATTCTATGTTGTTGTGTTATTTAGTGTTGTTATGTTTTCTTGGTATTTTTGTGTTGACGGGTTTGTTGTAGAAATATCGTGTCTTATAGTCATAAAACATGTTACAATGCCTTAGAGAATAATCACTTATTATTATTTTTAAGAAATTTGGGCATTATAACGACGCATTGAAAAATATCTAATTTTGTTTATCAAGACCCATCACTTTAAAATACCATATTTCTACAATAAACATTTTAAAATACTTTATATATGTGTATATATATACAAATAAGTTTCATTTTCATGAAAAATATATAGCTAGGACATGTAAGTATGCATTTATAAAATTTTCGTTTTTGACAGATTATGTTTAACATTTTCGAGTAATCTTTTAAAATAGCAAACGGTTTTCAAAAATTACGAGACTTTACAGTCCAGTATTTTAACGTGTTTCGAACAACTTTTGTTTAGAAAATTTCTTCAGATTCGGCTCGGAAATAGGCCGAAACAGTCACTCAAGTCAGAAGGTCGAAATATGCGTACTGATTTTGTAGAGGCTGTTTCGGGTATCATTTGGTTGAGTTAGAAAACGTGTAAGTAGTAGTTAGAAAGCTAACTCAACGAACTTAACCATAGAGTTTGAGTTTGCTAATTTTAGTGTTTTTAAGACAAAGTTATAGCTAGCTAAAGTTGTGACAGATTCTGTCCAAAAATCAGAAATATGTATACGTGTGTATATGTAATTTTAAACTAAACGTTTGAGAGTATGTTTCACCTTAGCAAGCAAGGAGAAGGATGAGATAGTGCTTGGAATCAAGTGTGGTTTTGATTAACCATGAATGTGGTGGTTTGATAATTTATTCCTTTCTTGAGTGTTATGGTTCAGCAACACTAGAATTGAGAGAGTGTTTGGGTTTAGTAAAGCTCTTAGGACAATGTAAGAATGAGTGTGAATTTGGTGTGGTGTTTTCCTTATTTGACCGTAGGAAATAGGGAGTGAGAGTGAGCAGTTGGATGGTGATTTTTTTTTTCAAGTACTTCTATATATACACACATAAAGAGAACATAATTTATTTCATATAAAATTGGAAAATAGGTAATGATTAGTAGAGTATGGTGTCTTCTATTTGCTTCTTGTCGTTTTTTTTTTTATCTTATATGGCCAAGATCTCATGATAAAGATGGAGTGTTAACTTGGTTAAGAGAGTGTCATGATGGTATGTATTAGGTGCTGTCAAAATCCCAAAACTAATTATGAAGGTGATGAATTAAAAATAATATATATGTATGTATTACACACAAATGTTACCGTTTGATAAAAAAAAATAAGTATAGATGTTTTTTTTTTCTTTCATTTCTAAATTTCATTGTTATATATATATATTTTAAACTTGTTGAATTTAAAAATTGTATGACATTTCCAGATTATTCTCATAAAGTGATAGTTTGGTCAAAAGTATAACCTGAAAAATTGAGAGATGTCACAGTCTCCCCCCGTTAAAAGAATTTCGTCCCGAAATTCAGTTTGTGTTTCCCGACATTGAATTCTTCTAGAATAGTTGGGGGTATTTGAGTTTCATTTGGTCCTCGCGTTCCCAAGTAAATTCTGGTCCTCGCCTAGAGTTCCATCTAACCTTTACTATAGGGATGCGACTTTGTTTCAATTTTTTTACTTCTCGATCCATGATTTCTATCGGTTCTTCTATAAAGTGGAGTTTGTTATCGATTTGAATTTCATCTAATGGTATAACGAGTGTTTCATCAGATAAACACCTTTTCAGGTTTGAAACGTGAAATGTATTGTGAACTCCACTGAGTTCTTGTGGAAGGTGAAGTCGGTAAGCTACCGGACCAATCCTCGCTAGGATTTCGAATGGTCCGATGTATCGTGGACTTAGCTTTCCACGTTTTCCAAATCTAACGGTTCCTTTCCATGGTGAGACTTTTAACATGACTTTATCTCCAACTTGAAATTCCATAGGCTTACGTCTCACATCTGCATAACTTTTTTGGCGATCACGTGCTGCCTGTAATCGCTCCTTGATTTTGAAAATTTTATCAGTGGTTTCTTGGATGAGTTCTGGACCAGTGAGTTGACTCTCACCAACTTCTGTCCAGCATAAAGGTGATCGACACTTGCGACCATACAATGCTTCAAATGGTGCGGCTTTTATGCTTGAGTGATAACTGTTGTTGTATGAGAACTCACATAACGGTAAATGAGTATCCCAACTGTTTCCAAAATCTATTACGCAAGCTCTCAACATATCCTCCAAGGTTTGGATAGTCCTTTCACTTTGGCCATCTGTCTGAGGGTGGTAGGCGGTACTCATGTCTAGACGTGTGCCTAGTGCTCCTTGAAGCGTCTGCCAAAATCTTGAAGTAAATCTACTATCTCTGTCTGAGATAATAGAAATCGGGATTCCATGTCTAGACACTACTTCTTTGATGTAAACCTTGGCTAATCTCTCCATCTTGTCTGTCTCCTTGATTGGTAGAAAATGTGCAGATTTTGTCAAGCGATCGACGATTACCCATATAGTATCGTAGCCACTTGAGGTCTTGGGTAATTTTGTAATAAAATCCATTGAAATTTGTTCCCATTTCCACTGCGGTATTTCAGGTTGGTGCAACAACCCTGAAGGCTTCTGATATTCTGCCTTGACTTTAGAACAAGTTAAACATTTGCTGACGTAAGTGGCGATGTCAGCCTTCATGTTGGGCCACCAATACATTTCTTTGAGGTCTTGGTACATTTTGTCAGACCCTGGGTGTATTGAATACTTGGATTTGTGCGCTTCATCCATTACCAAATTCCTTAGGTTCCCGAAACATGGTACCCAGATTCTATTCATGAAATAACTTGTTCCGTCGCTTTTGACTTCCAACTTCTTGTCCATTCCACACAAGAATTCGTTTTTCAAATTTTCCTGTTTGAGTGCTTCGATTTGAGCATTTCGGATTTGCGCAGTGAGAGTTGTATGAATCGTCATTCCCAGCGCGCGCACTCGTAGAGTTTTGACTCGTTCTTTCCTGCTTAAGGCATCTGCTACAACGTTGGCCTTACCAGGATGGTAACGGATGTTGCAGTCGTAGTCATTGAGAAGTTCCACCCAACGTCTTTGTCTCATGTTTAATTCCTTCTAATCAAAAATATGCTGAAGACTTTTGTGGTCGGTAAAAATGGTGCATTTTGTACCAGAAAGATAATGCCTCCAGATTTTAAGCGTAAAGACTACTGCTCCTAACTCCAAGTCATGAGTTGTATAATTCTTTTCATGCACTTTGAGTTGTCGAGACGCATAGGCAATTACTTTGTCTCTTTGCATCAACACACACCCTAGGCCTTGGTGTGATGCATCGCAGTACACAACGAAATCATCTGCCCCTTCAGGAAGTGATAGAATAGGTGCACTGCATAACTTCTGCTTCAATAACCTGAACGCTGATTCTTGTTTTTCACTCCAATCGAATTTCTTGTCTTTCTGAGTAAGAGTGGTTAAGGGTTGAGCTATCTTGGAGAAATTTTCAATAAATCTCCTGTAATATCCAGCCAAGCCCAAGAATTGGCGTACCTCAGTTGGAGTCTTTGGTGCAACCCAATTCTTAATTGCTTCAATCTTGGCAGGATCAACATGTATGCCTTTATCATTGATTATATGCCCCAGAAAATGCACTTCTCTAATCCAGAAATCGCATTTTGAAAACTTTGCATACAACTTCTCGTTTCTCAGCAACTCCAATATTAGCTTTAGATGTTTTTCATGATCCTCTTTGGTTCTGGAATAGATAAGAATGTCATCAATAAACACGATGACAAATTTATCCAAATAGGGTTTGCACACCCTATTCATGAGATCCATGAACACCGCAGGAGCATTTGTCAAGCCAAAAGGCATGACTAAAAACTCGTAGTGGCCATAACGAGTTCTAAATGCCGTCTTTGAGATATCTTCCTCTTTAACTCTCAACTGATGATATCCGGATCGTAAATCGATCTTTGAGTAATAACTTGAACCTTGCAGTTGATCAAATAGATCATCTATACGCGGAAGTGGATATCGGTTCTTAACTGTTAACTTGTTTAATTCCCGATAATCGATACACATTCTGAAGGTTCCATCCTTCTTCTTCACGAACAAGACCGGAGCTCCCCAGGGTGAGAAACTTGGTCTTATGAATCCTTTATCTAGCAGCTCTTGTAATTGGTTAGACAATTCTTGCATCTCCGAAGGTGCTAACCGGTATGGTGATCGCGCCACTGGGGCTGCACCTGGTACTAAATCGATTCGAAATTCAACCTGCCTAGTCGGTGGAAGTCCAGGCAAGTCTTCAGGGAAGACTTCGGGGTAATCTCGAACGATAGGTATATCTTCTGGTCGTTTCTCCTCCACCTTCCTTTCTGTAACGTGCGCTAAAATCGCATGATATCCTTTTCGCAAATACTTTCGAGCTCTCATGCAGGAGATGATTTGTAACATGGCACCACTCTTTTCGCCCTGAATTGAGAGAGTATCTCCACTTGGAAGTGGAATGCGAACTATCTTCTCATGACATACAATCTCCGCATGATTCTTGGACAACCAATCCATGCCTATGACAATATCGAAACTTCCAAGTTCTATGATTAATAAATCTATAACAAAAGAATGATCCCCTAAATGCAAATTACATCCTTGAACCATTTCACTCGTTTCAATTAATTTTCCGTCCGCTAGTTCAATTGTATATTTTTCATTTAATGTGGTTGATTTTATACCAAGTGTTGAACTAAGGTCGGCGGACACAAAACTTTTATCAGCACCCGTGTCAAACAAAATAGAGGCATAATGGTTGTTGACAAGAAACGTACCTGTAACGAGATTGGGGTCTTTGCGAGCTTCTCCTGCCCCCAGGACAAATGCCCTACCTCGAGCATTATTGCCAACTTGGTTTCTTAATTTCGGACAATCCTTCTTAAAATGCCCAACATTGCCACATTCATAACACCCCTGTTTCGGCTGGTTGTTTGTTGTTGGTCCAGAGTATCGACAGAATTTGGTCGTATGCCCATGCTTATTACATTTCCCACAAACAAAGCTTTCACACGTCCCTATGTGATGATAACCACATTTGTTACACTTCGGATTGTTCCCGCTGTATGGTTTCTTTCCTGTAGATACAACTGTGTTAACTTTTGCGATGAGTGGCTTCTTCTGGAACTGATTTGATGAATTTTTATTTGGGTTACCATCCCATTTCCTTTTGTTTTCAGTATTGTTTCCTGTGTTTCCAGTTTTCACTAGCGTTCCCCGACGAACAGCTTGATCAACCAGGCGATGACCAAGTCTGACCGCGCTGTGGATGGTGTCAGGACGGGAAGCAGTTACCATGCTTTCGATTTGGGAAGGGAGTCCCCCAATGTACCTTTCAATTCTTTTGTATTCTGGGGTGACCATGGTTGGGCATAATAGGGCCATTTCATGAAATCGAGTGGTATAGCTTGCTATGTCAGCTTCAATCACGACCAAATTCCAGAACTCCTCTTCCAACTTTTGAAGTTCACTTCTTGGGCAGTACTCAGCTAATAACATCTTCTTTAAATCTTCCCAAGAAATCTGATAAGCTTCATCGATACCCAGTTCTTGTGCATGAGAGTTCCACCAAGTTAGCGCTGCATCTTGTAGGGTACAAGTGGCGTACTTAACCCTACAATCTTCTGGACAGTTGCTAATTCGAAAAACCGTTTCCATCTTTTCACACCATCGGGTTAACCCAAGTGCACCTTCAGTTCCCTTGAAATTGAGGGGTTTGCAGTTCAGAAAATCTTTGTAGGTGCATACTCGTGTAGCACCTCCGCGACCTAAATTTATTATGAAATCATGTTAATAGTTAATTTAAAGTTCATGACTTCCATTAGGCTCTCTTGCTTCTTTTACCTCTATCAGGTCCGCTCCCATCAGTATGACTACCCCCAGCACCGCCTCCTCCGGTACCGCTACCGCCGACACCGTTGGCTCGATTGGCCTCGTAATCTGCTATTGCGTTTGCTACTCTTTGGTCGACGAGATGTTCGATTTCTGCCGAATTCATTTGTTGTGGAGTCTCTGCGTCGTTATGAGCATTTCTCCTTGGTCTTCCTCTTGGCATGTTTTTCTTTCTAACACATATTATAAAAGAATTTAGACAATATATATTTATTGTCACATCATGAACAAGGAAAACAAAACAACCACGTCAATCATAGCAATCACAACAATCACATCAATCAAGACAATTATAGCAACCGTTATCACAACTTAGTCACAATACCCATATATCATATATAGAAACAACTTGTTACAAGGTTTGCAAAAATACAAAATGGATGAGGGTACAAAGCCTCATCACTACAAGTTTTTCTACTACTATACTAGATGAGCACAACCTGCTCATATAGATATATCATGCTAATCTATAAAATGCACCGGTCTGGGCAGCCACAGAAACTAACAGCAGGAATACTATAGCCAGTGCAGTGGCAGACTCTGCTCTATTCTCTGATGTGGCAAGCTGCTGCTCAGCCGTGAGGGCTCTGTGCTCCATAGTAGCGAGTCTCTGGCGCAAACTGGAAATCTCCTCCTCAACACTCGAGAGTCGAGCATGCATGGTGTGAAGAGCTTGGTCATCTAGATGATGTTCCTCCTCCATTGTTAATATTTGTCCTTCGATGATCTCAACGCGATCCTCGAGGGCTCACACTGTGGTGTTTCTAGGTGCTGTGTCGATCTGGCTTCTAAACTGATGCAACTGATGATCGTGTCGAGCCACACGAGCTACTAAAGTAGGAACGGTGCGCTCTAAGGGCTCACCGGTAATCAAGCGAGGATGGCATGCCCGGGAGGACTCACCCTCCTCATAAGTGGGGGGTGTACCCTCCTCATATCTCCAATCCTGGAGTAACTCGAACATCCAGTCCCATCTACGGGCTGCTATCTTACGCCTTTTAGGCGTGGGCTCAACGTCAGATGTATCAACGGGAGATTTAGATCTCCTACGGGGTGCGGGTGGTGGTGTCACAGCTCTTGGTGCCTCTACGGTATCGTCAGACGTAGCAGGACCATAGAGTACTGTGTGTGGTACTGTCTCCCAGGAGCTAGCATCATCATCGGTCTCATGGATGACCTCAATAGTATGAGAGACAGCGGGCTCGTCTTCCGGTTCCTCATCTGGATCCTCTTCTGGATCCTCCTCTGGATCCTCCTCGTCATCCGAGACAACCAGATGTAGTGGGGCTGGTGGATTAGGTGGTGGTATGGATGCTGCTGATGCCTGAGGGGTAATCGGCGCATACTCCTCATCTGAGTCATATATGACTATCGGGAATGAAGCTGAAGACATAGCTGCAATAAAAAAATTAATTACCAATAATTACTTACGACTTAATTCTAGTGCAAAGAGTTGCGGAAATTGTGTTGTGTCCCCATGGCAATAGTCTAGGCCTAACTAATGCAACCTAGTTCACTATAACCAATGGCTCTGATACCAATCTGTCACACCCCGCCAAGGCGGAACACGCGAGGTGCGACGGTCATGGTTTCACAGTCATTGTTTACATTGAACGACTTCTAAATGCATTAACCAAAAGAGTTTACAAGTCATTCCTTAAGCCAACATAAGAAAAATAAATGCATACTAGAGTTCACAATAAATATTGTTAACAAGATTTTTCAAACATGGCCTAAGTCAATAGACTATGCTAGGAAAATCCTCAAAATGTGTGCTTCCTGATGTAGTGTGACTCCATATGCTAACACCCAAAATGCGCCCCCATAATATTCCTTCAATTATCTGAGAAAAACATGCTAAAAACAGTCAGCATAAAGCTGGTGAGTTCACAGGTTTAGACACATTAAATAAAGTTGTTTCATCTGATCACAAGGTTTTAAAAATGTGACTATTGTTCTCCAAAACAATATCATGAGTTGTGTTTATTTATTATTACCATGAGCTCCCATAACCGAACTCGACATGATTGAATTTCCCCATCCCAATGTTCTATCGCAAAACATTGTATTGAGATGAATATTATGCACCCGATCTGACCTACAATCAAAGTTAGAGCTACTAACCACGGGCGGGGGTTGTCACTCCCGAATAGTACTATTCCCAATAATTCACGTTTACCCACAATTAACGGTTATAGAATAGGGGACTTAAAAGCGATAAATGTGACTCATGTAATAATGTGTTGAACCAAAACCACTTGTGTCAATGAAACGATTACAAGCATGATTTCTCCCCCTGTGAGTTAGTAAAACATTGTAGAAAATAGGGGCCGTGAAACTCACAGTTGGTGTAGATCCGGGTCCTGAGAGTGTGAATACCGTCTTGTGTTTGAACCCCTACTTGGTTCCTATAATATTATAGACTTAGGTTGAGTTCGAGAACTTATAAATTCTATGTTGTTGTGTTATTTAGTGTTGTTATGTTTTCTTGGTATTTTTGTGTTGACGGGTTTGTTGTAGAAATATCGTGTCTTATAGTCATAAAACATGTTACAATGCCTTAGAGAATAATCACTTATTATTATTTTTAAGAAATTTGGGCATTATAACGACGCATTGAAAAATATCTAATTTTGTTTATCAAGACCCATCACTTTAAAATACCATATTTCTACAATAAACATTTTAAAATACTTTATATATGTGTATATATATACAAATAAGTTTCATTTTCATGAAAAATATATAGCTAGGACATGTAAGTATGCATTTATAAAATTTTCGTTTTTGACAGATTATGTTTAACATTTTCGAGTAATCTTTTAAAATAGCAAACGGTTTTCAAAAATTACGAGACTTTACAGTCCAGTATTTTAACGTGTTTCGAACAACTTTTGTTTAGAAAATTTCTTCAGATTCGGCTCGGAAATAGGCCGAAACAGTCACTCAAGTCAGAAGGTCGAAATATGCGTACTGATTTTGTAGAGGCTGTTTCGGGTATCATTTGGTTGAGTTAGAAAACGTGTAAGTAGTAGTTAGAAAGCTAACTCAACGAACTTAACCATAGAGTTTGAGTTTGCTAATTTTAGTGTTTTTAAGACAAAGTTATAGCTAGCTAAAGTTGTGACAGATTCTGTCCAAAAATCAGAAATATGTATACGTGTGTATATGTAATTTTAAACTAAACGTTTGAGAGTATGTTTCACCTTAGCAAGCAAGGAGAAGGATGAGATAGTGCTTGGAATCAAGTGTGGTTTTGATTAACCATGAATGTGGTGGTTTGATAATTTATTCCTTTCTTGAGTGTTATGGTTCAGCAACACTAGAATTGAGAGAGTGTTTGGGTTTAGTAAAGCTCTTAGGACAATGTAAGAATGAGTGTGAATTTGGTGTGGTGTTTTCCTTATTTGACCGTAGGAAATAGGGAGTGAGAGTGAGCAATTGGATGGTGATTTTTTTTTTCAAGTACTTCTATATATACACACATAAAGAGAACATAATTTATTTCATATAAAATTGGAAAATAGGTAATGATTAGTAGAGTATGGTGTCTTCTATTTGCTTCTTGTCGTTTTTTTTTTATCTTATATGGCCAAGATCTCATGATAAAGATGGAGTGTTAACTTGGTTAAGAGAGTGTCATGATGGTATGTATTAGGTGCTGTCAAATCCCAAAACTAATTATGAAGGTGATGAATTAAAAATAATATATATGTATGTATTACACACAAATGTTACCGTTTGATAAAAAAAAATAAGTATAGATGTTTTTTTTTTCTTTCATTTCTAAATTTCATTGTTATATATATATATTTTAAACTTGTTGAATTTAAAAATTGTATGACATTTCCAGATTATTCTCATAAAGTGATAGTTTGGTCAAAAGTATAACCTGAAAAATTGAGAGATGTCACACGATATGCAAAGGAAACCAACACCTTCGTCGATCTGGACTACCCGTGAAGTCCGATCAGTTGACTGAGTGGTCATCACGGTTCAATATTGTTTCGTGTACTAATCATCGTTGTATCACGTTAAGGTAATAAATTTGATTTATTTTAGTTTTCTTACTGATAATAAGTTTGAGAAAGTTATGGTTAAACCGATGAATTACTGCGTAAACCTAGAACGTTAGTGAAGAAGATGAGACCAATAAAACATATGTTATAAATTAAAATGATAATTTAATTAACAATCAGAATGCTACATGGATTGGTTAAAACTGATGGGGTTGGTTTGGAAAGTCTCGATCAGGTTCTATAATGAATAAAGTATGTAATAAACAAAATAAGTTTAATAATTAAAGCTAGATGGATTGGTTAAGAACATGGTAATAGAGCTGGGAGGTCGGGTTTTATCCCTCCTAGAAATTTTTTTTTAAATCTATTCTAAACTTTCTAGCCACCAATGTTAAGTAACTAATGTATAGATCAATTGAATTGGATCCAAGGAATAGGTTTGGGAGGTTACAAATTCAAAATCCTTATAAGCTGGGTTTTAAGACTATGTTATTAAATTTATTTTATATATATATATATATATATTACAATATTTAAATAAATTATTATCAATTGTGTTTAACTGGTTAAGTCTAGAAAGTCCGATTTAGGAGGTCACGAGTTTGAATCCTATCCGAAACCATATATATATACACTTTTTATTTGAATCGCTTAACTTGTAATCTTTCAAATCTAAAAATGGTTAAATCACATATTTACTAAAGTAACGAATATTTACGAACGTTAATAAACAACTTTACAAAATAAACCAATTCGATCGGTTAAACTTTAAAAAGATCTAAGTCGCCAAAATATAACCGAATTCGTATACAAATCATAATTCGGTTAAACTAACGTGAAATCACTCAACACACAGATTTCTGAGTCATCGTACATTGGACTACATGTATATTATCTGATTATCTGACATAAAATTGCTAAGGCAAAGGTACGGATTCTGTTTATTTTACTCATAGTATTAATTCTGCCGTTATTGTACGGATTTTATACCTTTTCCTCATAGTATATTTGTTTTGCCTCGATTCTGGTACGGACTCTGTTTATTTAACTCATAGTATAAATTCTATTGTCCGTTATTGTACGGATTCCTTTTATTTAACTCAAAGTATAAATTTTGTTATCCGTCGTTGTACAGATTCTGTTTATTTAAATCATAGTATTTTATGTTCTGTAATCATTAAAATTCATTTCTTATTATATTTTGAATTCTGATTGCCACGATATGATATCGTGTTTCTCTGTTTCGTTTATCATGCAATATATCTAGATTATATTGTATTCATTATTGCATGATCCGAATATGACTGAACTTGGTAGTTTAACTACCCTACTGAACTTTCTGTACTTGTATTCTGTTACCCGAGCATGCCCCTACCTGTAAGGATGACTACAGGCCCATTATGGCGGCAACCATAATGTGGAACCATCCGTGACGGTTAGTTGAGTTAACGGGGTCTCCATTAGTACTCTGATAGTACATTTGTGCACCTACTGAATTCTGGGGAGGCGTATGGACTGGTCCTAGGATAATTTCAAACTGTACTTTCTGATTCTGGGGGATAGTGACGTGTATGCCAACACTAACTATCTCATGTGTCTGGTAAGCGGGAGTAGCTACACGTGAACCTTACACTTTTGTATGTACAGTCGGCTCGTGGTATATTCTGTAATGTTCTAATTATGGCTTAAAATATAAAGTGTGTTAATGTTTCTGAAATATAAAAGTCAGACAACTGATTACTATTCCGATCTTGTTTGTGACCACTATCCGGTTATATTTTCACTTGAATTTTTCCAATTTTTCACCACCTTCTGAATTTCTTTATTACTATTGTTCATCCGTTACTGAGCATTCTTTGGCTCAGCCGTATTTGTTTTTGTGGTGTTTATCTCTTTTGTGTAGGTAATCAAGAAAACCAGGCGGTGAACTTTTGAGAGTAAAATCGGAGCTAAATTTGAAAATTTCCGTTACTGTAGTAAATGTAATAATCAATACTTAAAACTTAAGTATTTGTTTTGTTATATTTATTTATCAACTTAAGACTTATGTATTTATGTTATAAATACATATGGGATTGTTGCATTTACTTCTGATTCCGTATACGTTACACGTCAGCCCAAAACCAGGTTGGGGTGTCGCAGTTATGGTATTCTTTCCTGTAGAAAACTTAAACCAATATGACATGTGAGGTTAATGGGTAGACATTGGGATATGATTAGACGAATATTAGGACTTTATATTCCGATTTTTTTTTGTGTTAATTAAATTGTAGCATCCGCTTTTAGCTGTTAGAAACCTTGTCTATTATAAAATCTAACCACTTACTTAGCTTTAGGACGTTTCTAATGCAAGTGTACCATTTCGAAAAATCATCGAATATCATTCTGGAACAAGATGAAGACTTTTTGACATTCTGATGGACACAAGCAAAAATATCTCGACTCTGTTGAACCTATCCATGTCGATTTAAAGATTGCTACCATGCATTCACAATTTGTGTGTCCACAAGAGGTGTATACGCATGAAACAACCATGTTAGTTATAATTACAATTAGTGATTATTAGGAAATCATTTATTCTTGCACATGGTTTTCCATCGAATCATTGTATCCTTATAGACAATCATTTGGACCTTGAGGTGCATGATGGGATGACAGTTAGGACACTTGTGTAAAGTAAATTGACGTTATGGTCGCGAACATAATCATGAATTTACAATTACATACGGGTTCTACCGAAACTCTATTATGTTGATCAATGTTCATATGAATGTGTTAATTCTCTTCTGATTCTGAACTTGTTCTGTTATGCATTGAAGTACTATGTACTTTAAATGTTTCTGAAGCTCTTTATAGGAATTCGAATTCGATAGCCATGGTAAATGAAATACATTCATCCAACTAATACTTTTCTATCATAATTAGGATATCTTATTATCACCTCATCATATAGAGACTTTCTAATTTGAAGGGCTTTTATGATTCATTATATCTATGAGCAGTACTAACATGATTATGGACCAACCATCTGTACATTGAGTCACCATAAAATTTCAGATGCGTTGTGTATTGTTTGGTGATCCTGAAAATCTTTATTACTATAGTAACGAACTCAACCTCGTAAATCTCTGAATATTTTCTAAGCTCTTAAAGCTTTTAAATTTCTAACACTTGGTTGTGCCAAATATTTAGCTTCTGTAAAAGTTGATTCTTGGAGTTAACTTACCATTTTTTTTTATCATTCTATCGTCCTAAATTTTCGAACGTGAAAAATTACCTCGTATTTCATCTGATCGTGAAGTAGAATTCACAATTAATCTCATGATTCCTAGGATGGAACAAATTTCCAATAAGTCTTCTCGTATGGCACCAACGGAATTCAAGGAGTTAAAGGAACTATTACAAGAGCTATTGGATCAAGGATTCATTCCAACCAGTGTTTCACCATGGAGCGCACCAACAATGTTCATTTAGAAGAAAGATGGGACACACAAGAAACTGTATGCACATTTTTCAAAGTGTGACTTCTGGCTTGATAAGTTGCATTTCTGGGTCATGTAATTTCTACTGACAGAAGTATGATGGACCCAACAAAAGTTGAAGCTATCACAAAATGGCCGACACCTACCTCGGTTGCAGATATCTGAAGCTTTTTAGGCCTAGCAGGCTATTATCGTAGATTTGTTGAAAGATTTTATTGAAGATCGTTTTACCTCTTATGCAACTGCTAAGAGAAGGTGTCAGGTATTCTTGGAATCATAAACGTGAAAAGAGGTCAAAAAATTGAAGAAAAGATTGGTATGTGCCCCGAATCTCAATTTACCTTGGGGCACATACAAAAAAATATATCTACTAATAGAAACTCACAAACATCCTCTTCAATAACTTGGAGCGCTAGATAAAACTGTCACATGAATCTCAAATAAGTTGTTGTAACTCAAGGGAACACATGTCAATCACTAGGACGTTTCGTTGTCTAGCCATTATCAAGATACTTAAAACCATGACACGAGAAATAAAATCATCTTAAATTTTGAATATAATTCATGAATAAATGTAAAGGATACCAAATGAGAAATTGAATTAAAAAAACAAAATTTACATGTTGGCATAATTTATGTTAATGGCTAACGATATCAAAATATTAGAACGCATATTGTTACCACGAAGGTATAATTACCATCCTTTGCACGTAATAAATTACCCACTCTCATAGATTCACGAAGATAGGTCATATATATATATACACACCAGAAACGATTCTCCGACCGTCATTAACGAATTATGCCAAGAATGACGATCATATTTGTTAATTTTGTGGGAAAACCGTTATGAGCATGAAGCTACTTGGGAGTTAGAGGCTAAAAAAAAAAATTGCTCACAATATCCTAAAATTTGAATCCATAATTTTGTGTGACTGCCTGCTTTACTATCTGTGTTAGCTATGTGTTTTAGTATGTAGTAATCTGAAATTATGTAATTAAACCAACATAAAGTTTTAGTATATAAATAGTTAAAATTAATTAACAAGTTTGAAAATCAAGAAATAAAGCAGTTTGTAAAATCTGAAATTTCGAGGACGAAATTTTTTTAAGGAGGGTAGAATTATAACAACCGAAAAAAAATTAAACTGTTATAAAAGTTTAAACAATGACGATAAGTTAGGTACCGAAAATCCGAATTATTTTGAGAATTTAATTAATTAAATTTATAAATTTTGACTTGGTTATTATAAATAAACCGAAATATATAATCCAATCATACCTAATGTTTATAATAAGCTAAAATTCTATCTTAATATTAGTTGATTAAATTGGTAACATCTAATTAAATTTGCCCGACTAACACTCACAACCATATTCAACTAAAGTTTAAACCGATTTAGAACTAATCCATACCGAACCATGTTCTTATTTTATCTTTTTTATATACACTACATATATAAATCTATCTATACTAATAAATCAAAATAATTGTGGACACTTGTCACAATTTTAGATCACTTATATTTTGGTTTTCATCTTCTCTCTCCTATTTAATTATATATATTTATTATTTAGTTACGATTAGGAATTAAGGATTATAATAATTAATATACTATGAATTAATTATATTTAAAATGAAATCAATTATGATGTTTTTAAAAGAACCAAATTTTTTATTTAACAACTTTAGTCGTTTAAATATAATCGAATTCAAATGATATCTCTTAAAATATTTATAAATATAACAATAGTGTTACTAATTTTTTATAATTGCTTTTAAAAATTTTTAAACATTTAATATGATTTGATTATTGGAATGATATAAATATATAATATTAAAATATAAAAATCCAAGTTATATATATTAATATAAATTTTAGTTAAAGTTAATTTAATGTTTTAAAAGGAGAATAAATATACTTTCATTAAATTATTTATGAATTACATTACATAAAAAATATTCACACATTGTTAAAAAAATTAAAATTAAAACTTCATTTTTAATTATTACATCAAATATTTTAAACATATTTTGAAGACTTTATGCATTAATAAATTATATAATATTTTATTCAACCTTTGTAAACATGAATTTAGTAATCTTTGCAATGTACATGCTTTTTAATTAAATAACTTTTTGTCAATAGATTTGTGTATATAACATATTATTTTTTTTTAACACGTGTAACACACGGGATTTTAACCTACTATATATATAGTAAAAAGTTAATAATAATATTATGAAATTTTCTCCTGCAAGACATCTAAAACCGACTTCCCTTTATATTTGAATATAAATTGAAACATGATGACTCAATCCCCTCATGGCCCTCATGCAAGATGTTATCGGAACCATAAAAAAAAATAAAAAATCATGTATGGCCACTTTCGATAGTCACCTCACCGGTGGTAACCATCATCTTGGTAGGCGATGTGCAAAGGAAACCAATACCTTCGTCGATCTGGACTACGCGAGAAGTCCGATCGGTTGACTGAGTGGTCATCACGGTTCAATATTGTTTCGTGTACTAATCATCGTTGTATCACGTAAAGGTAATAAATTTGATTTATTTTAGTTTTCTTACTGATAATAAGTTTGAGAAAGTTATGGTTAAACCGATGAATTACTGCGTAAACCTAGAACGTTAGTGAAGAAGATGAGACCAACAAAACATATGTTATAAATTAAAATGATAATTAAATTAACAATCAGAATACTACATGGATTGGTTAAAACTGATGGGGTTGGTTTGGAAGGTCTCGATCAGGTTCTATACTGAATAAAGTATGTAATAAAACAAAATAAGTTTAATAATTAAAGCTAGATGGAGTTGTAAAGACTAATAAAGGCTGATGCTCACCAAACTTTCTATTTTGTCTAAGTATAAGTGCTACAAAGACTAATACTCTTCGGAAGGAAGAAGTTACTCTTCGGAAGCAACATTACTTCCGAAGGATAACTTACTCCTACCGAAAGGTGTACAAGACAACTGCTTCGGAAGGATCAGCATCTAGTAGATTCAAAGCTTCAGAAGTTTCTTCTGAAGAACAAAAGCTTCCGAAGACATTCCTCTGCTGACAAAGACTTCCGAAAAGATTCCTAAATCAAATACTATAGCTTAGCGCTTTTAAAGTACAAAAGGGACTGACACAAGACATGCTGGTCTGAGTAAAGACAAAGACAACATGTAATTAGTCAGACAAGCATCTTACTTCTCCCATGCTGCATTAAATGCAAAAGATCATCTGAAGCCTTGAAGATCAACAACATTAAATGTCTTTTGTATTTTATTAGTACTTTGTAAAGTCAATGTCTATTAATGTAATGATGATGACTGAGTGTCTTAGCATGTTAAGACACTCAACATACTAGAATAAGCTTTACTTTATGTATTGTCTAGTATGCCCAACTTGTATTCCTAAGTGTATACGGTTGTAGCCTCAGCTATATAACCTCCCATTGTATGTTGTTTTAAGTGTGCTTGTGCCTGTACGCTTATTACTTTGAGAGAAATATATCCTTGATCTTGAAATTATTCTTGTGTTCTTATTTTCGTTCAAAGATTATTACTTTGTCATTTGAGTGTTTGAGAGATTAATCTAACAGAACATTCCGCATCTATTAGAGTATAGAAAGAAATACTTGTGAAGTGTTGTTTAGATTAAGCAACCCGATCCTACAAGTGGTATCAGAGCCAATGGCTCTTGAACTTAAGTGACTAATCATCCTTAAGTTACCAGTTCTATTTCTTCTAAAATCTCATTGTTTCAAAACTCATAGTTTCTGTGTTTGTCTAAGATGGCCGCTCTAAACAAACATGATACAGAAAATGGCACTCTCAACAAGCCACCGATGTTCACCCCTAAAGACTTTGACACCTGGAAAGTCAGAATGGAAGGATTCATCAGCAACCAGGACTTCAAACTCTAGAAGTCTGTTCTTGAAGGTCCTTACATTCCTACAGTTGCTGCTGCTGGAGCTGGGGGAGCTGCAGTACCAAAAGACCCATCTATGTACTCAGATGAGGACTACAAGAAGATGGAAGTTGATTCTAAGGCTCTTTGGCTCATTCAGATGTTAATACCGAACTCCATTATACATGCATTCAAGAAATGCAAGTCTGCTCAAGAACATTGGAACTCTTTGAAGCAGATGTATGAAGGATCAGATGATGTCAAAGAAAACAAGAAGGATATGCTAAAACAAAAGTTTGAGAACTTTTGTCAACAAAAAAATGAGAATATGTGAGAGGCCCCGAACCCCTCAGTTGGCAAAACATCAAACCGATAATACTTAAACCATAATTACATTATCATAGCAGCGGAATGTAGGGTAACAACATAACTATCATAAAGATCTAAACAAACTTTTACACATTAAACATAACCCACTCTTCTAACAGTCATATAGTACAGCCAGTCTATGCCAGGGATAGTCTTCAACGTATGCCATGAGCCTTCCTGGTCTCCTTTCTCAAACTATTCAACCTGATATGCATGTAAAACAAGTCAGCTTTATGCTGGTGAGTTCTAAGTTCATTTCTTAGAAAAATCTTTATTTATTCATGTCATCACATGACACAATTTAAATACATAACATACCTGTTCTCATATCATACTTTCATCACATACATATCATCATAACATACTTACATAACATACATATTATCATAACATCATTCATATAGTGAAGGAACTTCACCGTTAACTGCTGACCCTAAAGTCAAACAGGCTTGTGCAATCACAAGGCTCTTAAACTACCAACCCGCAGCTGGTAACTCATACATGTATAAGATTTCTTTAACACTATCAACGCGCAGCTGATAACTCAAGCATGCCTAAGATTTCTTTAACTGAACTGGCGACACACAGTCGGCAGGCCTATGTTTCCACAGGACTCTTTAACCATCAACCGAAATTGACGGCTCATACCGGTACAAGACTTCTTAACATACATCATAACATGGTTTAAATCATTTAAACCATCATCATCATAAACGGCTCCTTTCACCGTAGTGTTCAAGTTTTGCCCAACCGCAGCCAGCAAAACCTCATTTCCTACTCAACCTCGGTTGAGTCCTTTAAAATCATTTCTTTCTCAACCGCAGTTGAGACTTTAAAACATTCATTATATTTTAGCTGAGATTCTTAAAAATCATTTATTTCTCAATCATCATTGAGGCTTAACATATTCATTACATCTCAGCTGAAATTCTTTAAATCATTTACTTCTCAATCATAGTTGAGATTTAAAACATTCTTTTCTTTACAACATTCTTTATCTATAAACATTCATTATCTGAAACATATTTCACCTTAAAACATACTTTATCTGATCATAATCAGATTACAATCATTTTCATAAAATAACTTTATAACATGCATATCAGCCCAAAATGCTAAAACATTTAAAATAGGGCTATAAGAACTCACCTGTTGTCTTGCTGTAGCAAGATCTCTCGTAAACTGGTACTAACAGTATAATTCTGCATCAGTTTACACTTAATAAGTCACTTACGTTTTAACCTACTGATTAGATCTTTCGGAACGTTCAATGTCAAAGACATTGCCTTGAAAGTCATCAAATAGTTAATATTGTTGATTATAATGCTAAAACAGTTCCTAAATAGATTAATGGCTTAGAAATGATAAATCCTTATCATTGATTACCCAGATATCATGAAATATCACAATGTAATCTTAGAATAGATTTAATAACCATGTTTAACATACTAATCTGACTGTTATCATAAACATCAGATAATCGTTCCAATAAGTATGTTAATGGTTGTGATTAGTTTGAAACACTTAGATTTAACCTTTGTATTTCAAAGATTAACCAAACTAATCATCTACATTGTCATAATCAAATGGATTAAACCATTATAACCATAGTTGTGATTTCATGCAAACCGGGCATTACAACGGATCAAAACAAGGATTTAACCGTTAGAACATCATGTTCTTCATTTCCAATCAATCCTAGCCATCATCTAGGCAATAATCAACAATCCTAACTATGCCATTACGTTCAAAATCAAGATCTAATCAATCAAAATCAAACTAGAAGGTTAAAACGAACCGTTACCTGATCTGACGAGTTTCTGCGGGTAAAACGACGATCAGGACTTGTATATACGATCCCTGGGATGATCGGTGACTTCTGATGGCTTCAGAATGGTGTTTTGATGATTAATTTTCGTCTGATGGTGTTCTTAAGCGAGTATGATCGAGATATGTATTAAATTAACTTTCTGCTTGAAAATCTGATGAAGTAGTCAACTTTCTCCACCGCCTCACCCGTCGCGTACCGCGACGAGGGCCAAAAAGAGCTTCGCGTACCGCGAAGAAATCCGGAGGATTTTAGATATTTTAGGTCCGTCGCGTACCGCGAAGGATCCTCAAATCTCCGTCGCGTACCGCGACGAGTCCAGAAGTTCAATACTTTGAAAATTTTCTTCGTTTCGTGATTCCGGACAATCCGTAACTCCGTTTCGCGCACGGTTTTCGCCTACGTTCATCATTTCTCGTGTACTATCAATCTGTAGTAATTACCATTGTCAATTCAACGTAGATTTTATACACGATCAAATGTACTAATTATTCGGTTGTTACAAATCTACCCTCCTTACAATAGGTTTCGTCCTCGAAACCTGTTACGTTTCAAACAAATGTGGGTAGAGTCGTTTCATCTCATTTTCAGATTCCCATGTCGCCTCAGATCCTTTTCGGTGTTTCCACTGAACCTTAACTTGCCTAATCACCTTGTTACGTAACTGTTTCTCTTTCGTATCAACAATAGCAACTGGTTCTTCTATGTAATTCAACCTTTCATCAACTTCTATATCATTTAAAGGCACATATGCTACATCATCCGCTAGACATTTTCTCAGATGTGAAACGTGAAATGTCGGATGAATTCCACTCAGTTCATCTGGCAGATCTAATCGGTAAGCTACCTTACCAACCCGTGCCATTATTCGAAAAGGTCCAATAAATCTCGGACTCAACTTTCCTCTCTTCCTGAATCGAATAACTCCCTTCCATGGTGAAACTTTTAACAGTACTTGATCACCTACTTCAAATTCTATTGGTCTCCGTCTTTTATCGGCATAGGACTTCTGTCGATCCTGTGCAGCTTTCATTCGTGCTTTAACTAACTGGAGCTTTTCGTTCAAATCAACTACTATAGCTTTACTTCCCACTTCTTTCTGTCCTACTCCTCCCCAACACACAGGCGTCCTACAACGTCGTCCATACAATGCCTCGTATGGTGGCATTCCAATACTAGCATGATAGCTGTTGTTGTACGAGAATTCCACTAGTGGTAAATGATCATCCCAATTGCCACCGAAATCAATAATACAGGCTCTGAGCATATCTTCTAAAGTTTGGATAGTCCTTTCAGACTGTCCATCTGTCTGAGGATGATATGCAGTGCTAATATTGAGCCTTGTACCCATTGATTCATGAAACCGTTTCCAAAATCTTGATACAAATCGCGTGTCACGATCTGACACTATAGAAACTGGAACTCCATGTCTTGTAATTATTTCTTTTACAAATAATTCAGATAGTTTCTCCGACGTATAAGTCTCACGTATAGGCAAGAAATGAGCACTTTTCGTTAACCGGTCTACAATCACCCAAATAGTATCATGACGTTTCGCCGTAAGAGGCAACTTAGTTATAAAATCCATGGTGATGTGTTCCCATTTCCATTCTGGGACTTCTAAAGGTTGCACATAACCATAAGGTTTCTGATGTTCAGCTTTTACTTGTGCACATGTCAAACATTTATTTACGTATTGCATTACATTAAACTTTATACCTGGCCACCAATAATCTTTTCGAAGGTCTTGATACATTTTTGTTGCACCAGGATGAATAGAGTAACGTGACTTATGTGCTTCGTCTAGAATCCTTGACCTGATATCCCCATTTCGTGGAACCCACATTCGACCAAATCGAATCTTAATACCAAATTCATTTTCTTCTAGATTCTTGACTTGACCAAATATTCTTTCGAACCCCACATTTTCTTCCTTCAATCCCTCCTTTTGTGCATCCTTAAGCTCATTTAGAAATTTTGATGTTATTACCAAACTATAAGACTTAACTTGTATAGCAAAGTGTTCGGTCTTGCGACTTAGAGCATCAGCCACCACATTGGCCTTGCCCGGGTGATACAAAATCTCACAGTCATAATCCTTTAACAGCTCAAGCCACCTTCTTTGTCTCATATTCAAATCTTTCTGTTCAAAGAAGTATTTTAAACTTTTGTGATCTGTGTAGATCGTACATTTCACTCCATATAAATAATGCCTCCAAATTTTTAAAGCAAATACCACAGCAGCCAATTCCAAATCATGTGTTGGATAATTAGCTTCATGGGTTTTCAATTGTCTTGAGGCATATGCTATTACCTTTCCCCTTTGCATAAGTACACAACCCAAACCCAGATAAGACGCATCTGAGTACACAACCATGTCTTCATTACCATCCGGCAGTGTTAAAATAGGAGCTTCGGTTAATCTCTTTTTCAATTCATCAAAAGCTTGGACTTGAGCTGGACCCCAATCATATTTTGTTTCTTTCCTAGTCAATTTCGTCAGTGGGGTAGCAATCCTGGAGAAATCCTGGATGAATCTTCTGTAATAACCTGCTAATCCAAGAAAGCTACGAACTTCCGTTGGTGTTTTCGGAGGATTCCATTTCATAACTGCTTCTACTTTAGCTGGGTCCACCATTATGCCTTCTGGACTAATAACATGACCTAAAAATTGTACTTCCCGTAGCCAAAAGGCACACTTAGAGAATTTAGCATAAAGCTTTTCTCTTCTTAGTATTTCAAGAACTTCCCGGATATGACACGCATGATCACCTTCACTCCTTGAGTATATTAAAATGTCGTCAATGAACACAATCACTGATCGGTCTAACATAGGTCTGCACACCCGATTCATCAAATCCATAAACGCCGCAGGAGCGTTTGTTAATCCGAAAGACATCACAAGAAACTCATAGTGTCCATAACGTGTGCGAAACGCTGTCTTCGGAATATCTTGTTCTCTCACCTTTAATTGATGATACCCTGATCTGAGATCTATTTTAGAAAACCAACTTGCCCCTTGCAATTGGTCGAATAGATCGTCAATCCTTGGTAACGGGTACTTGTTCTTTATCGTGAGCTTGTTCAATTCCCTATAATCAATACACATTCTCATACTTCCGTCCTTTTTCTTGACAAACAACACTGGTGCACCCCAAGGTGACACACTTGGTCGTATAAAACCTTTGTCTAGAAGATCTTGTAGTTGGGTCATTAATTCTTTCATTTCCGTTGGAGCCAGACGGTACGGTGCCTTGGCGACAGGTTGAGCTCCTGGCACAACATCAATTTGGAATTCGATTTCCCGATCAGGTGGAATTCCTGGCAAATCCTCAGGAAATACATCAGGAAAATTACACACCACGGGTACGTCTTCCAATTCTTTTACTTTAATTTCTTTATCAATAACATAAGCCAGATAAGCCCCACACCCTCGCCTCATAATTTCACTCGCCTTAATCATTGAAATGACTTTAGGCGCAGTAAACACTTTATCCCCGTAAACCGTTACTGAACTCCCATTAAGAGCCGTTAAGAAAATCATATTTCGTCGACAGACAATGTTAGCCTCATGTTTGGCCAACCAATCCATACCCAACACTACATCGAAACCTCCTAACGTAATCACAAATAATTTAACAGGAAATCTATGACCTTCTATATCAATGTAACCATCATCATCAATAGCCTCCGTTACTCTAGTAGATTTACCAAGAGCAATTTCTATGTTAAAGGCATTTTCTATCTTTTTAACATTTGCACACAGTTTATCACAAAACGCAATAGCCACAAAGCTCATACTTGCACCAGAATCAAATAGAACTGAAGCAGGGATACCATTAATCAAGAATGTACCTGTCACCACATCCGGATCTTTATCTGCTTGATCTTTAGTCATAGTAAAGGCACGAGCTTTTGCCTTTTGCTTCTCACCTCCCTTGCTACTTTCAGGTTTACTGGCTTCAGTAGGTATTGTCTTTGGTTTAAAACAATTCTTGCTCATGTGACCGATCCCACCACAATTGTAACACTTTAGTATGGTTGGACAATTATACGAGAGGTGTCCAGTTTTTCCACAACGGTAGCACAAAGTAGTCCCCAGGCGACATTCTCCCCCATGCTTCCTTCCACACTTGGTGCACGTTTCCAGTTCTTCTACTTTAAGCTTTTTCATGGGGAGTCCCGGTTTACCATTTCTATTTCTTTTGAATCCCGGTGACCACTTTTGCTTCGGTTCTTCCTTTGTTGGTTCAGCTTCCACAACATCATCCCAGACAATGCCGCTGATTTCTACTGCTGATTCAAAAGTCCTAGGAGCATGCGCCTTCACATGTGTTCGGACTTTAGGTGGTAACCCTTCCACATATAGCTTCAATCTGCGTTCCTCCGTGTTTACCAAATGAGGAACCAGTCTTGACATTTCATTAAATTTTGACGTATATTGCCGATGGTTCATACGTCCAGCTTTCAAAGTCAGAAATTCCCGTTCGATTTTATCAATTTCATTCTTTGGACAGAAGTGTTTTATAACTAATTCCTTCAAGTCCTTCCATTTAAAGCCCTCCACATCAGTAGTGGTCTTTGACTGCTTAACAGTGTTCCACCAATGTAGAGCTTCTTCAGTAAATGAATGAGCTGCAAATTTCACAGCTTGGTCTTCCCGGCATTCACTGATAGCGATGACCGCCTCCATAGCCGAAACCCAGTGACAGGTGGCCACAGCATCCTTCTTACCATCAAATGAGGGTGGATTGCATCCTTTGAAGGCCTTGTAATCACAACCCTTCCGTTTCTCTGACGTAGAATCACCGTTCTTAGTTCCGGTGATCACAACTTCCTCTTCTTTGGTGATGTCATTAGTTCCTTCAGACTTGTCTTTCAAAGCATCCTTCAGTATTTTTGTAACCAAAGCTGGTAGCTTATCATCCAAAACTTTACAAACCTCATCAGAAATAGCCTTCACTACGATAGGCTCTAGAGTAAACTCATCTTCATCTTCCGGTTGCTCATTGTGCTCGTAGTCGTCTTCATTGACGGGTTCTTCATTCTCAACATGTGGTTCTTCAGGTTCCTGTGGTTGCTTACGTGGTCTACCCCTTTGTCCAGCCATTTAACTACCTACAGGATGCATCAATTGGAGAATCAGTACAGGATTAGTTTAGCACGAAATAAGCTTTGTAAATCGTTAATGACGTTGATCAGGTGTTATTAACCATTTACCTAACTCATAGGCTCTAAACGTTTCCCATCACGTCACCCCAAAGTGCATGACTCTAACTATCTTTCTAACCTTACACCTATGTCTTAACTCATACATAACATTCATCTCATGGCATCAAACTACCCTTGACTGGCATTCTTATCCTTCAGTCCCATTTTCAGTTTAAGTCTAGTCATTAGGGATGACCAGATCTCTCAAACTATGGCTCTGATACCAACTTGAGAGGCCCCGAACCCCTCAGTTGGCAAAACATCAAACCGATAATACTTAAACCATAATTACATTATCATAGCAGCGGAATGTAGGGTAACAACATAACTATCATAAAGATCTAAACAAACTTTTACACATTAAACATAACCCACTCTTCTAACAGTCATATAGTACAGCCAGTCTATGCCAGGGATAGTCTTCAACGTATGCCATGAGCCTTCCTGGTCTCCTTTCTCAAACTATTCAACCTGATATGCATGTAAAACAAGTCAGCTTTATGCTGGTGAGTTCTAAGTTCATTTCTTAGAAAAATCTTTATTTATTCATGTCATCACATGACACAATTTAAATACATAACATACCTGTTCTCATATCATACTTTCATCACATACATATCATCATAACATACTTACATAACATACATATTATCATAACATCATTCATATAGTGAAGGAACTTCACCGTTAACTGCTGACCCTAAAGTCAAACAGGCTTGTGCAATCACAAGGCTCTTAAACTACCAACCCGCAGCTGGTAACTCATACATGTATAAGATTTCTTTAACACTATCAACGCGCAGCTGATAACTCAAGCATGCCTAAGATTTCTTTAACTGAACTGGCGACACACAGTCGGCAGGCCTATGTTTCCACAGGACTCTTTAACCATCAACCGAAATTGACGGCTCATACCGGTACAAGACTTCTTAACATACATCATAACATGGTTTAAATCATTTAAACCATCATCATCATAAACGGCTCCTTTCACCGTAGTGTTCAAGTTTTGCCCAACCGCAGCCAGCAAAACCTCATTTCCTACTCAACCTCGGTTGAGTCCTTTAAAATCATTTCTTTCTCAACCGCAGTTGAGACTTTAAAACATTCATTATATTTTAGCTGAGATTCTTAAAAATCATTTATTTCTCAATCATCATTGAGGCTTAACATATTCATTACATCTCAGCTGAAATTCTTTAAATCATTTACTTCTCAATCATAGTTGAGATTTAAAACATTCTTTTCTTTACAACATTCTTTATCTATAAACATTCATTATCTGAAACATATTTCACCTTAAAACATACTTTATCTGATCATAATCAGATTACAATCATTTTCATAAAATAACTTTATAACATGCATATCAGCCCAAAATGCTAAAACATTTAAAATAGGGCTATAAGAACTCACCTGTTGTCTTGCTGTAGCAAGATCTCTCGTAAACTGGTACTAACAGTATAATTCTGCATCAGTTTACACTTAATAAGTCACTTACGTTTTAACCTACTGATTAGATCTTTCGGAACGTTCAATGTCAAAGACATTGCCTTGAAAGTCATCAAATAGTTAATATTGTTGATTATAATGCTAAAACAGTTCCTAAATAGATTAATGGCTTAGAAATGATAAATCCTTATCATTGATTACCCAGATATCATGAAATATCACAATGTAATCTTAGAATAGATTTAATAACCATGTTTAACATACTAATCTGACTGTTATCATAAACATCAGATAATCGTTCCAATAAGTATGTTAATGGTTGTGATTAGTTTGAAACACTTAGATTTAACCTTTGTATTTCAAAGATTAACCAAACTAATCATCTACATTGTCATAATCAAATGGATTAAACCATTATAACCATAGTTGTGATTTCATGCAAACCGGGCATTACAACGGATCAAAACAAGGATTTAACCGTTAGAACATCGTGTTCTTCATTTCCAATCAATCCTAGCCATCATCTAGGCAATAATCAACAATCCTAACTATGCCATTACGTTCAAAATCAAGATCTAATCAATCAAAATCAAACTAGAAGGTTAAAACGAACCGTTACCTGATCTGACGAGTTTCTGCGGGTAAAACGACGATCAGGACTTGTATATACGATCCCTGGGATGATCGGTGACTTCTGATGGCTTCAGAATGGTGTTTTGATGATTAATTTTCGTCTGATGGTGTTCTTAAGCGAGTATGATCGAGATATGTATTAAATTAACTTTCTGCTTGAAAATCTGATGAAGTAGTCAACTTTCTCCACCGCCTCACCCGTCGCGTACCGCGACGAGGGCCAAAAAGAGCTTCGCGTACCGCGAAGAAATCCGGAGGATTTTAGATATTTTAGGTCCGTCGCGTACCGCGAAGGATCCTCAAATCTCCGTCGCGTACCGCGACGAGTCCAGAAGTTCAATACTTTGAAAATTTTCTTCGTTTCGTGATTCCGGACAATCCGTAACTCCGTTTCGCGCACGGTTTTCGCCTACGTTCATCATTTCTCGTGTACTATCAATCTGTAGTAATTACCATTGTCAATTCAACGTAGATTTTATACACGATCAAATGTACTAATTATTCGGTTGTTACAATATGTCATCTCAGTACCTAAGGTATGTCCAACTTGTAGATGAATTAACTACTGCAGGTGTGATACTGGATAATCAAGATGTGCTCAGAAAATTTCTGAGATCTCTTCCAAAGGCATGGAACATTTATTCAGTTACAATCAGAAGAACAAAAAACCTGAAAACTCTAACTCTAGGAGAGTTATTTGGTATTCTCAGTGCTTACCAGATGGAATTAGATGCCCAAGAATCTAAAGTTTCCCATATATCATCTAGTTCAGCTGCCCTTTATGCACCCATCAACAATCCTTCATACCAGAATTATCAACCAATCTATCATCCTACCTCTACACCCATTGTCACATTTCCTGAAACTCTAAATGTATCAAACACACACTCAAACCCTATCTCTAACCCAACTCCACTACCAACCTCTGGGCAAGGAGCTTTTATGGCTGAGGAAACCAACTACTTTCATCTGTGCCAGGAAGACTTGGATGGCATTCCTGCAGATGATCTTGAGGAGATAGATATAAACTATCAAATGGCCATGATCTCCTACAGAGCAAAGAAGTTTTAACAAAGAACCGGCAGACAGTTTAAAAAGCACAATATGAAGACTGGGTTTAGGCTCGACAAATCTAAACTTAAATGCTTCAACTGCCAGCAGTTAGGACATTTTGCCAGGGAATGCAAGTCTTCAAGCACTCAGTCATCAGCTTCTGGGCAACCACAACAAAGGCAATCAAGCTCAACAAACAATGCAAACATTGCAGAACAAGACTTTTCAGATTGGAGCTTTCAAGCTGAGGATGCTTCCATCTCCAACAGTGCTTTAATGGCAAATGACTCATCTTCCTCAAGCAAGGTAACTGATAGCATGTGCACACCTGAATGCTTAGAAACATTAACTGTTTATAAAAAGATAAATTTTCAACTCTGTAATGAGCTTGAGTCTTTACAAGTTGTCAAGGCAAATTTCTTTGAAGCTGAAAGAAATTACAAAGAAAAGATTGAAGAAATGAAAAGACTATTTCAAGTTTAAAACATGAGGACACTAACAAACAGTGTCAAATTAAAAATCTTTTAGAAAGACTAACCACTGCCAAGACTGAACTTGTATTGGCTGAGTCTTACAGAGACAAATTTCTAAGCCAAGGTGAAAAATATGAAAAACTATTTAGAATGAGTGATACATCTGAGCTTGTAAGAAAGATGGGAGCTGGGTTGGGCTATAACAAAATGGAGCCTCCATCTGCTTATACTCCTATGGTAGAAATCAGATGTAAACCAATAACAAATCTTGTGCATGATGATGAGTTAGACATGCACAAGGTAGATCAGAGTGATGACCTCTCTGATCCAGACCAAAGTAACTCAACATGTTCAGATGAGAGGGATATTCCTATCAAACCAGAAATAACAAAATCAGCTTTAAGAAATAAGAAAAGAACTAAGAAAACTAAGAAACATTCAACAGTTTTTGTCAAAGCTAAAAACACACGGAGTATCTCATCAGATGAATATGTCACTTGTCCATCAGACAAGTCCAAAACGGGTAGATCAACGGAGAGAAAGGTCAACTTTTCAGGAAAATAGGCAAATCCTAAAGCCAACAAGTTTGTGGGAACATCCAAATCATCACTCTCTGAGGATCAAAGCTCAGCCTTCATCAAAAGAGATCAGCAGCAACACTCTCCCAACAGTCAAACTATATGTCTGATGTGTGGTGAGAAGAATCACTTTGCTGCTGATTGCTTCTATAATCCAAGAAGCAGAATTCTCTCAGAAACACAACGCAGAGGAAGAAAGAAGAGCTGGAGCAAGTCATCTGTTTCTTCGGAAGAACCAGAAAGAAAATCAATCAAGAAGGTGTCGGAAGCAAACACTTCCAATAACTGGAAGAAACAAAACAAGAAAGCTTCCAGGAAGAAAGCTTCGGAAGCAAAAGAAAGGAAAGCTTCCGATGGAAAAAGAACCTCGGAAGCTCATAAAAAAAGGCTTCTAACAAACAAAAGAAACCTTTTTCCTTCGGAAGAAGACTATCGGAAGGAAAAGGAAAAGTAGCTTCCGATGACTATCAAAGGAAACAGAGTCTTCCGACAACTCATAAAGTAAAACAAGTATGGAAGAAGAAGGAATCAACTGATAAACCATCTCTCTTATCAGAAGCAAGCACGTCATCTGTTCCACCTAGGATGATGTCAAAGAAATTTACTTATAATGATGCAAATGGAAAACCCAAGACCACATGGGCTTGGGTTCCCATCAGAAACTAACTCACTTCCGGTTATGTGCAGGGACAGCAGGAATCAAAAGGCAACTTGTGGATAGTTGACAGTGGCTGTTCCAGGCACATGACAGGCAACAAGACTCACTTGCACAAATATGAACCTTTCTTTGGAGGGTCTGTTGCTTTTGGAAGTGATCCAGTGGGAGGTTACATAACAGGTAGGGGCACAATCACTAATGGTAAGGTAAGCTTTGAGAATGTGCATTTTGTAAAAGAACTTAATTACAATTTACTAAGTGTATCACAGGTGTGTGATCAAAAGCACAACATGTTGTTTACTGAGCATGAATGCATTGTCCTGAAACCAGGATTTGTGGTACCAAATGATCAAATTCTGCTCAGGGCTCCAAGAAGAAACAACATGTATATGCTAGACATGAGCACAGCTGCACCTCTTAGTAATATAAGCTGCTTTGTCTCAAAAGCTTCACTTGATGAATCATCTCTTTGGCATAGAAGACTTTGTCATGTAAATCTCAAAATTATGAATAAACTTGTCAAAAATAACTTAGTAACTGGCTTACCAACGAAGGAATTCATATGTGTTGACAAATGTGTTGCTTGCCTAAAAGGTAAGCAACACAAGTCATCACATCATGCCAAAGAGATAAATTCTATAACAACAGTCCTGCATCTGCTACATATGGACTTGTTTGGCCCTACAAATGTAAAAAGTCTAGGTAGAAAGTCATATTGCTTGGTGGTTACTGATGATTTCTCTCGGTATACCTGGGTATTCTTTTTGAGTACCAAGGATGAAACTGCTGAGATCCTAAAGTCATTCATACTTAGGGTGGAGAATGAAAGTGACCACCATGTAAAAATAATTAGATCAGATCAAGGAACAGAATTCAAAAATCATGTTTTAAATTCATTCTGTGAATCTAAAGGTATAACAAGACAATTTAGTGCTCCTAGGACTCCACAACAAAATGGTGTTGCTGAGAGAAGGAATAGGACACTAATTGAGGCTGCAAGGACTATGTTGTCTGATGCCAAACTTCCAATAACTTTTTGGGCAGAAGCAGTCAATACTGCCTGCTATGTCCAAAATAGAGTATTGGTAATTAAGACACATGGTATGACTCCTTATGAAATTTGGCATAAGAGAAAACCATTCATTGGATTTCTCAAACCATTTGGATGTCATTGTACCATCTTGAATACTAAAGATCATTTAGCCAAATTTGATGAGAAATCAGCAGAGGGCTACTTTGTTGGGTACTCTTCACATGCTAAGGCTTATAGAGTATACATCAAAGCTTCCAGGATTATTGAAGAGTCTGCAAATGTTCAGTTCAATGAACATACTCTTAATAAACCTGGAAGAGGCCGTGATTGGTTATTTGATCTTGATAGCTTTACATCTGTATTTAATCTGGTGAAAGAGTATGTTCCAGTTTCTCAGTCAGCTACCACAGACACCTCTAAAGGCACAAGAGAAGATGACTTTCGTGTTGAACTGCCAATAGCTTCAAGACAAATCTTGGCAGAATCCACTTCAGCACAAAATGGTGTTTCACAGACTGAGACAACAAACACTTCTCAGGCAAGTCCGTCAATTGAATCTACTTTTGGTTTACAACATCAAGAAGAAGTAAGAAGTCCATCAGCAGAGGCAACCAATCTGGAAATTACTTGTCCCGGAGAAAACCAACCCACCACAGTCCAAATTCAGAATCCACAGGATATACCAGAAATTCAACTTGAGGTAGTACTTCCTGACCTTGAGTCAATCAATCTGGATGAAGTTTCTCAATTGGATGTGATTCCAAGAAATCGAATTCACAACACTCATCCAGTTGAGAACATTATTTGAAATGTTGAAGAAGGAGTAAGAACAAGAAGCTCTATGCATGAAGCAAATCTCTGCTTATTTTCCTGCTTTCTATCCCAAATTGAACCTAAGAAGGTTACTGAGGCATTAAAAGATAACAGCTGGGTAGAAGCTATGCAAGAAGAGCTTCTTCAGTTTCAAAGACAAGAAGTTTGGAAGACTTGTCCTTTGCCTAAGGGAAAGTATGCCATTGGAACCAAATGGGTGTTCAGAAACAAGAAGGATGACAAGGGTGTTGTCATCAAAAACAAAGAAAGATTAGTTGTACAAGGTTACACTCAAGAGGAGGGAATTGACTACGATGAAGTCTTTGCACCTGTTGCAAAATTGAAGCCATCAGAATCTTTTTAGCATTTGCAGCTGCCAAGAACTTCAAAGTGTTTCTAATGGATGTCAAAAGTGCCTTTCTCTATGGAAAGATTGAAAAGGAGGTTTATGTGTGTCAGCCTCCTGGTTTTGAAGATCCAAAGTTTCCTGATCATGTCTGTAAGCTTGATAAAACTCTCTATGGGCTGCATCAAGCTCCCAGAAAATGGTATGAAACTTTGTCTTCCTTTTTGTTGTCTAACAATTTCAAGAGAGGAACAATTGATACTCTCTTTTTCAAGAAGTCAAATCAACACATCATGCTATTCCAAATATATGTTGATGACATCATTTTTGGTTCAACTAATGAGTCTCTCTACAAGGACTTTGAATTACTAATGAAATCCAAGTTTGAAATGAGTTCAATGGGAGAACTCACCTTCTTTCTTGGACTACAGGTGAAACAAACTCCTACAGGGATTTTTATTAATCAATCAAAATATGTCAAGGATATTCTTGAAAGATTTAAGATGTCTGATTGCAAAGCTCTGGGAACTCCTATGTCCAGGACAACATCTCTTAGCCCTGATCTTGAGGGGGAGGATGTTGATCAGCACCAATACAGGGCGATGATAGGCTCTTTGATGTATCTCACAGCAAGCAGGCCAGATATCATGTTTGCAACTTGTGTCTCTGCAAGATTTCAAGCCACTCCCAAAGTCTCACATTTACTGGCTGTGAAAAGAATTTTTAGATATCTCAAAGGAGCACCAAATATAGGATTATGGTATCCTAGAAATGAAGACTTCCAGTTCATAGCTTACACTGACAGTGATTATGGAGGGTGCAACATCAGCAAGAAATCCACATCTGGAGGATGTCAATTTCTTGGATCCAGGATTGTATCGTGGCAATGCAAGAAACAGTCATGTGTTTCTACTTCTACTGCCGAAGCAGAATACATAGCTGCTATGCACAAGTCATTTGGATTCAAAATCAGATGAAGGATTATGGAGTGGATCTGTTCAATACTCCTATTCAGATAGACAATTCAAGTGCAATTTCCATCACCAATAATCCTGTAAAGCATTCCAAGACCAAGCACATTGACATCAGATACCATTTCATCAGAGATTGTGCAGAGAAGAAGTTAATTCATTTAGTCAAAGTTGATTCAGAACACAACTTGGCTGATCTGTTCACCAAGGCATTTGATGAAGGAAGATTCAGGTATCTAATAACAGCCATTGGAATGATTAACTTTGAATAAGTGAAGAAATAAGGAATAAATGATTCTTCGGAAGATAAACTCAACTTATCTTCTGATAAAAGATAGGTTCAGTCTTCGGAAGCATTATTTCTTCCTTAGTCGGAAGTGATCACACTTCAGAAGTTTAAATTATCTTCTGAAGTAATACTCTTCCGATACATCAACTTCGGAAGCTAAATCTTCTGATAATTCTCTTCAAAAGAAAGTTTCTTCCGAAGAACATTTTAAATAATGTACTTATGTAGCATTGCTTCCGACAATATAAACTTTATACTTCGGAAGCAAATCTCTTCTGAAAAACTTTTTGGTTCTTAAATTCCTTCCGAAAGCTACATCTTCGGAAGCCCCCCCCCCTTTGTTCTTAATAAATTTTGAACATTTATTGTGAAACCAGCTGTCATCAGAAGACCTTTTTCTGACATCCGGATCTCAAATTTAATGTGTCTATATATTAAATGCTGAAATCCGAAGGTATAAATAGGTCTCCCGCTCATTCATCTTCTCTTACCGTTTCACTTCATAATTGCCTTTCTCCTTTTTCTCAAATCGTAACCTTGAAACTGTCTATTGAAATGGATCTTCTTGCATTCAAACCTGCTCTCAACGTCCCTGCGGAGTTATCAGCAGAACATGACGCTGACTTCGCCCCAATAGTCTTCTTTCTTCAAAGGAGCAGGTATTTCTTTGCTCTTACAGTTCAGCCCTTGGTGTATAAATCTCATCACCAACAGTTTTGGGCATCTTGTTCTGTTTCTTCGTCTTCAGATGGTCGGTCTCTTCATGCCACCATTGATGCTCATCCTATTGCTATCACTGTGGAGACCATCTGTCGGCATCTCAAACTAAATGATGCCGATGGAAAGGTCTCATTCACAAAGGATGAGGTAGCATCGACATTTAGGTCGATGGGGTACGAAGGTCCTCTCCCTTCAACAACCTATTTGAAGGGCAGAGTTTCCTATAATAACAAGTACCTCATACATTTGTTCCTTCACTGTCTTTCCAATAAAACCGGTGGTTGGGATCAAATTCCATCTGACTTAGCTTCGGCTATTCATGGTTTGGTCTCCAACCAACTGTTTAACTTTTCTGATTTCATTTTTAATAATTTGGTGGACAATATTATGTCACCAAAGAAATTTTGTATGTACCCCAGGTTTTTGCAACAGATCTTTAATGAGGAGTTGGGCACTTCCCTCAATCTAACTGAGAATACATACAAAATGCCCTTGGTTTCTTCCAAGGTTTTTGTGCAACTAAAGAAGAAGGGTGCCCAGTTTTCTGGGACATTCACTCCCCTTCTTCCATCTATGGAGTCACCTACTCCTGAAGGTGACAACTTTGTTAACCCCACAAATGCTGAACCCACACCTTCCACTTCTGTTCCTCACCCCATAAAGATTACTTACAAACGCAAACGAACCCCTGTGCAACTCTCAACAGTTGCTCAGGCTCCTTCTACTGATCCCAAAAAGAAAAAGGTGAAAAGGACTGCCCAGGGCACAGTCCTACCTAAGGTGAAAGCCACACCACTTGTTGATCCACAGGTTCTTCCTCTGTAACCTGTGGCTGCCCTTAACCAGCCTGAAAGCCCTCAGCTTATGTCCCAAAACATATCTGAGAATATTCAAAGGGATAATCCTATTCTTGGGTCTGCTTTAACCGAAGCAACTCAACTAGATCAGAGACTGTCTCCCAAGTCTCCAGGCTCTTACCAACCAGAAATGCCCCCCACCCATACTTTTACCCAGGCTCAAGGAGCTTCTGCAGCAACTGTGGAGGAACCACTCTCTCCCATTACCCAAACCTTAATGAGAGTGGTGACACAGTTACAGGCAAGGTTTCCTGACCCAGAGCCTATTCTATCAAAGGTTGGCCCCAGTAGTTCTGAAGGGGTCAATGCAGGTGAGGCTGCCACTACTGTTGATCTTAATCAAGATCCACAGGACAGTGGTACAGGCAATAGGACCTCACCTGCGGCAACCTATGTTGGGGAGGACTTCTTTGAAGCCCTTCTCAATGAAGGGAATCCAGGGAGCCAAGAAACCACTTCTGGTGGTGGAGGTGCAGGAGCTAGGCTCAGTACTCCATCGCCCAAGGATTCCACTCATGTGGATGAGGGCAACAGAGAACAGGAATTGACGACTACAGTTGTAACACTCCAAGCCAGGGTGGCCTCCTTAGAAGCTGAGGTTGCTGCCCTGCAACTTGAGATCCAGAACAAAGATGCTGCTATTCTGGATCTCAAAAGGCGTCCCCCAGTTACTTTACATCAATTTCATCCTGATCCTGATACAACCACATTCATCTCCCCTGATGCTACCAAAAAGGGGGAGAATGCACCCTCTGCAGGGTCAGGACCAGAAGCAAGAGAAGAGGAAGGTGCACAGGAAGTTAACTCGTCCATAGTCACTTTGACTGCTGAATAGGATGACTTCTTGGGCACTTACTTTCAAGTTTCTTCTACTTCCTCTTCTTCTTCTTCTTCTGAGGACACTAGGGAGGTTGCCAAAGAGACTGAAAAGCAAACAACAAATGTCTCTTTGGAACCTCAGTCCCCTTTTGGGACTAAGTCTCAAACTGAGACTCACTTGTCCCCTTCTGGGACTAAGTCTCCTTCTGAGACTGCAGCCTAGGTTGCCATGGAAGAAGCTACTCAAGAAGAACCAATATTCATGGAACCTGTGTCCCCTTCTAGGACAAAGGCTGCCGAAGACCTCTCCTCCTCTCCTCAGCCCCTTGTGGAAACTAATAAGGAATCATCTAAGGTGATTGGTCAACTGGAGGAGATAGTGAATGCTGAGGTTAACTCCGAAGCTGCAGCTGCTTCCGAAGGCCCAGTCATTATTGATGATTCCTCCACAGAGGAGCTAAGTGCCAATGAACCAACAGGTGAGGCAACAGGAGACACTACCTCTAGGGTAAAATTAACTGCTGATGACAAAGGAAAAAGGAAGCTAACCCCAGAGGAGGAAGCAGAACAAGAGGAGAGGATTCCCAAAAAGATGAAGGGCCGACCAGACACTTCTGTGAATGAAGAGCACATCAGACTCTGTGATCTTCTTGAAGAAAAAGGATATAATTTTGATGAGGTATTTCTCTGGTCGGTGCCTAGATTGGCTGCCGAGCTGGACAAGGTGCAGCAACAAGAACAGGCTGCTGCTGCATCCAGGGCTCAAACTGTCCTTACAAAGAAGCAAAAGGAGAAGGCCTACAGAGACAAGAACAAGGCCTTTCTCCTTGAATATGGCTTCCATGCTCGGCAGCTAGGCCCTATGAAGAACTCAACCATGGATATGCATATCAGAGATATCAAGGCTAAAATTGCCAGAGGTGAGTTACTTCCAATTGAGCAAATAAGGGCTCAAAAGGCAAGCCTAATAAGAGGCTTAGGCTTAGGGGAAGGAGTAAGAATAGAATTCCCCTCTCTGGCGCAGGAATAAGACAGGGTGAGGAAGTCATGTGTGGGGAAGTAACAAAAGCCATGTTCCCTAACATGTTTCCTATCAACCCTAAGGAAGAACAACCATCTCCTCCATCAAGTCCCTCTATGGACAACATGCCAATCTCTTCAGTGTTCAAGGGTACAAAGACTGCAGGAAAACTACCATCTCAAATCCCTGACCCTGAGAGACAGACACAGGCTGATGAGAGGAGAACTGAACCCTCAGTGACTGAGGATGTTGGTTCACAGCCTACTGCAAAAACAAGTGCAGCAGTAGGGTCTAGTGTGGAAGACCAACAAGCCAGAGATCAGAGGAGTCAAGCTACTGCTCAAGCCAGACCAAGATTTACAAGAAAAAAGAGCATAGCCAGAAGGAAAAAGAGAACATCTGCTATCTCCTTTGACTCTGAGCCAGAATCACCTCCCCCAGGTTCAAAGGCCAAACCAGGAGCTTCAATGCCCAAAGATCATCCAAAGGATCTATATGATTCACAACACCATCATACCTATGTCCCTGTTGTAAAGTGGAGCTACAGTAGACTTCACAAAAAGTTTACTCTCACTCTGAGCAATGGAGGAATAAAGGTTGTGAATTTGGTGCAGTTGTTTGCGTTGGTTGCACCCTTTGTCTTTGATCTGGAGAAGCTTCCTCTTGAAAATCCAGACGAAGGACAAGAAGGGAGGCAAGAAGTCAGATGGGCAAAGGCAAGGGCTCAGGTCCTGAGGGGAGAAAAGAATGTAAGAAGGATTCCATAGGAAGTTTTGGTAGCATCAGCCTAGGGGAAACTGTAAAGACTAATAAAGGCTGATGCTCACCAAACTTTCTATTTTGTCTAAGTATAAGTGCTACAAAGACTAATACTCTTCGGAAGGAAGAAGTTACTCTTCGGAAGCAACATTACTTCCGAAGGATAACTTACTCCTACCGAAAGGTGAACAAGACAACTGCTTCGGAAGGATCATCATCTAGTAGATTCAAAGCTTCAGAAGTTGCTTCTGAAGAACAAAAGCTTCCGAAGACATTCCTCTGCTGACAAAGACTTCCGAAAAGATTCCTAAATCAAAGACTGTAGCTGAGCGCTTTTAAAGTACAAAAGGGACTGACACAAGACATGCTGGTCTGAGTAAAGACAAAGACAACATGTAATTAGTCAGACAAACACCTTACTTCTCCCATGCTGCATTAAATGCAAAAGATCATCTGAAGCCTTGAAGATCAACAACATTAAATGTCTTTTGTATTTTATTAGTACTTTGTAAAGTCAATGTCTATTAATGTAATGATGATGACTGAGTGTCTTAGCCTGCTAAGACACTCAACATACTAGAATAAGCTTTACTTTATGTATTTTCTTGTATACCCAACTTGTATTCCTAAGTGTATACGGTCATAGCCTCGGCTATATAACCTCCCATTGTATGTTGTTTTAAGTGTGCTTGTGCTTGTATGCTTATTACTTTGAGAGAAATATATCCTTGAGCTTGAAATTATTCTTGTGTTCTTATTTTCGTTCAAAGATTATTACTTTGTCATTTGAGTGTTTGAGAGATTAATCTAACAGAACATTCCGCATCTATTAGAGTATAGAAAGAAATACTTGTGAAGTGTTGTTTAGATTAAGCAACCCGATCCTACAGGATTGGTTAAGAAAATGGTAATAGAGCTGGGAGGTCGGGTTTTATCCCTCCTAGCAATTTTTTTTAAATCTATTCTAAACTTGCCAGCCACCAATGTTAAGTAACTAATGTATAGATCAATTGAATTGGATCCAAGGAATAGGTTTGGGAGGTTACAGATTCAAAATCCTTATAAGCTGGGTTTTAAGACTATGTTATTAAATTTATTATATATATATATATTACAATATTTAAATATATTATTATCAATTGTGTTTAACTGGTTAAGTCTAGAAAGTCCGATTTAGGAGGTCACGAGTTTGAGTCCTATCCGAAACCATATATATATATATATATATATATATTTTATTTGAATCGCATAACTTGTAATCTTTCAAATCTAAAAATGGTTAAATCAAATATTTACGAAAGTAACGAATATTTACAAACGTTAATAAACAACTTTACAAAATAAACCAATTCGATCGGTTAAACTTTAAAAAATCTAAGTCGCCAAAATGTAACCGAATTCGTATACAAATTATAATTCGGTTAAACTAACGTGAAATCACTCAACACCCAGATTTCTGAGTCATCGTACATTGGACTACATGTATATTATCTGACATAAAATTGCTAAGGCAAAGGTACGGATTCTGTTTATTTTACTCATAGGATAAATTCTGCCGTTATTGTACGGATTTTATACCTTTTCCTCATAGTATATTTGTTTTGCCTCGATTCTGGTACGGACTCTGTTTATTTAACTCATAGTATAAATTCTATTATTCGTTATTGTATGGATTCCTTTTATTTAACTCAAAGTATAAATTTTGTTGTCCGTCGTTGTACGGATTCTGTTTATTTAAATCATAGTATTTTATGTTCTGTAATCTGTTTCTGTAAACCGTTTCTGTAACCATTAAAATTCATTTCATATTATATTTTGAATTCTGATTGCCACGATATGATATCGTGTTTCTCTGTTTCGTTTATCATGCAATAGATCTAGATTATATTGTATTCATTATTGCATGATCCGAATATGACTGAACTTGGTAGTTTAACTACCCTACTGAACTTGGTAGTTTATCTACCCTACTGAACTTTCTGAACTTGTATTCTGTTACCCGAGCATGCCCCTACCTCTAATGATGACTACAGGCCCATTATGGCGGCAACCATAATGTGGAACCATCCGTGACGGTTAGTTGAGTTCACGGCGTCTCCATTAGTACTCTGATAGTACATTTGTGCACCTACTGAATTCTGGGGAGGCGTATGGACTGGTCCTAGGATAATTTCAAACTGTACTTTCTGATTCTGGGGGACAGTGACGTGTATGCCAACACTAACTATCTCATGTGTCTGGTAAGCGAGAGTAGCTACCCGTGAACCTTACACTTTTGTATGTACAGTCGGCTTGTGGTATATTCTGTAATGTTCTAATTATGGCTGAAAATATAAAATGTGTTAATGTTTCTGAAATATAAAAGTCAGACAACTGATTATTGTTCCGATCTTGTTTCTGACCACTATCCGGTTATATTTTCACTTGAATTTTTCCTATTTTTCACCACCTTCTGAATTTCTTTATTACTATTGTTCATCCGTTACTGAGCATTCTTTGGCTCAGCCGTATTTGTTTTTGTGGTATTTATCTCTTTTGTGCAGGTAATCAAGAAAACCAGGCGGTGAACTTTTGAGAGTAAAATCGAAGCTAAATTTGAGGATTTCCGTTACTGTAGTAAATGTAATAATCAATACTTAAAAGTTAAGTATTTGTTTTGTTATATTTATTTATCAACTTAAGACTTATGTATTTATGTTTTAAATACATTTGGGATTGTTGCATTTACTTCTGATTATGTATACGTGACACGTCAGCCCAAAACCAGGTTGGGGTGTCGTAGTTATGGTATGAGAGCTAAGGCTCTTTCCTGTAGAAAACTTAAACTAATATGACATGTGAGGTTAATGGGTAGACATTGGGATATGATTAGACGAATATTAGGACTTTACATTCTGATTTTTTTGTGTTTTAATTAAATTGTAGCATCCGCTTTTAGCTATTAGAAACCTTGTCTATTATAAAATCTAACCACTTACTTAGCTTTAGGACGTTTCTAGTGCAAGTGTACCACTTCGAAAAATCATCGAATATCATTCTGGAACAAGATGAAGACTTTTGGACATTGTGATGGACACAAGCAAAAAATATCTCGACTTTGTTGAACCTATCCATGTCAATTTAAAGATTGCTACCATGCATTCACAATTTGTGTTCCACAAGAGGTGTATACGCATGAAACAACCATGTTAGTTATAATTAGAATTAGTGATTATTAGGAAATCATTTATTCTCGCACATGGTTTTCCATCGAATCATTCTATCCTTATAGACAATCATTTGGACCTTGAGGTGCATCATGGGATGACAGTTAGGACACTTGTGTAAAGTAAATTGACGTTATGGTCGCGAACGTAATCTTGAATTTGTAATTACATACGGGTTCTACCGAAACTCTATTATGTTGCTCAATGTTCATATGAATGTGTTAATTCTCTTCTGATTCTGAACTTGTTCTGTTATGCATTGAAGTACTATGTACTTTAAATGTTTCTGAAGCTCTTTATAGGAATTTGAATTCGATAGCTATGGTAAATGAATTACATTCATCCAACTAATACTTTTCTATCATAACTAGGATATCTTATTATCACCTCATCATATAGAGACTTTCTGATTTGAAGGGCTTCTATGATTCATTATATCTATGAGCAGTACTAACATGATTATGGACCAACCATCTGTACATTGAGTCACCATAAAATTTCAGATGCGTTGCGTATTGTTTGGTGATCCTGAAAATCTTTATTACTATAGTAACGAACTCAACCTCGTAAATCTCTGAATATTTTCTAAGCTCTTAAAGCTTTTAAATTTCTAACACTCGGTTGTGCCAAATATTTAGCTTCTGTAAAAGTTGATTCTTGGAGTTAACTTACCATTTTTTTTATCATTCTATCGTCCTAAATTTTCGAACGTGAAAAATTACCTCGTATTTCATCTGATCGTGAAGTAGAATTCACAATTAATCTCATGATTCCTAGGATGGAACAAATTTCCAATAAGTCTTCTTGTATGGTACCAACGGAACTCAAGGAGTTAAAGGAACAATTACAAGAGCTATTGGATCAAGGATTCATTGGAACCAGTGTTTCACCATGGAGCGCACCAACAATGTTCATTTAGAAGAAAGATAGGACACAGAAGAAATTGTATGCACATTTTTCAAAGTGTGACTTCTGGCTTGATAAAGTTGCATTTCTGGGTCATGTAATTTCTACTGACAGAATTATGATGGACCCAACAAAAGTTGAAGCTATCACAAAATGGCCGACACCTACCTCGGTTGCAGAAATCTGTAGCTTTTTAGACCTAGCAGGCTATTATCGTAGATTTGTTGAAGGATTTTTTTGAAGATCGTTTTACCTCTTATGCAACTGCTAAGAGAAGGTGTCAGGTATTCTTGGAATGATAAACGTGAAAAGAGTTCAAAAAATTGAAGAAAAGATTGGTATCTGCCCCGATTCTCACTTTAGCTTCGGGCACATACAAAAAAAAATATCTACTAATAGAAACTCACAAACATCCTCTTCAATAACTTGGAGCACTAGATAAAACTGTCACATGAATCTCAAATAAGTTGTTGTAACTCAAGGGAACACATGTCAATCACTAGGACATTTCGTTGTCTAGCCATTAGCAAGATACTTAAAACCATGACACCAGAAATAAAATCATCTTAAATATTGAATGTAATTCATGAATAAATGTAAAGGATACCAAATGAGAAATTGAATAAAAAAACAAAATTTACATGTTGGCATAATTTATGTTAATGGCTAACGATATCAAAATATTAGAACGCATATTGTTACCACGAAGGTATAATTACCATCATTTGCACGTAATAAATTACCCACTCTTATAGATTCACGAAGATAGGTCATATATATACACACACTACAGAAACGATTCTCCGACCGTCATTAACGAATTATGCCAAGAAAGACGATGATATTTGTTAATTTTGTGGAATAACCGTTATGAACATGAAGCTGCTTGGGAGTTAGAGGCTAAAAAAAAAATTGCTCACAATATCCTAAAATTCGAATCCATAATTTTGTGTACTATCTGTGTTAGCTATGTGTTTTAGTATGAAGTAATCTGAAATTCTGTAATTAAACCAACATAAAGTTTCAGTATATAAATAGTTAAAATTAATTAACAAGTTTGAAAATCAAGAAATAAAGCAGTTTGTAAAATCTGAAATTTCGAGGACGAAATTTTTTTAAGGAGGGTATAATTATAACAACCGAAAAAAAAATTAAACTGTTATAAAAGTTTAAACAATGACGATAAGTTAGGTACCGAAAATCCGAATTATTTTGAGAATTTAATTAATTAAATTTATAAATTTTGACTCGGTTATTATAAATAAACCGAAATATATAATCTAATCATACCTAATGTTTATAATAAGCTAAAATTCTATCTTAATATTAGTTGATTAAATTGGTAACATCTAATTAAATTTGCCTGACTAACACTCACAACCATATTCAACTAAAGTTTAAACCGATTTAGAACTAATCCATACCGAACCATGTTCTTATTTTATCTTTTTTATATACACTACATATATAAATCTATCTATACTAATAAATCAAAATAATTGTGGACACTTGTCACAATTTTAGATCACTTATATTTTAGTTTTCCCGCTTTTCTCTCCTATTTAATTATATATATTTATTATCTAGTTAGGATTAGGAATTAAGGATTATAATAATTAATATACTATGAATTAATTATATTTAAAATGAAATCAATTATGATGTTTTTAAACGAACCAAATTTTTTATTTAACAACTTTAGTTGTTTAAATATAATCGAATTCAAATGATATTTCTTAAAATATTTATAAATATAACAATAGTGTCACTAATTTTTTATAATTGCTTTTAAAAAATTTTAAACATTTAATATGATTTGATTATTGGAATGATATAAATATATAATATATAATATAAAAATATAAAAATCCAAGTTATATATATTAATATAAATTTTAGTTAAAGTTAATTTAATGTTTTAAAAGGAGAATAAATATACTTTCATTAAATTATTTATGAATTACATTACATAAAAATATTAACACATTGTTAAAAAAAATTTAAAATTAAAACTTCATTTTTAATTATTACATCAAATATTTTAAACATATTTTGAAGACTTTATGCATTAATAAATTATATAATATTTTATTCAACCTTTGTAAACATGAATTTAGCAATCTTTGCAATGTACATGCTTTTTAATTAAATAAATTTTTGTCAATAGATTTGTATATATAACATATTATTTTTTTTAACACGTGTAACACACGGGATTTTAACCTAGTATATATATAGTAAAAAATTAATAATAATATTATGAAATCTTCTCCTGCAAGATATCTAAAACCGACTTCCCTTTATATTTGAATATAAATTGAAACATGATGACTCAATCCCCTCATGGCCCTCATGCAAGATGTTATCGGAACCATAAAAAAAAAAATAGAAAATCACTTATGGCCACTTTCGATAATCACCTCACCGGTGGTAACCATCATCTTGGTAGGCGATGTGCAAAGGAAACCAACACCTTCGTCGATCTGGACTACGCGAGAAGTCCGATCGGTTGACTGAGTGGTCATCACGGTTCAATATTGTTTCGTGTACTAATCATCGTTGTATCACGTTAAGGTAATAAATTTGATTTATTTTAGTTTTCTTACTGATAATGAGTTTGAGAAAGTTATGGTTAAACCGATGAATTACTGCATAACCCTAGAACGTTAGTGAAGAAGATGAGACCAACAAAACATATGTTATAAATTAAAATGATAATTAAATTAACAATCAGAATACTACATGGATTGGTTAAAACTGATGGGGTTGGTTTGGAAGGTCTCGATGAGGTTCTATAATGAATAAAGTATGTAATAAAACAAAATAAGTTTAATAATTAAAGCTAGATGGATTGGTTAAGAACATGGTAATAGAGCTCGGAGGTCAGGTTTTATCCCTCCTAGCAATTTTTTTTAAATCTATTCTAAACTTGCTAGCCACCAATGTTAAGTAACTAATGTATATATCAATTGAATTGGATCCAAGGAATAGGTTTGGGAGGTTACAGATTCAAAATCCTTATAAGCTGGGTTTTAAGACTATGTTATTAAATTTATTTTTATATATATATTACAATATTTAAATATATTATTATCAATTGTGTTTAACTGGCTAAGTCTAGAAAGTCCCATTTAGGATATATATATATATATATATATATATATATATATATATATATATATTTGAACCGCTTAACTTGTAATCTTTCAAATCTAAAAATGGTTAAATCACATATTTACGAAAGTAACGAATATTTACGAACGTTAATAAACAACTTTACAAAATAAACCAATTTGATCGGTTAAACTTTAAAAAGATCTAAGTCGCCAAAATGTAACCGAATTCGTATACAAATCATAATTCGGTTAAACTAACGTGAAATCACTCAACACACAGATTTCTGAGTCATCGTACATTGGACTACATGTATATTATCTGATTATCTGACATAAAATTGCTAAGGCAAAGGTACGGATTCTGTATATTTTACTCATAGTATAAATTATGCCGTTATTGTACGGATTTTATACCTTTTCCTCATAGTATATTTGTTTTGCCTCTATTCTGGTACGGACTCTGTTTATTTAACTCATAGTATAAATTCTAGTGTCTGTTGTTGTACGGATTCCTTTTATTTAACTCAAAGTATAAATTTTGTTGTCCGTCGTTGTACGGATTCTGTTTATTTAAATCATAGTATTTTATGTTCTGTAATCTGAATCTGTAAACCGTTTCTGTAATCATTAAAATTCATTTCTTATTATATTTTGAATTCTGATTGCCACGATATGATATCGTGTTTCTTTGTTTCGTTTATCATGCAATAGATCTAGATTATATTGTATTCATTATTGCATGATTCGAATATGACTGAACTTGGTAGTTTAACTACCCTACTGAACTTGGTAGTTTATCTACCCTACTGAACTTTCTGAACTTGTATTCTGTTACCCGAGCATGGCCCTACCTGTAAGGATGACTACAGGACCATTATGGCGGCAACCATAATGTGGAACCATCCGTGACGGTTAGTTGAGTTCACGGCGTCTCCATTAGTCCTAGGATAATTTCAAACTGTACTTTCTGATTTTGGGGGATAGTGACGTGTATGCCAACACTAACTATCTCATGTGTCTGGTAAGCGGGAGTAGCTACTCGTGAACCTTACACTTTTGTATGTAGAGTCGGCTCGTGGTATATTCTGTAATGTTCTAATTATGGCTTAAAATATAAAATGTGTTAATGTTTCTGAAATATAAAAGTCAGACAACTGATTATTGTTCCGATCTTGTTTCTGACCACTATCCGGTTATATTTTCACTTGAATTTTTCCTATTTTTCACCACCTTCTGAATTTCTTTATTACTATTGTTCATACGTTACTAAGCATTCTTTGGCTCAGCCATATCTGTTTTTGTGGTGTTTATCTCTTTTGTGTAGGTAATCAAGAAAACCAGACGGTGAACTTTTGAGAGTAAAATCGGAGCTAAATTTGAAAATTTCCGTTACTATTGTAAATGTAATAATCAATACTTAAAACTTAAGTATTTGTTTTGTTATATTTATTTATCAACTTAAGACTTATGTATTTATGTTTTAAATACATTTGGGATTGTTGCATTTACTTCTGATTCCGTATACGTGACTCGTCAGCCCACAACCAGGTTGGGGTGTCGCAGTGACAATGATCATCTAGAGTATCTCTAGGTGCTCATAAACTTGATTATTATCAAACCTAAAATAATTTCTAACAACTTTTATGCTAGATTAAATTATTTTCTTGTGAATACATTTTGTGTGAGTATCAAGTACATACTACAGTGAAATATCTGCGAAATATCAAAAATAACATGTGCGAATGAAACAAGAAACGAAACAAGACGAAACAAGAAGTCATATATCCCAAAAAGTCTTGGCTACATTTTTGGTTATAGGACACATGTGTGACGATATTTCTAGAATTCACTAAATCGTTTTGAATTCATTTGATTTATAGACAATTAAACTTAATTTCCTATTACCTATGTAATAACTATTTTTGAAATGACTAAAATGTAGGGGTCAAAATTCAAAGAAGATGATTCTAATGTGTGGAGGCATGCTGTTAATGCATAAGGTCGCATAAAATAACTTTATGGGATAGGATCTTCCAATGTTAATTAGGTGGGGACATGAAAAGCATCATCGTCTTGTGAGATTGCCCAATGAGATCATGATCAACGATTATCACAACAAAAGGTTTGCTATCTCCTTACAACACTAAATTTACTAATTTTATCTTTTTCTATTTTATGTTGTCTACTGACACCCATTATTAGGAGCAAACAACCACTGTAATTATTAAAGTTAATATAGAATAAATTTGTATGTATTTTCGTGATCAAGATTCCAGTATTTAGTAATAATGTGTTGGTTTGTATCAATATGATGTAAACCATAAGAAAATCAATATTTTTGAATCTTATTATTTAATATGAACATTTGTTAAATTCATGGAGAGTTTAACGAATTGAAACCTGCATAATCGATTTACTTTGGTTTAGATTTGAATTCAGGCTTAAGGGAATGGTTTCATTTACTTGGGTCAGGATTTGGAACTTTTATTGCGACAATTAACTTCAAAATTTATGAGGAGTTTGTAAGCTAATTATAAAATTTGTAGATTTATAATTTGGAAGTTCAAATGTAAGACGAAAGAAAAGCAAAAGAGGAGTTGCAAGAACAAATACAAGAAGAATGAAAAGAAATGAAACGAAAAATGAATTAAGCAATAAAAAATGTATAAATTTGGTTATTTATATATCATTTTGACATTCTAGTTTTTGAGACTTGAAAGTAAAGTTGAATTTTATTAGTAAAATGTATTGTGGTAAATTTGTAATAGAATTTGAATTGAAAAATGTGTTTGTTGGTCAATTTTTAGTAGCATTTGAATTGTAAAATGTGTTTTTTTGGCGAATTTGAATGTAATTTGTAAAAGATGTTTTGGGTGAATGTTTGTTTAAAATTTTAAATTAGGTTTTATGCAATTTTTTTAGCTAAAACTCACTTATTTAAGGAGCCTTTTTTTTTTAAAAAAAAAATAATGCATCGGAATTGCATCCCAAATTTCGTTATTTTTTTAGGAAATGCGTCGCAAATTTTACTTTTTTTTCAATTGCACCGCAATTAAAGTAATTTCATCATAATTGTGTTGCCAATATTAAAAGTATAAAAATCGAAAACATCATGAATTGCGTCGTAATTGTAAAAATAATTTATATAAAAAATGTGATTTGAGTCGGAATTACGTCGCATATGTAAAATTCATTTACTTCCTTATTTAAATATAATTTTTAAAATAATTTCTAACTATTGTCATAAAAGCACCGAAATTTTCCGATGCATTTATTTTTCCATAAATTTTTCAAAATTTCCCTAAGAATTTTGTTGGATTGTAAATGTCTAACTGAAAAATTAAAACATAATAATCTATATAATGGATCTTTCATTGAGGCAAGAAAGGCATATCTAGTTATTAACAATTAATATTGATGTAATGTTGACCAAAATTAATAACATAACAAGGGCCGCAATCAAAATTGTGTTAGATTTCTAGAAGCATAATATATATATGTGTGTGCATATATATATATGTATATATATATATGTATAGCACTGTAATGCAACTTATTACAGCACTGTAATGCAACTTACAATGATGTAGGATCTCAAACAGAAAAGAATTTTAACAAACACATAAAAGAACATACTATTGTATATGTAAAACAAAGATTTTGAGAGAAAAAAACAAAAGATTCTGGTTGATCTTGGTGGGTTGTCTTGGGTTAATACAATAAGGGTGGGTTATTATATGATGCCAATCCTATATATATATATAGGGGCCGGTTAATGCACAAAGGGGATAAACGATACTAATTGTAGGAAGGAACTATAACGCGCCATGTGACATTTAGAAAAAGGGTATAATCGGCACAAAAAATCACATACCACTTTATTCAAAATTACAGTCCGTGATACTCGATAATTACGGACCAAGTGTAAAATCATGTTATATGAAATCACAAACCGTCACTTGAAACCGATAATCAAGGAATTACCTAGATAAATCACGGGCCGTAATTTAACACTCATAATCAAAGACAAATTGTATAAATCACGTAATAGATAATCACAGATCGTGTTATATAAAAATCACGGACCGTCATTTTACATGCATAATCAATAACGAACTGCATAATTACAGACCAATAATCACGGACCAAACTTAAAAATCACGGACCACGTAAAAAAAAACCTATAGCAATATCATACTCAAATTAAAGATAATAAAGTTCTTAATTTTATGGTGTATTTTTTTATAAAAAATGATTAAGTATTTTAAAGTTATTTGATTTAAAAAAAAATGATGGAACTTGATTTACTCACTCAAAAGTCAACTACAGTTGGTTATTCTTTTTTTGTTCTTTCAGTTTTAATTCACGCAAGTTTTTAAGAAAAAGTAGGAACCACAAGATCTCAACCACTGATTAATTTGTTGATCTAAGGCTAAGAATCCTTGTTATCCTTCTCACCAAAAATCCCCTTTGTATTGAAACCATTTCCTATATATATATATATGTCATATGGTACATATGAAACAACACATATAATTAAAGTTAGCAAGAAAAGAAATAAAATGTCTCCAGTCATGAAAATTTTTCTTCTCGCTTTTCTTCCCTTGCTTTTGGCCTTCCTTCTTGTGAAATCATATTTTTCTTGGCCAAAACATTACAAAAATGTACCACCATCCCCACCAAAACTACCAATAATAGGAAACCTTCACCAATTAGGCTCAGGTGTGCACCGTATCTTGCATTCCATGGCCAAAACATATGGTCCACTCATATGGCTTCAATTAGGCTCAACGCCTATTGTTATAGTGTCTTCTGCTGAAGCAGCAAGAGAGATTATGAAAACCCATGATATAATATTTTCAAATAGACCATTTACAAGCGTATTAGATAGAATTTTTTATGGATCCGAAGATGTAGTTTTTAGCCCATATGGAGAGCATTGGAGGAAGATGAAAAGTATTTGTGTGCTCCATCTTTTAAGCAGTAAACAGGTTCAATTATATCGACAAGTGAGAGAGGACGAGACGGCTCAAATTATTAGAAAGATTCAAGAAGCCAACGGATCAGTTGTTAATATGACCGACTTACTTGTTACACTAACGAATAACTTGATAGCTAGGGTGGCTTCGGGAAAGACATATGGGTTTCAGCACACGGTACACCGGATTGCAAAGGCCACAACACGTTTTTCTGTGGGGAATTATTTTCCGTCGTTTACATGGATGGATAGATTGAGTGGATTACTTCGAGAAGCTGATGAAATTTTTAAAGAATCTGATGTTCTTTTTGAGGGTGTCATTGAGGAGCATGTAAATAAGAAATATTTTGGTATCAAAGGCCATGACCTTGTTGATATCCTATTGGAAATTCAAAAGGATAAATCAACTGGTTTTGAACTTGAAAGATACATGATTAAGGCTATCATTTTGGTAACATTTATCTAGCTATTTTGGATTTCAATTCCCTTAGCACGCACACACTCACAAGAGGCCTAGGTGCGAATATAAATGTTTGAAAACCTCTCATTAGCATGAAATTAACGGTACAAAAATCGTGTTAAACAATGTTTTCATTTGAATTTTCTTTTACAGGTTTTAACATCATTTTGCAAATTTTTATAAAAAAACATATAGAAAGCGTCGAGTGGATTTTTTTAAAAAATAAATTGGTAAACCCACGTAAAACATACATAAAGTTGTGCGTAAATGTTACCTATGTTTTATGTTTTTTACTAAATATTTTTTTAAACAAAATCCACTAGGTGCTGTTTTATGTTATTTTTAGACAAAATGTGGTAAATAATATTACAAACTTGTACAAAAACAAAAAACATTTTTTTACATGTTTTTACTTGGTTTACATGATAAAGAGGGGTTTTCAAATTATATATAACCTATACATGTATATAGGGGAATGATGAATTGTTAACACTTACTTATTGCGTTAACCGAATAACTACATTACCACATCTTATTACTTTGAGGCCGCATTAAACTAAATCAAAACATTAATTAAAAAAAAGAAAATACATACACCTTTAGATTTTACTTTAATGTATGCCCCAAAGTAATAAGATATAGTTATTCGGTTAACGAAATAAACATGGGTTAACAAAGAAAACACACCCTACGTGTGTGTGTATATATATATTGTCTAAATAGTATTGAATTAAAAGTATGTATTCCATCAACTAGTTTGCCAATGAGCACAACAAGGCAATTTTACCCCTTTCTACATAAAAAAAACAAAAGAATCCGTTAAGTATAAATATAGAGCATTGAAATCAAACTAATTAACTTAAAAGTAATAGTTTGCAACTAAGGTTTGTTTGAATTTAGAATTGAACAAGTTTGAATTCGACTTGTGAAGCATAAAAAAAAATTACAAAAAAGTAAAGAGAAAGTATGAGAAAAACTCGCAGTTTGTTTAGCTATACAAGAATATATTGATAGAGTTTATGAGGTACGTGATGAGATCACACGTTACCTTTATATTTTACTTATATATAAGAATAGATTAGTATCTTTGTTTAATTAGAACACTTGATAGTATGATAACAATCTTAGAATTCTAGATATTAATTTTTATGTTATAGTTTTTGTATATATCAATTGTTGTTAGAATTTTATAAACTTAATGATATTTTGCATAGCATAAAATATTATTTTAAGTTCAAAATGTATTCTTGTGGAAATAAGTTTCTATAACTTGACTAATAATAAAAAAACATATATTCACATAAATAATTTTATGGTAATTATATATATAAATATTCTAATTTTCAGATAAAATATTATAGCTTTGAAGTAATATTGGTTTTTTCTTTTTGAAATATATTTAAAATTTGAATAGTGAATTAATAATATTTAACTAAATAAAGCATTATTGAAAATTACTAATCTTTTAAAGAATAGAGGAACAAGTTTTAAACTATAATAATATTTTATTTAAATCAAAAAATGTGTAAAAAAAGATTTGATTTTTCATAACACATTTGTAAAGTTTATTTAACAAAACAAAGGTTTAACTAATCTTATGATTTTTCATAAAGTTTTATTATTGCTTAAACTTGTTAAAAGTGGTAAAAAAAACCGGCCTTAGTACCTTCCTACGGGTTTCGAACCCGACCAATCCACATGTTCGACGTCTTACCCTGGCTGGGGGTGGCTTAATAGTTTACTTTTTTGTTCCACTATTCTAATATCCAATTTGAAATTCGCCAAAATTAAAAAGAATACTAGAATCTCATATCAATCAAATTTGAATCCTTAGATTTGAATGTAAGCTAATCTCATGTTGAATCCCATTTTAGATAAGTTTTTATTTCATTTTTTTTACGTACGCCACAAAAAAATCTAAGCCTTTGCGTTGGTTTTCAAAACTTTCGAGGCTTCATTTTATGTATGCTTTTGTTTTTTCTCCATTGAAGGACAAATTTATGGTACTTTCAATCATAAACTATCTTAAACTAATATACTTATTGTCTAGTTTTGAACTTCCGTAGTCCCGCATTGGCCATCACTTTTACATAAGTTTTTATATTTTTGATTGTTTTTTCTTTTCTAAATGACAAGTCTATGTTAATCATAATATTAAACTATTTTAACGGATCTACTTCACATCTAAGTTTGAACGCAAACTAGTCCTATATTGACCACCATTTTATATTTTTTTAACATTTCTAGAGGACACAATAACAATTAATGGAATACCGACAACTCACTGAATTGCAAGTTGGAACAATGAAATGATATGTTGTATTTAACATGGAATTTTCTTTTTGTTTTTGTTTTGTTTTCTTTTTGATATATTAGTTGTTTAATGAACAATGGCTTTCGAAACGTGATAACTTTATAAAAATGTAGCCAACTTTCAATTTTATTCCAATCAAGTTACTCAAACTTTTTTTTTGTTTCAGTTAAGTCATTTAAATTATTTTAGTGTTCTAATCTTATGTTTTTAACCTAAATAACATGTATTACATGTTGATATAAATTTGAATGAATATTTTTTTTTAAAAAAAATAACTCACTTGAATCAATAATTATTAATATTAATTAATATTTGACAAAAAACAAAAAAACTAATAATTAATGATTTAAGTCAGCCTTTTCTAAGAAATTTTTTTTCATTCAAATTTATATCAACATATATTACTTGTTATTCAGGTTAAAAACATAAGATTGACCATCAAAATAACTTGAATGACTTAATTGGAAAAAAACGTTTGAGTGAATTGATTGTAACAAAATTGAATGTTGGTTACATTTCTATAAGTTAAAAATTAAGGTAGCGAATGATTTACTTGAAACTAAAATTTGAAAGTTTGTTGCTTGCATTTTTTGGTTTTCAATAATTTCTATAAATTTTTTAGCTCGCTATAAGCTATTATATATATTAGGGTTCTAAATAGGAATTTTTTTATATGTTTGTTTACTTGATCATATTTTCATATGAAAATGGAAAAAATAGTTGGAATGGTTGTAGATTGTTTAGTTGTGACCACTTGGTTGGAAGATTGTTGTTGTAATCGGTATACATGTTCATAGAGGTGACGAAGGAAGAAGCCTTCCATATTTAGTTTAAATATTTTCTAATTAGTTTTAGACTTATTTGACTATTTAATAGTTATTAACGTAATAATAAATAGTAATAGTTTTAGTTGATTTCATATAAAAGAGTAAATTACGGTTTTGGCCCATGTGGTTTGATTGTTTTAACTATTTTGGCCCAAAATAGAATCTTCTATCAATTCAGCCCTTGTGGTTTAGAATACTAATGTGACAGTTGCGTACGAAGAATTTGGCATAATGACGTAAGCACATTTGATCGTGTTTGAAATCCACGAGGAATTAACAACTTTTGTTAATGGGGATTGATAGAATGTGAAAAATGATGAACGTGGGCGAAAACCGTGCGCAAAACGGAGTTCGTATGCTCCCGGAATCGCGAAACGAAGTTTAAATCAAAAATGGGATGAAAATCGGGTCAGGCGGTACGCCTGGCGTGGGTGTACCAACCCAGGCGATACGCCTGGCGACTATGTCGGCAAAAAAATATATTTTGATGATCAGATCGCATAGAAACTTGTAGAACTTCATTTTTTCGTCCCTGCTTCGTTCTTAAACGAAAAACCAGCCAGCAAACACTTCCAAACTTCAAATCTAAGCTCCTCAAACATCTGGATCATCCCACGGATCGTATATACAAGTCCCGATCGTAGTTTTACCCGCAGGAACTCGTCAGAACAGGTAACGGTTCGTTTTAACCTTCTAGTTTGATTTTGATTGATTAGATCTTGATTTTGAACGTAATGAGATAGTTAGGATTGTTGATTATTGCCTAGATGATGGCTAGGATTGATTATAAACGAAGAACACGAAGTTCTAACGGTAAATCCTTGTTTTGATCTGTTGTGATGCCCGGTTTGCATGAAATCATACCTATGATTATAATGGTTTAAACCATTTGATTATGACAATGTAGGTGATTAGTTTGATTAATCTTTGAAATGCAAAGGTTAAATCCAAGTGTTTCAAACTAATCATAATCATTAACATACTCATTGGAATGATTATCTGATGTTTATGATAACAGTCAGATTAGTATGTTAAATCTGGTTATTTCACCTATTATGGTGCTACATTGTGATATTTCATGATATTTAGGTAATCAATAACAAGGATTAATCAATTCTAAGCCATTAAATCATCTAAAAATTGTCTTAATATTATAATCAACAATATTAACTATTTGATTAATCCGAGATTATTTAGATTAATCAAGAGAGTCATCAACTTTGTATCAGGAATCTAATGCAATATAGATTCCTACATTATCATACATTGTATGATATAACCTTAAATTAATTAATTATATAATTAATAGCGAGTTGATGATTTATTAAGCAATGTCTTTGACATTGAACGTTCAGAAAGATCTAATCAGTAAACTAGAACATAAATAACTTATTAAATATAATTAAATGCAGAATCATCTCTCTGTTGTTAGATTTGAGAGATTTTGCTACCTTATATCATCAGGTGAGTTTCGTATCACCCCTGTTCTTTTAATGTTTTATAAACATCGGGGTATAACTGCTAAACTTTTCTCGATCATATGATATGTGTCACTGTTATCTGCGTGATTTCATGTGATTAACTGAATTTGTGGATTTCATGGATTGTTGCCGTTAGTATCTCTATCATGATATCAAAGTCCTCATTCTTGAACTGTATCTAGTGATGAACCCATGTGTGGCTGGCCGAGCAGAAAACATTGATATATCGTATCATGTTCACACCCCCATTCTGGGAGGATTGCATCTCCCCTGGTGTGAATGTTTGTTATCTGTTTCCTGAACTTCTTAATGGTGTGATAGACATTAAGATAATGAGGCAATAAGATATTTACCGACAGGTAATATCGAGAACTGAACATATCGTCCGAAAGGAACTAGATACGGGTCCCATGGTTATCCGGAACTGTGAACATGTATTTGAACTTAACTGTCATATCATATGATTTAACTAAACTGTATGAACTCACCAGCTTTGTGCTGATGTTTTCGAAACTAAAACTTTTGCAGGCAATCAAGGACAACGGTGAGGATGCACTCACAGCACTAGCAACAACTGTAATTAAATAAATTGTAATATGTATAAACTGTAATAATATTTGTAACCACGAACCTTGTAATGTAAGTTTTACTTTTCGTAATCTGTGTGCTATGATGATACCGGATCAAGTAAGTCACCCCTCATGCTCTGAGACATCACCACTAAGCTTCCGCTACCCTTTTGATGACATCATTCTCAGGTGACGAGAGGTGGGGGTGTGACAGGGTGGTATCAGAGCCACAGGTTATAGAGAATTAGGTTGACTTAGAGACCTAGACTATAACCATAGGTTCGTATAATGACACAGAGAGCACTCAATACAACGAACGAACAAAACTTGTGTTGATTTAAGTTAGGATAATCGAGTGATCCAGGTTTCAGTTATGAGTGGCCAGCATAACTGAAATTTGTAATACTTGTGCATTCTAGTTTAAGTCAATCCAAGCTGAACTATAACAATTCTAAAGACTAATAGTTGCTTTGAGATAGGAAGAGATATCATATCATGTTTGTATTGAATATTATTATTCAATGTTTATTTCATGATACTGATCTAGAACTTTGTTTATTCAGTAATGGCGAACCCGGGAGAAAACTATATTTACCAGAGATTCCCTTACATCATCCTTGACGACACACCCAGTGACAGCTCGGGATCGAGCTCGGGTGCAGTACCATCTCACGCGTCTTCTGTATCATCTCAGGTGGGACCACAGCTACCAGCTACACCACCCGGATCTCCTTTTGTACCACCACTACCACCGCCCGATCTCCGTTCATACCACCACCACTGGGATCCCCACCGGTGCACAGTCCACCCACTCACCGCTGGCCGACGCTTCGGCCATGAGGAGGCAGAGCTCCTCACCACACAGAGCCACGGCATGGGACGGGCTCAGGCGTATGCGGGGCCAGGCCCGCAAGACTACGGGACTACCTCCACGACGCCCTATGGCTCCACGGGACGAGCCAGCACCAGTACACGAGGTGGGAGAATCCTCCCACCAGGCTGAGCTTCGGGCTCAGGTACACAGCAGGTATCTCAGGACCTGCTGGGCCTCCGACAGGATTTGCAGCAGCACCATGCCACGATGGAGGACACCCGTAACACGGTGTTGGAGATTCTCACGTCTCACCTGGCTCTTATGGAGCATGTGACTACTCAGGGTGCAGACACCCTAGCCTGGAGGGCGACCATTGAGGACCGCCTTCGGAGGACCTGGTGGAGGGAGATGATGATGTGCTGCATGTAAGCAGCGGGTGGCAGCCTTTGGGAAAGGCTGCAGGGACTGATCTGGATGCTCGGTACGCTGAGCACCGAGGGTAGACTTATCTGGTTAGCTATAGTACTTGCTACCATAGCTATAGTGCTAGCCTGTTTACCGTATTTCTTACGGTAAGTCAGATCAGTTGACCCACATTTTGGGATTTTCATTGTACATCTCATAGACGGATAGGTTGTTTGTATGGATGTATTATGAGGACACTCTTTGTATCATAAACTTTATGGTTCTATAATAACAGTGTTGTTTTAATCAAACGTTTGTTTCTGTATATCTGTTGTATGTTATGTGAACACTATATCTATATCAGTATGAGAACGTATCTATGAACATATCAGTATGAGAACGTATCTATGAACTCAGTATGAGAACGTATCTATGAACATATCAGTATGAGAACGTATCTATGATATCAGTATGAGAACGTATCTATGAACATATCAGTATGAGAACGTATCTATGAACATACCAGTATGAGAACGTATCTAACTGAAAACATATTGCGCTGATATACAGTACGAGAGCCATACTGTATGCGAATATGTCGAACTAAAAATATATATATTGTGCGAAAATACAGTACGAGGGCAATACTGTATGCAAATATATCTAACTGAAAATATATTGCGCTGATATACAGTACGAGAGCCATACTGTATGCGAATATATTTAACTAAAAACATATATTGCGCGAAAATACAGTACGAGAGCCATACTGTATGCGAATATATTAACTAAAAGTACAGTACGAGAGCCATACTGTACGACATATCTAAACGAGACGTATCTGTAATGTGAACGAGAACATATCAGTAACTAAAGTATAGTACGAGAGCCATACTATACGAGAACATATCAGTTACTAAAGTACAGTACGAGAGCCATACTGTACGAGAACATATCTAACGAGAACGTATCTGTAATGTGAACGAGAACATATTTAAACGAGAACGTATCTGTAATGTGAACGAGAACATATCAGTAACTAAAGTATAGTACGAGAGCCATACTATACGAGAACATATCAGTTACTAAAAGTACAGTACGAGAGCCATACTGTACGAGAACATATCTAAACGAGAATGTATCTGTAATGTGAACGAGAACATAACTAATGAGAACATATCTGTAATTAAAGTACAGTACGAGAGCCATACTGTACGAGAACATGTGAACATATTTGTTGTTGTGTGAGAACATATCTAGTACATGAACTGAGAACATATCAGAGACTTGTGTGAGAACATATCCTAGTCCTGTATGAACATATCTCTAAAAACATGTATTGCGAGGCAATGAGTTGGGTTATACTCTACACATGTTTTGAAATAACAGGACTAAGTATAACTACGAATATCTGAATGACTAGTGTGAATTGAGAACGTATCTGGATCTTTTCAATGTAGTTATACTTGAATACTTAAATGATCACATTTCAACATGAAATTGTCAGCATGTCTGAACATGGTTGAGTTATGTGATTAAAAGGGTTTATATTTTTAATATTCTTGAACTGACCTGAGTTTGTCTGCATGTGAGCAGAACTATGGCTCCGAAAAGAGGTCGTCCAGCTAAGAAAGCTACTGAGAATATTATTTCCCCTGAACCGAATCCAGTTCCACCACCTGTTTCTGAAACAAATACCGTTCCTCTGGTGAACCAGGACCCAAACCCGACACCAACGGCAGCTCCTAGTGGGTCGGTATTGAATGAAGCAGCTATAGCCCGAATCGTAAAGGAACAGCTATCGGCTGCTGGCATTGTAATACCACCACAGCCACATGTCACTTCTGGGTCTGGTCATGTGGAACATAATGCCACAGGTGGACACGTTGAAACTGTTCATACCACAGGCACAACTACTACTGCTCCTGATCCACCACGACAGGGATGTACGTATAAATACTTTGCTTCCTGTAACCCACCTACTTTCACAGGTAAGGAAGGAGCGGCTGGACTCCTTAGGTGGATCGAGGAGATGGAAACAAAACTGAAAATCAGCCAGTGTCTGGAGGAGCATAAGGTGTCTTATGCTGCCTGTTCTTTGAAAAATCAGCTCTTACCTGGTGGAATACCCAGGCTAAAACTTTGGGTTCTGTTACAGTTGATTCTATGGGCTGGAATGAATTCAAAACTTTGATTATGTCAGAGTACTGCCCAATCACTGAAATCCAAAAACTTCAGGAGGAATTCTGGAGTCACTCAATGGTCGGTGCTGATTCTTTAGCCTACACCGATCGTTTTCATGAACTTACTTGTCTACTTCCCAATATGTTTCCAACTGAGGCAGCATTGATTGAGAAGTATATCAAGGGTTGGTTCCCCCCAGATTCGGGGAAATGTAACTGCTCGCTGAACCCACAACCCTCAAAAGAACCATTCTGTTGACCACCAAGCTTACCGATGAGGCGGTAAGAAGTGGTACATTGATCTCAAAATCTCAGACGGCCGTGGGCCGTAGTGAACTGGTACCTTGAACGTTTCTAAAGGTACCAAACGTAAATGGTTTGGCAAGTCCAAGACCAAAGCTCCAGCTGAAACCAGTCAGAACAACCAACCGTGAAAAACTATGGAGCGGCGGTACCGGAGAGGAAGTTACACTGGGCCGGCGCCCAAATGTGATAGGTGTCCCTACCATCACACAGGACCATGTCCTGTTTGTGCAAAATGTAATCGGGTAGGACACTATGCTAAATACTGCAACTTTCCTGCTCGTCACCAAACCAAGCTCCACGACCCACTGCTCAAACGAACCGGTCATGTTACACTTGTGGAAGCCCTGATCACCTCATGCGCAATTGTCCAACCAATAACACCAATCCAGGGAATCAAGCTAGGGGCAGAGCTTTTTCAATTGGTGCAGCCCGAGGCAAGACATGATGCAAACATTGTCACTGGTACGTTTCCTTCTCAATAATCTTTATGCATCAGTTTTATTTGACACAGGAGCAGATAAGAGTTTTTATTTCTCCTGAATTTGCATCATTACTTTCATTGCCTACGGTAGAACTAGAACTCCTTATGTCATTGAACTTGCAAACGGCAAGATGATCAAAACTAGCAGTGTTATTTCAAGGATGTTCCTTGAATCTGAATGATCACCTTTTCTGTATCGACTTACTTCCTATTGAGCTTGGTAGCTTTGATGTCGTGGTAGGCATGATTGGCTTTCTCTGATACCAAGCGGAAGTTGTATGTCAAACTAAGGTGATCCGTATTCCATTACCTAACGGTAATACACTGTAGTTCAAGGAGAACGAGCCGGTAGAAAACTTGGTCTCATATCTTGTATGCCGGGCTCAGAAATTTTTAGGAAAGGCTGTTATGCTTTCCTGGCACACGTGACCGAGCACAATTCTTCACCTACACGTATCACTGATATCCCAGTAGTCAAAGATTTTCCTGAAGTTTTTCCTGAAATATATCAGGATTACCCCCAACAAGACAGGTTGAATTTCGTATTGACTTGATTCCTGGCGCTGCACCTGTTGCTAAAGCCCCGTATCGGCTTGCGCCATCTGAAATGCAAGAACTTTCAGTCAATTACAGGAACTTCTTGATAAAGGTTTCATTCGACCCAGTTTTTCACCCTGGGGAGCCCAATTCTTTTTGTGAAAAGAAAGATGGATCATTCAGGATGTGTTTCGACTACAGGGAACTCAATAAACTGACAATCAAGAACCGTTATCCATTACCTCGTATTGATGATCTGTTTGATCAGTTGCAAGGTGCTACATATTTCTCAAAATTGATTTGAGGTCCGGATATCATCAGTTGCGAATCCATGACAATGATGTTCCAAAAACTGCTTTCCGAACCCGGTACGGACATACGAGTTTTTAGTAATGCCGTTTGGTTTAACCAATGCACCTGCAGTTTTTATGGATCTGATGAACCGAGTATGTAGACCTTATCTGGATAAGTTTTGTGATTGTATTTATTGATTGATATTCTCATTATTCCCGGAACCAGCAGGACATGCCAACATCTGAAACTCATCTTAGAACTTCTAGCACGTGAACAGCTATATGCCAGATTTTCCCAAGTTTGAATTTTGGTTACGAGAAGTTCAGTTTCTGGGCATGTTGTGAATGAGAATGGTATTCAATGGATTCCCAGGTAAGATCAAAGCGGTAGAACAATGGGAA